>JARGCV010000564.1:7500-500000 GCA_034064705.1 Bothrops alternatus
CGAGGGCAAAACAGAGACGTCCAGGTTGTCTAGAAAGTGCATGGTGGGAAAGAGCCAGGAGGGCTCCGTGGCCCCCCCTAAACTGAAAACCCTTGGTTGAAACCAGCCTTGCACTTTTTTTATCAAAATATATACCCCTGCAATACACACACACACACACACACACACACTCTTAGGGGTTCGTGTGTTTCATTTTCTTGATGGCCACAGATCTCAAGAGCTGGTTCCTCTCAGCTCAGAGAGAGAGGGGGCAGGGAGGGAGGGAGGGGGGAAGGGAGAAAGAGGTTGAGAGAGAGAGTGGGAGGGGGAGAAGGAAGTTGAGAGGGAGGAGGGAGGGGGAGGGAGAGAGAGGGGAAGGGAGGAGAGAAGGGAGATGGAGGGGAAGGAAAGAGAGGAACGGAGGGAGGAGGAAGGGAGAAAAAGAAAGGGAGGGAAGGAGGGAGAGGGGAAGGGAGGGATGTGGAGGGAGAGAGGGAGGAGAGGAGGGAGGGTGGGAGGTGGAAGGAGAGAAAGGAAGGGAGGGAGAGGGGAAGGAGGGAGGAAGGAGAGAAAGGGAGGGAGACGGGAGAGGAAGAAAGAGGGAGAGAGGGAGGTGGAAGGAGAGAAAGGGAGGGAGGGAGAGAAAGGGAGGGAAGGAGAGAGGTGGAAGGAGAGAAAGGGAGGGAGGGAGGGAGAGAAAGAGAGGGGAAGGAGGGAGGAAGGAGAGAAAGGGAGGCAGGGAGAGAGAGAGGTGGAAGGAGAGAAAGGGAGGGAGAGAAAGGGAGGGAGGGAGGGAGAGGGGAAGGAGGGAGGAAGGAGAGAAAGGGAGGCAGGGAGAGAGAGAGGTGGAAGGAGAGAAAGGGAGGGAGAGAAAGGGAGGGAAGGAGGGAGAGGGGAAGGAGAGAGGAAGGAAAGGGAGGGAGGGAGAGAGGGAGGGAGAGGGGAGAGGAAGATTGAGGAAGAAAGAGAGGGAGGAAGAAAGAGAGGGAGGAAGGGAGGGAGGGAGGGAGAGAGAGAGATGCAGCCCTGGTGGACAAAGCCAAGGCCTGGGGCTGCCCAGTCTCTCAAATCAGCTGCCATTTGGATGAGCATCTTAACAAAGGGAGGTTTCCCCCCCCCACCTTGCTTTTAAGAGAAGTGCTGAAGGGCAGGACAGACCCCAGCCTTTAATGGATCCCCCCCCAAGGAACGGCTTACCCAACCACTAAAGAGGAGCAGAAGAGGGTCTGCTTCAGGCTCTGAATTCATTGGCCGCCTAATAGCGCAAGGAACCCACCCACCCACCCACCCGGTGCTCTGCTGAGACTCTGGCCCAGAAGGGGGGAGCGTGGGGGTGGGATGGGGGCCTGAACCCCAAGAGCAGGAACACCCCGGGCCCCTTCCCAGCTTTTCTGTGATCCTGCTGGGTGGAGGAGGAGGAGGAGGAGGAGGAGGAGGGGGGGGAAGACCGACCTTCTTGTCATCCACCACTTTGCGCACGTAGATGGTGGCCTGGGTGTATTCCCGCAGGTCCCTCTGCTGCTGGTACAACAGCCCTTCTCGGCAGTCCAGGCAGAGCTCTGGGGGAGAGGGAGGAGGGAGGGGGTCTGTCTCTACAAAGGCCCCGGGCTCCGCAGGGCCTCGGCCGGAGAAGCGGTGGCCGTGACGGGGCAAGGGCGTCGCGAAACCCTCAGAGGCCCTTGGAGGGACACCTCTCGCCCTGTGGGGCTTTCCTTCTGAGGGCCCCGGAGGGCTTTGGGGCTCTCTCCTCAAGGGGAGAAGCAACCTGGAACGAAGGAGGAATTTCCCCGCAGGGAGAACAATTCACCAGGGGAACGGCCTGCCTCCAGAGGTTGTGGGTGCTCCAAGGAGGTTTTTCAGAGGAGACTGGACAACCATGGGTCTGGAATAAGGTCTCCTGCTTGAGCAAGGAGATGGACTAGAAGACCTCCAAGGCCCCTCATTCTGTTCCATTGCAGTCCAGTCCAATTTCTATTCTATTCTGCATTGTATTGTATTCTACTCTAGTCTATTCTGGTCTAAGTTCTGTTTTGTTTTGTATTGCATTGCATGCTAGTCTAATTTCTATACTGTACTGTACTCTGTTCTATTCTATTCATTCCATTCCATTTCCTATCCTATTCTTCATTCTTCTCTTCTATTCCTCATTCCTCCATTCCATTCTTCATTCCTCTATTCTATTCTATTTTCTTATTTCTATTCTATTTCCTTATTTCTATTCTATTCTATTCTATTCTATTCTATTCTATTCTATTCTATTCTATTCTATTCTATTCTATTCTATTCTATTCTATTCTATTTCTATTCCCATATTCCATTCTTCCCATGTTCTGTTCTGTTCTGTTCTGTTCTATTCCTATTCTATTCTTCCCATATTCTATTCTTCCCCTGTTCTGTCCTATTCTATTCTATTCTATTCTTCCCATGTTCTGTTCTGTTGTTCTGTTCTGTTCTATTCCTATTCTATTCTTCCCATATTCTATTCTTCCCCTGTTCTGTCCTATTCCATTCTATTCTATTCTATTCCTATTCCTACTCCTATTCTATTCTTCCCATATTCTATTCTTCCCCTGTTATTCTTCCCATGTTCTGTTCTGTTCTGTTGTTCTGTTCTGTTCTATTCCTATTCTATTCTTCCCATATTCTATTCTTCCCCTGTTCTGTCCTATTCTATTCTATTCTATTCCTATTCCTACTCCTATTCTATTCTTCCCATATTCTATTCTTCCCATGTTCTGTTCTGTTCTGTTCCGTTCCATTCCAGTCCAGTCTAGTCTAGTCTAGTCTAATTTCTATTCTGGTCTAATTTCTATTCTATTCTGCATTGTATTGTATTGTATTTTCTATTCCTATTCCATTCCATTCTATTCCTATTCTATAATCCAGAGGCCCCCAACTTTTTGGGCGCCAGGGACCGGTTCCGTGGAGATTTTTCCGTGGACCAGAGAGTGCGTGGTTCTGTGTGCTGCCTGCATCCCACAGATGGGGCTTTGCTTGTTTGTGCAGACCGGTTGCTGGCATGCCGCGGCCCGGTACTGATCCACAGACCGGGGCTTGGGGACCCCTGCTATAATCTATCCCTATCCCTACCCCATCGGAGAGAGGAGCCACAGAGACAGAGCCACCCGGCCGAGATGAGTAGAATTAAGGGTGGCAAGCAGAGGCCCTTGGCTCATCACGGGAAAGGAGACGTGACTCGCAACCAACACCTCTCCCTGCGAAGGTGTATCCGCTCTGAATGTCCTTGCGGAGAGGCCCCTCTCCCCTGCCCGCCGAGGCTGCTTGAGAAGCGGGATGCCTGGGCTTGCCGCCTGCCAAGCAGCGCCCGGAGCCCACGGGAGCAGGGCATGTAGTGCTGGCGTGTCTCTTTCCCTCGCGGCCTTCCCTCCTGCCGGCTCGCTCACTCACCAGGCTCGGTCATGTACAGCAGGCGCTCGGCGCTCTCCTCGGGGGCCTCCCTCCGGATCACCCGGATGGCGTGATCCACCACGAAAAGCTTTCCGATCTTCTCCCATTCGTCGGGCCATATCAGAGCTACACTGTGCCAAGAAGCAGTGCCTGCTGTCTCTCTCAAAGGCCAGCCGCGGCCCCTTGGCCCCTCGGCCTTCGGACACCCCGGGAGGGCCACACCCCAAAGAGACAGGTCGCCAGGGAGGGGCCGAGGAGGCCTGGTGCAAAGGCCGTCTGGGCTGAGTGCGTGTGTGTATCCTATTCTGCTGGAGCCAGAGAGAGAGACACACACACACACACACACATGCACCCCTGCACCGGAAGAAGGAAGACACTCACAGTTTAGAGTCTTCTTTGGTCATGGAAGCAACGGTGAACATCAGCCCTCCGTGGGGGCAGAGCAGTTCCCGGTTTCCAACGGAAGAGACGGGGCTGCATCGCGTGGGCCTCCTGGTGGAGGGCAAGAGAAGGGGGGGCATGATGTTGCGGACTAAGTTTGGCCAGTGGAAATTGCAGGGGGTGGGCTGGGAAGCGTGGGAATCCAAGGGAAAGGGGGAGGGGGAGGGGGAGAAAGGAGCGGGCGCCCGCCAGAGGACTGGAGAACCGAGGGCGTGGAGGGGAGGGAGAAGCCTGAGCTCGGTGGTTCTGTTCGAGACATTTCATAACCCAACTAGGGAACGTCTTCTGTGGCAGGAGGGACTGGGAGAGGAGGAGGAGGAGGAGGAGGAGGAGGAGGAAGAGAAAGAGAAAGGAGGAGGAGGAGGATGACTGTGGGATCTTTGGTGCTCTCTGAGCCTGGTGGTTTTCTTCAAGACCCAACTGGGTAACACTATCAGTGTTTTTCATAACCCAACTGGGTAACACTATCAGTGCGAGGAGGAGGAGGAGGAAGAGGAGGAAGGCAGCTCACCTCACAAACTTCCGCCATTCCTCCACAAAGAACTTGGAGACCACGTAGAGCTCTCCCACCTCCTGGGAAAAAGAGAGGTCATCATTCAGGGCCCCCAAGATCCCAAGAGGAGGCCGGGGACCCCAGGAGCCTGGATGGGGAGGGGGAGGGGAGCAAAGCCAGGGGGACTCCAGCTGCCCAAAGGGATTCTGCCTCGCCCGCCTGCTCCCAAAGGACCACACAGGCCTCTAGGCTGCACAATGTTTGTGTGAGTGTGTGTGTGTGTGTGTGTGTGTGCAGATTCCGTTGCTTGCACAGCCCAGCTAAATCTTCTGCTCCGGCTGCTGCTCTACAGGGCCAAAGGGCGGGAGGGGGAGACCCTTGTCCGGTGATACCTCTTGGTCAGAGCCTTGAGTCGCTGCCCCCCATCCCCCCCCGCATAGCCTGGTCTCCTCACCTGAGGCCAGGTGCTGAGGCAGGGCCGGCTCTTGTCCTGGAAGAGGTGGGGCAGGCTGGCCTTCTGCTCGTTGGCCATCATCTTGTGGAGGGCTTCGTTCTCCTCTCCTTCCCGCTCCAGGATCTGCGGAGAGACAAGCCCTGGGGGGTCACAGGCCTCCTCCTGGAGGGGCAAGGGAGGGTCTGCTTTTAGGAGGGGGGGGGCTCAGCCTTCCAGGAGTGCCCTACTTTGCCAAGAAAGCGCTGGAGTTGCAATCTCGCTACCTCCAAAGGCCGGGAGGCAACTGAGACTAAGCCATTTTTGGGGGGAGGGGGGTATATTCCCCCAAGGGAGGAGCCCCTCTAGGCCTCAAGCCCCCCCAGGAAGAAACACCCGCCCCCCCAATGCCTTCCGGGAGCAAGGCTTCGGCCCCGACTCCAGAGCTGGTCTCCATCTTGGGTGCAATGCAGAGGCCTCCGCAGCTCCTCACTGTGCTGACTTGGGGAGGGGGGCTTTTCCCTCCCTCCCTCCCTCCCTCCCTGATGCCTGGGGGGAGCACCCCCACACCTTGCACTGCAAGCAGGAGTCTCTGCTGCTGGGGAACTCTGGGGCATTGCGGAAGTAGCGCTGCAGCTTCTCCCAGGCCTCCCGGCAGACCACGCGCCTCTCGTTCTCCAAGATGCAAAGGTTGCCTGCGGGCAGAAGGGGCACAGCAGCTGACTGGCTGTCCGAGGGGAAGCAGCGGGGCAGAGCCTGACCCCAGTCACCCCCCAACGGCGTGGGGACCCCCCAGAGCAGGAGACCCTCCCCATCAGGGAAGCGTGGCCGCACAGATCTCTCCCTTCTAGCACACACACACACCCTTCTCGGTCCCCGTGGTGGACGTTGGAACTGACCACCAAATGGGTCGCTGGAAGGAGTGGCTTTGCCAGAGAAGGTGGAGGGGGGGAGGCAAGGAAAGCGTGGCCACGCCCAACACCCCCAGGACCCCCATCCCCCCCACCCCCCCAAAGCATCCTTTCTGGATCTCCAAAATCAGATGCCCAAAGGCCAGCCGGCTGGGGAGAAAGCCGGCCACTGTCCTGTGCCCCTCCCTCCTGGCTGGCTCCCCCAGCACCCCCGAAATTAGGAGCCCCTCCTAATGCACGGGGAAAACAAGGGAACATCAGGAGGAGCCCGTTGCCCGCCAGCTGCTTTCGGAGCAGTCGCTAAGGTTACAGGCCAATTACGAAGGAGGCAGCCAGCAATTAAGCCGAGGGGAACCTGCCGGTACAAAGGAGGCATTAGAGCCGAGAGAAACACCTACCCAGGCTCCCTGAGGTGTGTGTGTGCGCGGGCGGGCGGGCACACGTGCGCTGGCACGACACACCTGGCCGTGCCCCACATGGAATAACACACCACCACCACCCCCCGGCGCATCACAGGCTAGCTTCAGACCGGGCCAAGGGAAAGTCTAGAAAGGGGTGCGTGTGTCCTGCTTCTGGACCTCGCTTGTTTTCTTCCAAACGGTTTTTGGGCAAAAATAATAATAATTAGCCACTAAAGCAGAGCCCTCCCCCAATCTTTTGGGGCACCAGGGACCGGTTTCGTGGAAGAGAGGAAGGTGCGTGGTTTTGTGCGCTGCCTGCGTCCCGCGGATGGGGCTTTGCTTGTTTGTGTGGACCGGTTGCTGGCATGCCGCGGCCCGGTACGGGTCCATGGACCGGGGGTTGGGGACCCCTGCTGTCAAGAGCGTAAGAAATGCGCTACTCTTCTCCCTCCGGGGGCTCCTTGGCCAATGCAAAAATGGGGGGCGTCACTCCTCCTCACTGGGGTCCACCATCCCCTACTCTATATTCTATTCTATTCCTTTCCTATTCTATTCTATTCTATTCTATTCTATTCTATTCTATATTCTATTCTATTCTTTCTCTATTCTATTCTGTTCTATTCTAAATCTATTCTGTTCTATTCTATTCTTTCCATATTCTATTCTATTCCATTCATTTTTTTTCTTTTCTTTTCTATTCTATTCTACTCTACTCCATTCCATTACATTCATTTTCTATTCTATTCCATTCGCCTCTACTCCATTTTCTATTTCTATTCTATTCTTCCCATATTCTATTCTTCCCATATTCTATTCTATTCTATTCTTTCCATATTCTATTCTTTCCATATTCTATTCTATTCTATTCTATTCTATTCTATTCTACTCTACTCCATTCCATTCATTTTCTATTCTATTTCTATTCTATTCTTATTCTATTCCATTCCACTCTACTCCATTTTCTATTTCTATTCTATTCTATTTTCTTATTCTATTATTCTATTCTATTCTATTCTCTTATTCTTGTCTAATTTCTATTCTATTCTGCATTGTATTGTATGGCATTCTATTTTATTATCCCTCCTCCTCACTGTGATCCACCATCCTAGGGCCGCAGTCTAGGGGGAGGCAGGGGCAAGGCGAAGGAACCCGGACAAGCAGCAGAAGAAATGGCATTTTCAAGTGGGGGGGGGGAAATGCCTTGGGTGGGATCTGGCAGCTGGGGGGGGGTCATCTCCAACTGCTCTCTGGTTCAGCTGAAGAGTGGAATTAGGAGGGCCTGGCAGGAGGTGTGTTACACACACACACACACACACACAACCAGCCACAAAGCTGCAAGGGTGTTTCCAGCCAAGAGAGACACTGGCAGGCAGGTGAGCGAGTGCCCTGGGGACGCCCTGAGTCAGCCTGACCAGGAGAAACGACGCTTCCTGGATTTGGGTGACACAACGGCCGGATTCACACCACCCATCCAGCCAGGCTTGGGAGGGAGGGAAACAAGCAGTTCCACCAGATCTCAGAAAGCCACTTGTGCAAAGGGGCTCCTGAGGGAGGGAATCCCTTGTGCTGCTAGGGTTCCCCCACCCCTCCCGCTCACCGTGGGGGCACACAATGTCTTCGTTGAACTTCAGCTCCTCTTCCTCTCGTTTCTCCACACTGGGCTCTTCTGTGGAGGAAAAAAAGCGGCGGGGGGACCAAGTCAGAGACCCGCCCCCTTGCAACACGGCAAGGCGGGGACTCCATGGCCCTCCCTCCCCAGAACAGGCAGGCCGAGTGCACTCTGAACTTGCCCTGGAGCCTTCCTTCCTTCCTTCCTACTCTTTTCTTCTTCCTTCTCTTTTCTTCTTTCTTCTTTCCTTCCTTCCATCTCTTTTCTCCTTCCTTCCCTTCTTTTTCCAACTCTTTTCTTCTTCCTTCCTTCTTTCCATCTTTTCTTCTTTCCTTCCTTCCATCTCTTTTGTTCCTTCCTTCCTTCCTTCCTTCCTTCCTTCCTTCCTTCCTTCCTTCCTTCCTTCCTTCCTTCTTTCAATTCCCTTCCTTCTCTCCCCTTTTTCATCTCCTTTTCCTTTGCCTCTTTACCCCTCCTTCCTTCTTTCCTTCCCTTCTTCCTTGTTCTCTCCTTTCCTCCCTTCCTCAAACCCTCCCTTCCTCTGAAAGGGCAGGAAAGGAGCCGGCCTACAGGCCCAGGGGGGCTGTCACCCCCAGGCCTTCCATGGAGCCTTTACAAGGGAAGCCCAGTTCGATCCACATTCCTCCCCAGCTCAAAGTGGGAGGACCAGGGGATGAGGCCGAATCCTTGACCCACCCAGAAAGCCTCTGGGCCTGAAACAAGCGCTGTCCCAGAGCAACTAAGCCAGCAGTCCTTCCTCTGGAGGGGCCAGGTCTGCCTCAACTAAGAGGGGTGTGTGTGGGTGTGTGTGTGTGTGTGTGTGAGAGAGAGAGAGAGAGAGAGAGAGGAGGGAGTTACCTCTCTCCTTGGCGTCGCCATTCATCTTGCCATTGCCGTTGCTCGGCTCGGCTTCCTCATCCGAGTCGTCCAGCTGCTCCAGGGCCAGCTGGCGCCAGCTCCGCAGGGAGGACTTCCCTACCCAAAACCCGTCACTCCTGCGGGGCGAGAGGGGCAGCTCACAGCCCAGGAGGCGAGGAGGGGGCAGGGGAGCACATGGAATGGGTTTTCCCGCCTCTTGCTGCCCCGGGGGGGCGGGGGAGAAGCCACTCACCCCTTGGCCACGGCTTTGAGGAGGTTGCAGACGGCCTTGTAGTCCTCGCTCAGCCGGTTCTTCAGCCGCAGCACCCGGCACCTCTCCACCACGCAGTCCCTGCAGAGGGCTTTCCCTGCGGGGAGAGGCCGGAAGACGGAGGCTGAGGGCAGCGGCGGGAGGGGGGGTATCTCCCCTCCTCGGCCCTCCAGCCAGGGGAGCCTCTGCCTTCCCACCGCCCCACCTGTGGAGCAGACCCAAGCAGGCAGGAAGGCCAAGGCAGCCTCCCGGAGCGTTTGTGGGCGGGCGCGAACAAGTGGGGATTCCTCGGGTCGCACCTCGCCTCTCCAGAGGCAGCCCCTCAAACGCGCTGGGGAAGGTGCGAGGAAACCGACAAACGTGGCAACGCACCAGTGAGGTGCAACGCCAACTTGGCAAGAGTGTGAGCGATCGCACCTCCTGCAGAGCTGAAGGTTCCCCCCCCGTGCTCCCCCCGCTTTGCAAGAGCATAAGCAGCTCCATCTGCCTGGTGCTTTGTCCCCCCTTCTTCGCTCTTTCCTCCCACCCAAACAGAGAGAAGGAGGATGAGGAAGAGGAGGCCAGGGCTTCCCCAAGAGAGGGTCTCAGCAGGAGCTGGCCTCATCCAGGAAACCCCCCCACCTTTCAGGAAATCCCCCTCCCCACCTGTCAGCCGGGGTCCTCCCCCGTATCGCTTGTAGAAGTAGTCGGCCACGTCCTCCGAGACCCGCTTGACGGTGGGGATCTTATCGGGGTGCAGCTTGCCGTGGGAGCACAAGCAGGCCGTGTTGTCGATGGCTTTGGGGGGCGTGGATTCGTCCAGCCACTGCTGCAGCCATTCCAGGGAGACAAAGTCGTAGGGGCAGCCTGGGAGGGGAGGGAGGGGAGGGAGGGCAGAGAGCCAGAGCGTCAGCACCCCACTCTCCTCCTCCTCCTCCTCCTCCATCTCTCCTCCGAACCGGCCACGTCTCGTGCAAGTGAACATCACACATCTGTCCTCCCCTTCAAACGACGGATCAAAGCAACCCGCCCACCTAACTTTCCCTGCTAGGCGACAAAGTCCCCAGAGTCAAGTTGGGTTCGATCACACTCCTGCCCCCTGCCATGTGGTGGCTGGGGTGAGGGGGGAGCAACTCAGACCGAGGGATCTGGCCCTCCTTCCCGGGGGCCCCCCTCTTGTGCCAGTGCACCCGCCCTGCTGGCCGAGCTGACGCCTGCCAAAGCGAGGGGCCTTTAAGAGAACCCTAATATGGACCCACACAGACACACTCTGCCCCCAGGGAGCAGGCCATGTTAGGTGGTTTGGCTCTCTCGGGAGAGGAGGAAGCTTTCCAACCCGGCACACCCCACTTCTGCTCACTTCTGCCATCGGGACAGAGGCCAGAGCTGCCCCCCCTCCTCCTGCCCCCCTCCCCCCTGGCCCAGAGAGGCCCTAAAGAAAGAGAGGTGTAATTGGAAGGTCTTACAGACCAGCTTCGGCAGGCAACTTCTGGTAGAGCTCCTTCACCTCTTCGTGCTTGACCAGGCCCCGCGCCACGCTTTGCTTCCGCATCTCGGCCATTTCCTGGCACCACTCCTCAAACCTGCTGTTGTCGTGTTGCACCAGCTCCTGTAGGAAAGCTAGAAGGGGAGAAAGCCCAGGAGAGGGATGGCAAGAGGCACTGGCCAAGCCCAAAGCACCAGGAGGCCTGGCCAAAGGTGCCTACACACACACACACACACACACACACACAGAGCTAAGGGAGGAAGCCCCCCCCTTCCCTTAAACCCTTCCTTCGACTCGGGGAGGAGGGGGCAGAAAAAGGCTTCTTCCCAAAACCGGCACGTGCCAGTTCCAAATTGTGAACCAGGCAGCCGAAGGGCTGCTTCCACCCTGGTGGACTTCCGGAGGAGCGTGTGTTCAACGTCCTCGTGCCCGCGTGGTCGAGGCGTGGGGGTGAGAGAACAAGCCAAGAGGGGCCGGGGGATTGGGGAAAAATGCAGGGGCCTCACCTGGGATCTCAACAGCCAGGGACTTCTCCCGCGACTGCAACCTGTACACCAACATGTAGGCGTTTCGGGAGCGGTAAATCCCCTTCCCGCACTTGGGCCTTCGAGACTGAGATTTAGAGGGTTCTGCAGGGGGGCGGAAGGCAGAGGGGGCAAGTGCTGGGGACCCCGTTTCCTCCTGCCTCGCTCCTCTCCCCGGAGACACTCTCGGCAAGGCAGGTGGTAGCGAGCTGAGGACAGGGGACTTGGTGCCGGCCCCACAGGCCGAGCCGGGCCCACCCGGGTTCGGCTGGAGGAGAGGCTCATTTACCCAGTTCCTCTTCCGCCCCCAGCTGCAGCTTCCTGCCTTCCATCTTCTCAATCTCTTCGTCGTTAAATCTGTACCACTCCCCCGTCTGGGGGTCCTTCACGTGGGCGATGTAGTGGCCCGAGTAGGCGCTCACCCCTCGGTGGATGAGGATCGCACTCAACTCGTAGACGAAGACACTGGCTGGAAACACAGCAGGCCATGCTTGAGGCTTGGCGGGACTTCCACCCCCAATCCTCATTTTTCCCCCAGCCATGGGCTGCAGCAAGCCCCCCCTCCCCATAACACCGCAGGCAACAGCCACACAAAGTCACCCCACCAGGTGCAGACAGAAGGCGGGAGAAGGGCCCTGACCCACAATTCGGGGAATGGGACCCCAAAGAGAAGGAAATGTACAGCTCTGCCCACCTTTGTCTTCCATGAAGGGTTCCAGGTCCAGCAGCTCAGAGAACTCGATGTAAGCGTTCAGCTTCTTCTTGTGCCCCGTTTGCCTAACGTGGGAAAGAGGACTGCTCTAATTCACCCCTTTCCCACCTGGCGGTGCCCACACAAGGGAACGGCGGCAAGAGCAGAGCACACTGTCCCTTTCCCCATCAAGAAGGCCAGTTGCTGAACTGGGAACCAGGAGATTCCCTGGTGCCAGGTGCCCCTCAGGCACCAAAGCCATTTGGGCGACTTTGGGCCTGTCTCTTTCTCTCAGCCCAACCCAGGGGAGTGAGATGGATCGCCTTGAGTTGCCCAAAGAAAGGCAGGACACAGTAAGTTAAGATAAACATCTGCTGAGCTGCTGCCTGGGGGCCTTGTTCTGAAGCTACTATCAAAGAGAGAAGCAACGTGGGATTAAGGAGAAAGATTCTGGCTGTGAGGACAATTAACCAGAAATCGTGGTTTTTAAGAAGAGACTGGACAATCACTTGTCTGAAATGGTATAGATTCTCCTGCTTGAGTGGGGGGCTAGACTAGAAGACCTCCAAGATCTGCTCTTGCTTCTTGCTTCTATCTCAATTCTAATTCTATTCTATTCTTCCCATATTCTATTCTTCCCATATTCTATTCTTCCCATATTCTATTCTATTCTTCCCATATTCTATTCTATTCTATTCTATTCTATTCTTCCCATATTCTATTCTTCCCATATTCTATTCTTCCCATATTCTATTCTATTCTATTCTATTCTATTCTTCCCATATTCTATTCTTCCCATATTCTATTCTTCCCATATTCTATTCTATTCTATTCTATTCTATTCTATTCTATTCTATTCTATTCTATTCTATTCTATTCTATTCTATTCTATTCTATTCTACTCTACTCTATTCATTATTACTTCAGGCCTAGCCTGTTCAATTCAAGCTTTTTGGACAGGGATAGGATTCCACTTTAAAACGGGCCTTTTCAACCAGTGGTGCGTGTTATCACTGGTGGTACTTTGGCACCTGGCAGGTGGTACGCGACCTAGACAAGTGTAGTTGAAGGGGGGGGGAATAAGCTGAAGTGGCAGCAGCACCAGAGAGGTCTGGGGGGAAGAGTCAGCTGGAGCTGCGATGTTGCTGAGGCTCTGCTGAGCGCCCAGGATCAACCCACACGGCTCCAGCTGATCGGAGCTGTGTGCAGTGGCCAGCCGGGGAGTGGATGCCTGCATGAGGGGAGTGAGGCACGCTGGAGCTCTCCGTGGGGCACACAAGGAAGGGGAAAGGTGGAGGAGGGGGGAGAGAGGAGAAGATATAAAAGGAGCTTTTGGCAAGATAGGGAAAGGGGGGGGGGAAGAGTACAGGACAGAGAAGGAGATGGAGAAAGGGAGAGGGAGAAAGGGAAAGGGCTTCTGAGAGAGAGAGAGAGAGAGAGAGAGAGAGAGAGAGAGAGAGAGAGAGAGAGAGAGAGAGAGAGAGAGAGAGAGAGAGAGAGAGAGAGAGAGAGAGAGAGAGAGAGAGAGAGAGAGAGGGAGAGAGGAAGGGCTGACCAGCCACCTGACCACCAAGCTAGTGATGCACATTAATAAACATGGAGAAATTCATCTATGAGCGCAAAAGGAAAGCGATTCAGCAAAGGAACCACCAACTGAAGAGATTACAATTGATGGTTTTTTTTCCTTTTTTGTTCAGCATGTTTGTGACACCTAGCTAAGCACCGCAGACACTCGGATATTGTCGTGTCCTAAAAGTACAACGAAAGGTGGGAAAGCCCTGTTTCTAAAACGAAGGGGGCGAGTGCGAGAGGCGGCTGACCTATCGAACACGAAGCGCATGAGCTGCAGGTTGAGGGTGCAAGGAAGGCTGAGCAGGCGGATCCTCCTGGTGGCATTCTGTTTGCTCTGACAGGTTTCGCAGAAGTAGCGGTTGTCCCCTTCCAGCTTCTCCTCCTGGCCAGGAAAAAACAGAGCAAGACCGGCTGCCGGCTTGAGGAGGCACCCCAAGGCCATCAAGTCCCACCAACCAGGCCGGGGGCGTGACCCTCCAGGTCCCGAGGCTGCCCCCAACCCGGAGCAGCAGTGTTTGGCCCTTCCCCCGCGTGGCTAGGTACCTTCAGGAACTCGGTGATGCAGTCCGACAGCTGCTTGTGGCCCTGGATGTTTAACTCGAGCTCATAAAACTTGGAGATGAGTTTGGACTCTCGGCCACACTGGTTGCACCTGCAGAGCAAACCAGAGACGGCCGTGAGCATCCGAAGCTCCGTCCTCTGAGGCAGGACGAGGCGGCCAGAAGCGGCTGTGCGGGGAAAGCCTTACACGGTGACATAGGCGTACTCTCCGCAGAACTGCTTCTGGACGATGTCACACACATCCGGGTTTTTCTGAGAAGACAGGGTATCCTCCAGCAGGGACATGAACAGCTTGGAAAACTCCTGAGCGTCCTGGAACGAAGAGCAACAGGATGCAGATCCGAGGAAACAGGACAGGGGTACACCGCCATCTCCTTTGAATCCCGTTAAGGGAGGTATTGTCCAAAACAAATCCTCCCAAAGGCCGCAACTTCTCGCTGGGACTTTGCAGCTAAGTAGTCCAAGCTAAAGGAGCAGGGCCTTATTTTTCCCCGCTGTCAAAGGACCCCTGGTTTTCCTCAGGCTGGGAACAGCTTTGTTAAAACATGCAACTGTGAGAAACAAGAAAGGCAAAAGAAAGGCGCTCAGCCAGGTGCCTCGAACCTTACCTGCTGCTGGCCTGTGTCCAAACCCAGTGCTTTCACAAACCCCGATGGGTCAATATATCGCCTTTTGCTGTTCTGGAGCAAGGCAAACAAGTACTGGAGGTGCTCGCAAATAGTCTGCGGTTCGTAATCTGTCAAGGGAGGGAGGGAGGGAAAAGGCTTGATGAAAACGCACGATTGTAGACAAAGGAATTCTTTCGTTTCCTCGCTTCACTAAGAGCCACAAGCCAAACTCAGGCGGGAACAACGTCCCCAGACGGAATTTGGGAAGCGACTAGCTCTACAACAGGGGTGTCAAACTCAATTTCATTGAGGTCCGCATCAGCACTGCGGTTGCCCTCAGGGGGCCGGGTGGGTGTGGCCAGGGTGGGTGCAGCCTACTGGGTGGGCGTGGATGGAGTGGGTGTGGCCTGCTGGGTGGGTGTGGCCAGCTCTACATCGTTCACGTCAAGGGTGCCTGTGGGGGCCTGGGCAGGAGTGGGACAGATCTGGGGGTCTCTGGCAGAAGTGGGGGGGGGGACCGGGGCAAGCGCCAAGGCACGGTCCATTTCTTCATTCCTCACAAAGGGTGACCCCTCCCCAGCATGCACCCAGGGGGCGGGGCTGACGCGGCAGAGGCTGGTTCCTCGCTGGTGCCAGACGGCCTTGTGCAGCTAAGACTGAATGCATTTCAGAGTAGATGGCCACCACAAAATTGTACACTGGCTCCCAGCCGGCCTGGGCCAGGGCCAAGGCAGCGGGGGCCGTTCCCTCACTGTTTCCAGGATGGCTTCACGGGCCACATGAAACCACTTTGTGGGCTGCATCTGGCCCACGGGCCTTGTGTTTGACCTGTCTGCTCTATACGGCACAAAGCAGGGGGACAGCAAGGATACTGAGGCCGGGTGAACCATTTAGGATTCAAAGCCGGTGAATCTTAGCCCCCCAAATACCTTTGCTCTCCGCCGTGACATATTCAGGGCGGGCCACTGGACACAGATACAGGGCCTGCCGGAGCTCCAGATTCAGGAACCACATCTGTAGGAAAGTGTTGACATAGCAAGTGGCCCCCAGGTTGGTGAGGCCTACGAAGGCATTCTGGAGGGGGGAAGGAGAAGGGAGGGAGATCATCAGGGGTGAGGCAGCCAAAAAAAGCAAGAGCGCTCCAGGATGGCAATTTTAGCGACAATGGCGGAATTAGTTCCTGCAGAAAGGAGACGCCCCGAGCGTTTTAAGAGAACGTCAGTGCATTCTTTACTTTTCATTTCTGCAGCCACGATGTCAATGGGTCTGTTCTTCCGTTATCTAAGCGCACAGGACACGCTCCGCTTGGAAATGCTTTTCTATCTTGCTGTCCTTAAAATGCTCAGCTATTTTTTTTTTTTTTAAAAACCCCAACCCCGAAACAAACAGAAAAACATACCCAAATCAAATACGTTTGAGGGGAAGAAAAAAAATCCAAAAATGACCGCTTAACTTGGACCAACTCAGAAGTGGCTTCCTATCGCGGGAGAAACTAGACTCACAATTTCACAGCTTTGAGGATACATAAAAGACCCAGCTGAATGAAACTTTGTGTCGTTTCCCCCCCCCCGCCACCGCCCCCAATCCCCACCAGAGCTCCCTCCCTGTGATACCCAATTGATTCCCAGGCCCAAATTGGATACTTCGCAGCCAACCTCCGTAGATCTTGGGAACCAAGGCAATTTCAGCCTCGGCAACTCTGGGCCACAGACTTAAGCACCAATTGCAAAGCGAGGAGGTGCATTGGAGGCAGGCAACTCTTCTCGGTCACGCCGGAAGACCGTCGGCGTACCTTTTTTCTCCTCTCAAAGTTGGGATCGTCGATGTTGTGAAAGGTGTTCTCGTCGATCTCTCCCAGCCAAATGTGCTCTCCGATCCCCACCAGGCAATTGGGGTTCCCTCTGCAGTTTCTCCTGCAGAAGCAAAGCCACACACAGGTTGAGTCGTGTTCCCGCCCGACGCCATGTCCAGGAACGGTTCAGGTTGCCCGTTTGCTAGCATATCCCCCTCCTGGCTCTAAGGTCTCTTTATTTCTGAGACGAAATAAGAGATGGAGATGGTGGATTCTGAAGAGAGCTTTGAGTGGAGGCCTTTAAGAGACAGCAATAGCAATAGCACTTAGACCTATATACTGCTTCACAGTGCTTTTACACTCTCTGAGCCACGGGGGTCAAACTAACCGCGTCATGTGACGTATTGCGACATATCGCAACTGTTTTCGCATTGCTGGAGATGGGGTGGGCACAGCCTCCGCATGATGCAACCGACCTGCAGGCCGGCAGTTTGACACCCCTGCTCTAAGCGGTTTACAGAGCTGGCCTCTTGTCCCCCAACAATCTGGGTCCTCATTTTACCGACTTTGGAAGGACGGAAGGCTGAGTCAACCTTGAGCTGGTCAGGATCGAACTGCTGGCAGTGGGCAGAGTTAGCCTGCAATGCTCCATTCTAACCACTGTGTCACCACAGCTCTTAATGCAACATCCAGTCAGCTACAGCAATAGCACTTAGACCTATATACCACTTCACAGGGCTTTACGGCCCTCTCTAAGCAGTCAGCCTACGGCCCCCAACAATCTGGGTACTCATTTTATTGACCTCAGAAGGACGGAAGGCTGAGTCGACCTTAAGCCGGTGAGAACTGAACTGTCAAACTGCAGGCAGCCAGCAGTCCGCAGAAGTAGCCTGCAGTACTGCATTTTAACCACTGTGCCAGCATGGTTCATTATGTGTTACACACCCCAAACCACATCCTGCAAAGGAAGCTTTTTCAAAACGCTTGATGTTTCAGCTTCACTTAAATCAGGACAAACCAGGAGAAATCTGATTTAAATCAGGACAAATCTGACAGCATAGTATTTTGATGTTGTTCCTAATCCTCTGAAAAACAGAGGCTCCATCCTCAGCGTCCGTAGCTAAAGGATACACATCCAAGGAGGCAGGAGTAAAAACTGGGAAAAAGTGAGGTAGAGACTGGCTTTGAAAATTATCATCATTTATTAATATAGATACCCACTCTAGTAGGCGGGGGGGATTTATACAATTTTAGGAAGAACTTCTAAACTAAAATTTTAAATCTTCAGGAATAGAGGCCATCTTGTAATTAGTGTCCTCCTTAATTCAACAGTATTATTTTGCAAGATCCTTACTGTGGCTGTCTTTGCTGTCAAGGCACAAGCACAAATAATAAAAAATAAAACAAAGCACTGATAAAAATATAATAACTAGTGTTTGAATAGAGATAAAAATAGCCCTCCTCCCACATACCCTGAAATTAGCAAAATACAAAAGTGGAAAGGCAGATATGTAGGCCAGGCTTCCTTTTATGTAGCTGTGTTTTTTTTGTTTTGTTTTTTGACAGCAAAAACAATAGTTCAGGGAAAGGATAAGAGAAGCAAGCAAAGCTTGTCATTAGCTCCTACAGCTAGCAAAAGCAGGTGTCCTTGTAAACAATAACTGTGCTATTTTATCATTTATTAAAGACATTTTATTATGCTTCCCCTGCAGCTGCTAATCAATTGTGCGAAATAATTAATTAGTACAGTAAAAGCAATAATGGTCTTTTCCACCCAATGGACAAATAATCATAAAATGTGTGCATTACTGCTACACTAACCCACAAGGGGGAAAAAACAACCCCTCCATGGTTGTCAAAACTTAATTAGCATGAAAACAATATGCCACCCTGGCTTCTAACTGGGTGAATAAACAACTTAGGAGCTTGAACACACTTGGGAAGCGTTTTGTAGGATGCCGATTAAGGTGCAATACAGTTGCGGATTTGGGATTATTTGAAGGGAGGGAGGGAGGGAGAGAAGAAAGAAAGAAAGAAAGAAAGAAAGAAAGAAAGAAAGAAAGAAAGAAAGAAAGAAAGAAAGAAAGAAAGAAAGAAAGAAAGAAAACATTAAATATTAAAATATTAATTAGATTTTATGCCGCTCCTCTCCAGAAAGAAAGAAAGAAAGAAAGAAAGAAAGAAAGAAAGAAAGAAAGAAAGAAAGAAAGAAAGAAAGAAAGAAAGAAAGAAAGAAAGAAAGAAGCTGCCCCATTGGGGGCTCTAGATCACAATTCCCCTGAAGGGAATTTCTGCAGAAAGCCTTCAGACTTCGGATCCACTGATCCCTTTTTGGGGGCAACCAACCTCAGAGCTATGAGGAGCAGCAGAAAGGAAGGAAAGGGCACCACGTGGTGCTCCCGAGGGAGGACAAACCTCACAGATTTGCCACCATCAAACTAAAAGGGGCCAAAGGCCCCGATGGGCAGAGGGGGGGGAGTCTACCATGATACCCATGGGGCACCGCCACCCCTCTGGCAGGATTTTGACACCTGCTTGCTGTTTGGCTCCGCCCCGCCCCCAGCCCCGCCCCCAGGATGGCACCTGTGGTGACCCTTGCCCCGCCCCCCCCGGCCGTTCCACGAGGCTCCAAGCTTTTGCACGGGAGGGAGGCAGGCAGGCAGGCAGGCAGGCAGGCAGGCCGCGCCCTCCCGGCCGGCTCCCCGCAGGGCCGTGGCCTCACCTGCAGGCGCCCCGCTGGCAGGGCTCCAGCCCGATCCGGTAGGCCGCCTCGATGTGCTCCTGCGTGACGGCTTCGGGCGGCACCGTCTCCGTCCAGCGCCAGGCCGCCTTCTCCAGCTGCAGCCGCGGAGCCATCCCGGGACCGGCCCGAGCAGGAACAGGGCCGCTGCAGGGCGAGCCCGGAAGGGGAAAGAGTGACCGGGCGACCCCGGAAGCGGAACCGGCCCCGAGCCCTGGCGGCCTCAGGCCACGCCTCTCGGGGGGCGCGCGAGGCGACTCGCTCTATCTTGGCCCCCCCTCGGGCTCTCAGCTCTCTGACGTCACGCCAACGGCTGCTGAGGGGGGCGGGAAAGGCTGGGAGGGGCGTGGCCCGCGTGTTCCAATAGGGCGACGCGCTCTCGGAAAAGGCTCCGCCTCTTTGCCGTGTCTTTCACCCCTCGCGGCGAAGATTTGAGCGGGCGAGGGGGGGTGAAATAAATAAAAAAGCCGTGGACGAGCGGAGCATGCGCACAGCGAGCTCGACCTTCTGAGGCGAAGCTACCCAGAATCCCTTGCGCCTCCCCTCAGTTTTGTGTTCTTTTTTTTGTGATGTAAATAAAAAAAAAATCTACAATCACCAAGCTGAAAAAAAAAAGACGACAAAACGCCCTACATTTTTTAAATGTGGGGCTTCGGGAGGGAAAATACGAGGCGCTTTTGCCCCTCCTAAGATGGCGACCCACTTGCTCTCGGGCGCGGCCCGTGCTGCCCCGACGTCCCCCCCCCGGACCCTGTTTCCCCGCGGGCCCTTATTCCACGTGTTTATTTCTCGTGCTAACGCGCGTCCACAACTGGGCCAAGAGCCGCTGACCCCGATCTGGGATGGGGGGGTTGACGTTAGATTAGAAGAACCTCCGCGCCCGGGCAAGACTACAACTCCCAATAGCCTCCGGGGCTCACACAGGAAGTGGCCCTCTCTGGTCCGGAAGCTGGCGGGCCAGCAGAAGACTCACTGCGGCCAGAGAAAACTACATCTCCCAGGAGCCCGCAGGCTCCAACCGGAAGAGCCTCCGTCTGGTCCGGAAGCTGGCAGTGAACGGGCCGGCCCGCTGAGCGCCAGACGCCTCTGGACAGCCAGGCGCGTCCTCGTAGCTACGAAGGAGCGAAGCGCCCGTGATTTCTTGCCCATAAAATAGAAAAAGTGGCGAAGCCCCGAGCAAGCTGCGTCCTTCCCTTCTTGTCGCTTGTCTGAAAGGGTATATAAGCAGAGATAGTCAACCTTGGCTCTTTTAGGACTCGTGGACTTCAACTCCCAGAATTCCTGAGCCAGCTAAGCTGGCTCAGGAATTCTGGGAATTGAAGTCCACGAGTCCTAAAAGAGCCAAGGTTGACTACCCCTGGTATATAGGGTCTGCTTGAGCAGGGGGCTGGACTAGAAGACCTCCAAGGTCCCTTCCAGATTTCTATTCCATTCTGTTCCATTCTATTCCATATTCTGTTCTGTTCTATTGTATTCCAATCTTTCTTCATTCTATTCTATTCTATTCTTCATTCCTCCTGTTATTAAAGTGACCAATCGTCAAAAAAGGGCAACAAGAATGATCAAGGAAATGGAGCACCTCCCTTATGAAACCAGATTGCAACGCCTCGGTCTCTTCAGCCTTGAAAGACGGCGTTTAAGGGGTGACTTGATCGAAGTGTATAAAATCATGCATGGGATAGAAAAGGTGGATAGAGAAAAAAAATTTTTCTCTATCACACAATACCAGGACAAGGGGGCACTCCCTAAAGCTCATAGCTAAGAAAGTGAGGACAAATAAAGGGAAATATTTCTTCGTTGATTTATGGAATTCACTTCCAGAAGAGGTCGTGACAGCTGTCAGCCTTGACAGCTTCAAGGCAGGGTCAGACAGATTCATGGATGCCAAGTGTATCGGTGGTTATTAAAACGGATGTCCATGTGCCGCCTCTATGTTGGTTGAGGCAGGCAGGATTCCCTTGAGTACCATTTGTTGGGGGTCAAGGGAAAGGGAGGGTTTTGCCTTCTCTTTCTGCTCAAGATCCCCATGTACATTTGGTGGGCCACTGTGTGACACAGAATGCTGGACTCGATGGGCTTTGGCCTGATTCAGCAGGGCTCTTCTTATGTTCTTATGTTATGTTCTTATGCCCTCCTTTAGGGAGGACAGTCCTTCTTTTGTAAGTTCTGTCCTCTCTCGAAAAGTGTCCTCTTACATGTTCTCCTTTTCAATATTTGAAGACTAATCTGTAAATCTGTGTTTGATCGATGTCGATCCATTGCGTGTGATGTGTGACGTATTTGTATTTGACATGACGATTCGTCAAGGCTCGGTACAGTGCGGCGAGACGCGATTATGAGACACACGCGCTCCGCACAGAATTGTTTTGAAAGAGTGCATCACGTACACGTGGCTTTGTTTACTTCTTACCGAAACACGACAACAGCACACACGCGCACATTAGACTCACTTCTTTCTCAGTGAATATTTGATCATACACAGGTGAGCACAATAATTCATGTTTTATTCATTCATTATCTATTTAATACTTTCCAAATATGTGTAATTTTATTTACAAGTTTATTTGCTTATGTTATTGTTTCGGTTTTAATAATTTTATTTATTCATATATATTTTTCTTCAATTTATTTGTGTCCTCCTTCTCATTGTAAAGAAGTTGGTCACCTTACTATTATTCCATTCTATTTTATTCTATTCTGTTCTATTCCTATTCTTCATTCCTATTATTCTATTCTATTCTATTCTATTCTATTCTATTCTATTCTATTCTATTCTATTCCATTCCATTCTATTTTTCATTTCTCTATTCTATTCTATTCTATTCTATTCTATTCTATTCTATTCTATTCTATTCTATTCTATTCTATTCCATTCTATTTTTCATTTCTCTATTCTATTCTATTCTATCCTATCCTATTCTATTCTATTGATAAAAGCAGGACACTCCCTCCTCACCCCAGAGAGGAAATATCTTGGCAAACACAGGAAGAACCCAATACAAACTAGTCTGATTCAGCGACAGCCTGAGGCTAAATAAATAAACACTTAATACACACTGGCTACAAGGAATGCAGAACTGGCTAACAGCAATTAGGATTGACAGGATTAGAATAGAAAAACCAAAAGGTACACAACAATAAAATAATTAACACAGTATCCCTCCTGGAGCAAAAATTAACACCTTTTAGACAGAATTGAGGAGGAAATTAACCCAACAGTAGACACTGACCAACAAATCAGAAAAGATAAATTTAAACTCACCAATCAGAAATGACAATTTTGGAAACCATGAAAGGATATAAGAACTCATGTTTAAGGACCATTCTGTCTAGCTAGCCGGGGATTCATGCTGAATTGTCACTCAACTTTAATCTCTGTGATTAAACCTTTCTTTGCAGTAGCTGGCTTCACGTTCTATTGGTTCTCCTCTGTGCTGCTTCGGAGAATCCCAGCTGGAAGAGCCGGGCAATTCCTCCCAACACTATTCTATTCTATTCTATTCTATTCTATTCTATTTCTATTCTTCATTCCTCCTATTATTGTATTCCCTTTATTCTATTCTATTTTATTCTATTCTTCGTTCCTATTATTCTATTCTTATTCTATTCTATTCCCTCTTTATTCTATTTCTATTCTTCATTCCTATTATTATATTACTCTTATTCTATTCTTTTCCATTCCATGCTATGCTATTCCATTCAATTCCATATTCTATTCTTCATTCCTATTCTATTCTATTTCTAATCTTCATTCCTCTATTCTATTCTATTCTATTCTATTCTATTCTATTCTATTCTATTCTATTCTTCTATATTCCTATATTCCGTGCTGTTTCGATTCTATTCTATTATATTTTATTTCTAATCTTCATTCCTCTATTCTATTCTATTCTATTCTATTCTATTCTATTCTATTCTATTCTATTCTATTCTATTCTATTCTATTCTATTCTATTCTATTCTATTCTATTCTAATTTTGGGTAGTCAGGTAGCCACTGAAATGAACCAGTTCTTGTCATACAGACAGCAAGGCAGTTTCTCCACCAAAATGAAAAAAAAAAAAAAGGCACGTGAAAATGAAGATTCAGCCATCCAAGCCAAAAGTATCTTCAAAAGGATGAAATCGGGGCAAGTGGACCAAAGTTGATTGCAACTGAGACGTTTCGTTACTCAGCCAAGTGACTTCTTCCGTCAAAATGAGAATTTGGGTAGTCAGCTAGCCACTGGAATGAACCCGCTCTTGCCATCCCTCCACCAAAATGAAAAAGCAACGTGAAAAATGAAGGTTCAATTAACCAGGCCAAAAGTATCTCGAAAAGGTTTAGATCGCAGCAACTGGGCCAAAATGTATTAAAAGGTTTATTAATTTGACCTTTTGAAGATACTTTTGGCCTGGATGGTCGAATCTTCTTTTACGTGTTACTTTTTTCGTTTTGGCTTTCCATGCTGCGGGGGGCACCTGGGTGGGCTTTCCGCTCTCCGTCCGCAGAGCCCCTGGCCTCCGCAGCTATCCTGCTCCCCACTGCAGGGCGAGGGGCTTGCTCGGGACAGCCGGCTCCTGCCCCCTGGCATCTCAGGAGCCTGGCAGAGCCCGCTTCACTTGGAGAATTGGTGCCCACAGTCGCCTGCCATCTTACCCCAGGAGCCAGCTAAGGGGTCTCCACTGAGCTACCACCTGAGTGGCCTGCCCACCCCCCTAGAACGAGGCCCCATTCCTGGCCTTGAAGATGGGGCACACGCGCTCCCCACCCACCCAGTAGCCGTGTCCCTGGATGCCCCAAACTGAAGGCACGGCAATTTCTTAGAGAAGGCGCCCAAACCGGATTGCTGGACCTGGGGATACGTTTCCTCCCTGAATTCTGGGACAATTTTTCATCCCTCTCACCAGAATACGACCAGAATCGCAATGCCACTCGTCCACAACAGGGGGGGGGGAAAAGAAGCAAGCCAGTCTCTACAGTTGTGGGGTTCAGCACCATTTATTAAGAAAAAGAAGTACAAGAACAGTCAAAGGCAGGAGGGTGATGCAGAGAGAGAGGAGCAAAGAGGTTCTCAAGGCTAAGCCCCCTCCCCCAATCCTGGACACGGGGGTTGCCCAAACAAGCCCAGGACAGCCAGGCCTACGTGAGAAGGGTGGGGCCCCGGCTGAAGTAGAACCAGGCATCCCCAAAGGCCTGAGATGTCTGCTGGCCTCGGTCCGTAGAGGCCAGCTGTCAGCAATTCCGTCGGAGCAGTGGAAGTTTCTTTGGACTTGGCTAGTTAGCAAAGCTCCTTTTTTCCTGGGAAAGCTTACCCAAGAACCCCTTCTTCCTGGCTCTGACCCACAGCAGGGGCAGGAAGGCAGCACCCCTCTGTTCTTCCCCCACACACACACAACAACCAGCCTCGTTACCAGAGGTTTTGCTGTGAGAAATAACAGCAGGCCCCAGAGGATGGGTGAGGGGATTGGCCTGGGAGTGCGTGAATCCTTTAAGAGACACCCTCCCCCTCAAAAATAAGGCACTGAAGCAACCCAAAGGTGATGGGACAGACCCCTCCCCAGGGTGCAGCGGAGACCCCAGGAATCCCAGCCAGAGCACGGTCCGGGCACGATCCAGGGGTTAAGGCAGCTGGCCTTGAGAACCCACAGGCATAGGGCGAAGTGGGGTCCCGGGGGGGGCACCTCTCAGAAGCAGTACAGCCGTGCAGGGCGACGAGGCAGAGGCGGGGCTTCCGAAGGATCCGCCTCCTACTTGGCATTGCTGGGCCCGGGGCGTGTGCCGAGAGGCCATCTTCCCGGCTGCTCCTGGGATCCTCTCATTGCCCCAGGGCAAGTGCGTTGGTCAGTCACCGCCTGCCGGCCCGGCAGAGCCGGTCAAGCTCACTTGCCGAACTCTTTCCGGGGCCCCCCCGCGGTCTGTTTCTGGCATCCTTCTGCAGCTTCTGGCGCCCCGTGGCCGGGCTCCCTGCTCCGATCCCTTCCTGCCGGCCACGGACACCGTCTCCCTCCCCCTCCCCTTTTTGGCAGCAGCAAAGCACCGTTTTTCCTCTTTCTTCCTTTTAAAAAATTTGTAATAATAATAATAATAATAATAAAATAAGGATAATCAGCATAGATGTCTCTCCCTTGGCCTGGCGACGGCAACGAAGAGCAAGGGGGGGGCCTCCCCTATGAGGGGCACTCCTGAATGTTCAGAGCCATTTCTGCCTGATGCCGCAGGTCTATCGGCTGCTGGGGCTCCTGGCCTGGCCGGGCGTTGGCCAGCACCAGGTGTTTGATGCAGCCGGTGATTCCCGAGGTGTATTTCCCATCCGTGAGGGTCTCGATGTCAGGGGCGCCTCCTGCACGGAGAAGGGCAACGTTGTGAGCAAAGGGAACGATCCTCCAGTCCCAAGGAAGTGGGGGGGGGGGCTGATGACCCGGAAGACCCACTCTTTCGCTCCATCCTATTAGCCTGGGACCCTGAGCCTCTGGGCAGCTCTCCGGAGAGTGGGAAAGTAAGCCAGGGGGTTGGTGACCCTTTCAGAGGGGTCTGCTAAGACCCCTGAAGAGGCTTGGTGGAGAAGGATCTTCAAGTGACCGTCCTGGAAGAACGGGGCAGTGGGCGTGAGAAGCCGACTTCTGCGTCAAATAGCAAGCGGCCTCTTTCTCCAATCAGAGGCCGATGGACACGAGGCCAACGCTGGACAAAGCGCAACCACCGGGGCAGAAAAAGCTCTTTTGGAATCGCGCCATCCCGAAGACACCCCCCCCAAGGCCCAAACCCCTCACCTATATAGATCCGGCCTTTGGCGTTGACCATGATATTCCGGCCGGACGATTCTCCGGTCACCACCTCCTCTCCGTCCACCTGAAGGAAGCCTTTTTTCCCTTCCCTACAGGAAAGCGGGGTTTGCCGTCAGAAGGGCAGGGGGTCCGTGCCGACGGAAACCCACTCCCCCCAGCCCCAGCCATCTCCTCTCACCGGACAGCGGTCACCCGGTGCCACTCTCCATCGTCCACGGGGTCTTCGGAGCGGATGTTGGCCTCTCCACTTCCCAGCTGGTAACTGCGGAAGACACGCTGGTCAGCTAGGAAAGGCAGCCCGCCAGCCGGAGGACCTAGCGCAGGGGTCCCCAACCGCCGGTCTGTGGACCGGTACCGGGCCCCGGCATGCCAGCAGCCGGTCCGCACAAACAAGCAAAGCCCCCTCCGCGGGATGCAGGCAGCACACAAAACTACACAGCCTCCGGTCCGCAGAAAAACCTCTCTCCACGGAACCGGTCCCTGGTGCCCCAAAGATTGAGGGCCTCTGCCCCAGCTGAACCCAGTTCTGACTCACCTGAACAGCAGGTGCCCCTCCTTCAGCCCGAGGCTAATGAAATCCTTTCCTTTGCCCGGTTCTCCTTCCTCCTGCGAGACAGAGAGAGAGAGGGGAGTGTGATGCCACCGTCTCCTTTGGGGAGGCAACCCCACGACCGCCTCCCGGCCACCTTGGGGCGCCACTCCATGCACTGCTCCTCTGGCATGCTTTGAGCCCCCGTCCAAGCCCAGTCCAAGCGGGTCAATACCTGGCTAGCAACATGCTGCTGGGGGCCCGGCTCTCCCGTGGCCTGGAAAGACAAAGGGACAAGCAGAAGCCGTGCGCGTCAACAAGACCAGCCAGCCGTGCAACGGGCTCCGAGAGGACCAACCGGCGCAGCGTCTGCAGCCGCCACCATGCACTCATGCAAGAGACAGCCAAGCGCTCGGGTGCGTTTCTCGGCTCAGCAGGTGGAGGCAGGGGACCTTCCCTCCCGTCCAATCGCCTCCCTCCGGGGCAGCTGTCCTCGGTCCGGATGCTCTGAGCAGCCCCGAAGGGTTGAGACCTTGCCCAGTTGCCCAGGTGAGGGCGTGTCACCACTGGGGCTGCTTTTAAGCAAGAAGCCCGCACGAACCCACCTGGTGTTACTCGAGTTGCCTTTCCAGGAGTCCACCAGACTGCCCTCTGCCCCCAGCCCCTCCCATCCCCGCCATCTCCTGGCCACTCACCACCCCCTGCCAGAAAAACAGCCCCTCGGCGGAGTTGGTCCGCACTTCCAGCTGAATGGTCTCTGGCGACTCAGGAAGACTGCAAGAAAGGAGGCCCCAATCAGAAACACTCCAGTCTATAGGGCAGACAGATCAAACACAACGCCTGGGGGGGGGGCGGATGTGGCCCACGAAGTGGTTTCATGTGGCCCGCAAAGCCATCCTGGAAACAGTGAGGGAACGGCCCCCCCGCTGCCTTGGCCCTGGCCCAGGCCAGCCGGGAGCCAATGTACAATTTTGTGGTGGCCATCTATGCTGAAATGCATTCAGTCTTAGCTTCACAAGGCCCCCCCACCCCGCATGGCCTGAGAGGAACAGTGAGGCTCCTCCAGGGGACCCTGCCATGGCGCTTGCCCCGGTCCCACCCCCTTCTGCCAGAGACCCTCAGATCTGTCCCACTCCTGCCCAGGCCCCCACAGGCACCCTTGACGCGAACGATGTAGAGCTGGCCACACCCACCCAGCAGGCCACACCCACTCCATCCACACCCACCCAGTAGGCCGCCCCCACCCTGGTGAGCCCCACCCGGCCCCCTGATGGCAACCGCAGTGCTGATGCGGACCTCAATGAAATTGAGTTTGACACCCCTGGTCTAGGGGGGAATGCCCCCTTTCCTTCCCTGCTGCTCCCGGGTTTCCCGAAATTGCCCGGCAGAGCGCCCAAAGGCAGGACCTCCCCACCCCACCAAAGTTTGTCCTCCTCCTTTGGACCCTCCCTTTGTCTCCCCCAATCATCTACGGGCCGCTTGTGCCCCTAGAAGGAGGGCTCGGCTCTTTCCTAGCACCAACCACAGTGCCCCTCAAGACTGGGAGGGCCTGGGCAGCACCCTAACCCTCCCCCCGTTCAGCCCCCCCCTCACCTCCTGGGGAAAGCGTGTTTGGGCAGGGCCACGTAGCCCCCGTTGCAGAAATAGGCCCCGTACTGTCCAGGAGCGTCTGGCAGAGGGGAAAAAAAAGAGCATCTGAATCAGCTGAAGCACCAACAGGTAAGAAAACCTGGCAGGCCAACTGGTTCCCCCAAAGATTCCCCCCAAAAAGGCCAGGCTTACCGTTTCCTCCGCTGCCTTCTGGCCATTCGGCCTTCAGGTGGTGCTGCCCTGCGTCTGCAGGGCAAAGGGAGAGGCTGGGGTCAAGCAGGGCCCTCGGGAAGACCCTCCCCCTCCCGGAGCAAAGCCGGGTTAGCAGAGCCCCTCACAGCCAGGCTGTCTAAAGCAGCCGCTTCACACCCTCGGGAATCTCCCGGCCCCGAGGCTCACCGTGTTCGCAGTACAGCCCTGAGAAGCCCCTGAGGCAGAGACAGGTGGTGCCCTGGCAGGTGCCCCCGTTGAGGCAGGGATGGTGGAGCTGGCAATGGACCTCGGGCACCTGGCAGCGTTCTCCTGCGGGCAGAGAGAGGCTCCGGTCAACCCCCTGGCGGAGCCGAAGCGGGAGGGATACCCCGCCCAGGGCTTCCGTCGGCCCTCCGCCTCACCCGTGAAGCCGTCCGGACACAGGCACTGGAACTCGTACTCCCCCGTGAGCAAGCACTGGCCGCCGTGCTGGCAGGGCCTGCGGTCGCAAGGGGAACTGTCGGTGCACTGCGAGATGCCGCGACTCTTCAGGAAGCTGTAGGAAATGTCCACCTTTTTCCCATTGACCGAAACCTGGAAGGAAGGAAGGAAGGAAGGAAGGAACCAGAATTTGCACCTGAGGCTCCTCACAAGAGGAGCGGGCCAGGCAGGTGCAAAACTCCACCTCCCTGTTTTTCTAGGAGGAGGGAAGGGAAGGACGCGGCTGCCTTGACCTCTTGGGCTGAGCAGAGGTGGGCGCTTCCCCGCCCGCTACCGGCTCACCTCTCCGATGCACCCCTGGAAGTGGCTGGAGATGTTGGCGGCTGCCGGGAGCTTGACCGAGTCCTCCACCCCTCCCAGGTAGAGAGAGGTGCGCAGGTTGAGGCCCTGACTCTTCCCGGGGGACGACCTCTTGACGGGCCGCTCCTCGTCCACCTGCAGGGTGCCGTCTTTGTTCAGGCGCTCGGCCGCCACCTTGTGCCACTGCCCCAGGACCAGGGGCTTGTG
Organism: Bothrops alternatus; assembly: GCA_034064705.1. Lineage (NCBI taxonomy): Eukaryota > Metazoa > Chordata > Lepidosauria > Squamata > Viperidae > Bothrops > Bothrops alternatus. The sequence continues at coordinate 36,341 of JARGCV010000564.1, forward strand.
GCTCCGGAGCACGGCGGTACCTACGAGGGAAGACTGGCTTGGCGAGTCCGGAGGGGATGAAGGCGGTCAAGGAGGGAGGGGGCAGACGGCAGCGGGGAGCCTACCTGAGCCCAGTTCGTAGCGGAACTCCAGGTGCCCGTTGGCCATGTTGAGCGCGACGAAGTCGGCCACAGGGCTCCCGTCGCCCCCGTTGAACAGAAGGAGGCCATTGGGGGAGAGCGGCTTGACCTCGACCTCCAGGCGCAGCTCGTAAGGGTTTCTGGTGAGGGTCGGGTAGGAGATGAAAGTGTCCCCACCCGGGAAGTGGGGGGTGGTCACCGTGAGGCCTGTGGGCGGAGAAGGGCAGGGGGTTACCTGGGCCTCGGCCGGCTTCCTGGTGAGCAGGGCTGAGCCTGTGCGTCACTCACCCGCCGTGCACTTCTTCCCGTGTCGGCCCAAGAGACAACGGCAGGTGTAGCCCTCTCCGGAGGCTTGGTTCACACAGGTGGCGTCGGGCCCACAGGCTTCTGTGGGGAGAAAGGCAGGCAGGGAGGTCTACATGGCAACGCCGGCAAGGCCCACGCCAGTCCCGGCTCTGCTCTGGGCAATTGCCCCAGTTCCCGGCATGTGAGATGGAGGAGAGAATTGAACGGGGGGGTGTCTTACCTGGGTGGCAGCGCAGAGCCTGGGGGTGCTCGCAGTTGCTGCCGGCGAACCCCTGGGGACACTCACATATGTAGCTGCTGCTGTCCGAGTCTCTGCAGACCCCTCCGTTCTGGCCGGACAGAGGAGGGAGGGAGTGGTGCAATAGCAATAGTTATAGCGCCTAGACCAGCGGTTCTCAACCTGTGGGTCGCGACCCCATTTGGGGTCGAACGACCCTTTCACGGGGGTCGCCAAACAACGCAGTCTGCCATTTCCCCCCCCCCTTTTCCTTCGCTGTGCTACTCCCTCTTATTCTATTGGCTTTTGAAAGCCAATAGAATAGACTCTCTTGAATAGAGTCTAATTCTATGGGCTTTCAAAAGCCAATAGGAATGGTCCAGGCTGTCTCCGCCCTGCTGAGCCTGCCAAAAGTCCCAGTCTGCAAACGGGGCTGCAAGTTGTCTGCAGCAACGGCGAGCTGTCTGGAAGTTTCCACCCCTCCCTGCTGAGCAACTACTAAAAATGTAAGTAAAAGAGGGCCAGGGGTGGGAGGTGGGAGGCCGGCGGGCGCAGGGAGGGTTGCTGGTGTGCGTGGGGCCCGGCGGGTGCCTTACCTCCCTTGGGCTGGGCCAGCTGGTGGCCCAGCCGGTGGTCGTCCTGCGCCGTCGCTGCCCCTTGCCAGCTACGCTTCGGCCGGCGCAGGGGGCGGCACCATGCATGCACGGCGCTCCCGGGCAGGGAAATAGTCCTCGACTTACGACCGGTTGGGTAATCCTCGACTTACGACCGGTTGGGGGTCGCGGCATTAAAAAGGTTGAGAACCACTGGCCTAGACTTATATACCGCTTCACCATGCTTTGCAGCCCTCTCTAAGTGGTTGACAGAGTCGGCCTGTTGCCCCCCCCAACAATCTGGGTCCTCATTTGACTGACCTCGGAAGGATGGAAGGCCGAGTCAACCTTGAGACGGTCGGGATTGAACTCCCAGCAGTAGGCAGACTTTGCCTGCAATGCTGCACGCTAACCACTGCACCACCACGGCTTCCTTCCTTCCTTCTCCTTATTTCCCTTCCTTCCTTCCTTCCTTCCTTCCTTCCTTCCTTCCTTCCTTCCTTCCTTCCTTCCTTCCTTCCTTCCTTTCCTTCCCAAACAATACGGCGCTCTAACCACTGCGCCACCACAGCTCTTAATGCAACCTCCGATCAGCTACAGCAATAGCAACAGCATTCACAGTGCTTTGCAGCCCCCTCTAAGCAGTTTACAGAGTCAGCCTGTTGCCCCCCAACAATCTGGGTCCTCATTTTACCGACCTCGGAAGGATGAAAGGCTGAGTCAACCTTGAACAGGATCGAACTCCTGGCTGTGGGCAGACTTTGCCTGCAATGCTGCACGCTAACCACTGCACCACCACGCCTTCCTTCCTTCCTTCCTTCCTTCCTTCCTTCCTTCCTTCCTTCCTTCCTTCCTTCCTTCCTTCCTTCCTTCCTTCCCTCCCAAACAATAATATACCGCTTCATAGTGCTTTCCAGCCCTCTCTAAATGGTTTACAGAGTCAGCATTTATGCCCCCCAACAATCTGGGTCCTCATTTTACCGACCTTGGAAGGACGGAAGGCTGAGTCAACCTTGAACCAGTCGGGATTGAACTGCTGGCAGTGGACAGAGTCAGCTTGCAATGCTGCATGCTAACCACTGCACCACCACAGCTCAGTGGTTCCTGGCCTACCAATGCTGTGGGCACCATCTTTGGGGTCACCAGGATATCTGCTCCCTTCCCCAATTACGAGCAGAGGGCTACTACCTGACACGGTCGGTCCTGGCAGGTGGGGCAGTTGGAGACTCCGTGGGCTTGCAGGTCAAAATCCTTGAAGATCACTTCCTTCCCTTGGATGATCAGCTGGCGCACGCATCCTGCAGGGGGAAGCCAAGGGGGCACGCTTAGAGAGCCTCTGCGCTTGGCACGACCAAACCCACACGGCTGCCCAATCAGCACAGCCACGGGTGACCCAGCACCAGGAGAGGTAGGGAGAGCGCAGTCTCAGATCCCTGGGCCAAGGGCCCGCTCTTGGCCTGTCCTCCCTTACTAGACTGTTGTTAGGGATAAGAGGTAAATGAGGAACCCAGAACACCGGGGTCAACTTTCTCCAGATTAGCAAGTCTGGCTTACACGCCACCATTCCGCCCCCTTTCCCCGCCGGCTGCACCCGTTCCCTGGACAGCCACGCCCCCCCCTGCATCTCACCCACAAATCCACTGCCGAGGCCGGTTTTGGCGATGGCCGCATAATTGGGGTACCCGCCCAGGTAGAGCTCCTCGTTGAGATCCAGGCCTTGAAACCTGCCCTGGAATGATGCAGAAGAGGGAATCTTGGTCTGAAAGGCGGGGGGGCTCTCCCTCCCCCTGGGGTTTTCTGGGGGCTTCCCCCCACCGGGCCTGCCAGCTTAGTTGGCGTTGACGAAGCCAGCTCCTGCCTGCCTCAGTTTCCCAGAGAGGGGGGGAGACAAGCGCCTTCTGTTCTTCTGGGGGGAGTGACGCTCCGTAGGGGGGGGCTGCTACAGAGTGTTGCAGCGCAAAGGGGGGGTCTTCCTTCGGAGCCCCGGCCCCTCGACTGCCCCGTCTCGATCCCCGGCCGGGTCTGGGAGAAAGGAAGGCCGGGCCCCTCTTCCTTCAGCCGGGGCCCACCTGGGAGCTGCCATTCACGGGGGGCTGGCCCTCCACCACCAGGGAGCCCTGCGTCAGGTTGCGATAGAGACGGACGGTGTGGAAGTCGCCCAGCTTGAGGACCGAAGGGTGCCGGATGGTGGCCATGCCGGAACCGGCATCGAACCTGGCATTGCAAAAGAGGGGGCCGCTTCAGACGCCCATCCTGGCTGGCTCTCAAAGCACACACCCCCCCCACACACAAATCTTTGGCGAAGGCTGCACAAAGGGAGCTGCAGAAAGGAGGCCACCTGGCAGACTCTGAGCCAGAGGCACAACTGTGACTTGTGGGGCATCTGCCCAGCAGCTGGACACCCCCCCCCCGCTCCAAGGCAGCTCTATTTCTCCCCTGCTGCCCCCCCCCCACAGGGACCCCGGCCTCACCTGAGTTCTGGGCGGCCTCCCACCAGCCCAAAGGAGAAGAAGTCGCTGCCCGTGTCCTTTTTCTGACCGTTGTACACCAGCATCCCTGTGGAGAGCAGAGGGGGGAGACTCAGGGTCGCTGGGGCGAGAGACCCCCCCCTCCGCAGCCCCCGGGTCCCTTTGCAGCCTCATGCAGGGTGCTGAGCTCAGATCCGCCATGCTCTGCCTCCTGTCCTTCCCCGGGCCCTGGGAGCCTGGGGAGGGGGGCCACAGGTGTCTTCGGACCCCCTCACAGCCCCACAGCCAGGCAGAGGGGCAGCGCGGGTCAAGAGCGGGATCTGCCTGCGGGCACGCCCTCGCACCCACACCCCCGCTTTCCTGGGGAAGCAGCGGCTTCTCTCCTGCAGGAGTTAGCAAAGGAAGATCAGGTCCCAAGAGTGCAGCCCAGCTAAGGGGAGTAAGGTAGACTGCAGCTGGATGAGGAGGCTCGGGAGCTCCCGGTAAATTAGTCGGCTTGCCAGTAGCTCAGGTGCCACACTCCTTCCCTCCCTTCTCCCCCCCCACACATACACACACACACACACACACTCCAGAGGCAGAAAGGGTTAGAAAGGTGCGTGGTGCTGGGCAGGAAGCCTGCAGTGCCCAGTAGGGGCACAACTCACCTGAGTAAAGCATGAGAGCTGGAAGGGCAGAGAGGGGGGAAAAGAGGAGGAGGAGGAGGAGGAGGAGGAGGAGGAGGAGGAGGAGGAGGAGGAGGAGATGAGGGGAAAAGAGCTTGAGTGAGAGATGCTCAGAAGAGAGCGCTCAGGACTTCCATCCGCAACAAGAGGAAAAATGGCCGCCCTCGCCCGCCCGCCCTGCAGCCTCTCTTACCATCCGGGGTATCGGGACGGAAGGTGATCTCCAGGGTAAACACCCGGTAGGCATCCTTCATGGTGGGCAGGACCAGGTAGGACCGAGGATTCTGGGTAAAATAGGGCACTACCCGCTCTGCAAGGGGAGGGTAAAAGGTCTGAGGACGGCTGAGCCCGCCGCCTCTTCTGCAGCTGGGGAGAGAGCGTCTGGCGTAGGCCTGGCCAAAACTGGCAGAGACGATAGCTGGCACGTGCGGAGTCTCTGCCCGGGCCCTCCTCCCTGGCTCCTCTCGTGCCCCACAAGGAAAAGGGGGAGAGGAGGAGGAGGAAGAGGAGGACTGTAGGGGTCTTTGGTGCCCTCTGAGCTTGGTCGTTCTCTTGCAGATGTCTCATTACCCAACTAGATAACCTCACCAGTGTGATGTGGGGTTTGCAGAGAGGAGGAGGAGGAGGAGGACAGTGGGCAAACGTCCAATGTCTATTCTGGAGGGCGTTGGCAGCATCCTCCTGCCCATGGGGGGTGTGTCAGCCCCCGCCCCTTTGCCCCTTCCTCCGACTCCTGGGGCCAGAGTGGGAGAGACACAGAGAGAGAGAGAGGCGGGGGCCACACTGACCTCGCACTTTGAGCATGGAGAAGGCCGTCCCCTTCCCCTGCCGGTTGGACGCCGTGCACACGTAGACGCCTGTGTCCTCCGGGCGAGCCGAGGGGATGGTCAGGCTGTGGCCCTCCAGGTGGGCATGCTGGGGCAGCTCCCCTTCCAGCTGAAAGACAGTGAGCCACAGAAACCGCTAGCAGGCCTGCCCCCCGCCGCTAACCAGGCCCCTCTGCTCCAGAACCAGAGGGGCAGCTCCCCCAGCAGTGCCTTCTCCTCCCTGCCCCCTGCCTGGGGAGAGAGGCTGGAGGGTCACTCTCGGCCAAGACCTACCTTGGTCCACTTGATTTCCGGGACGGGGAACCCGGAGGCCGAGCAAGGGAAAACCACGGTGGAGCCCACAGAAACCTCCTTCACTTCCGGCTGGGCGGCCACTTGGGGGGAAGCTGTGGGGAGACAGGGGAGTCACTGTGAGCCGTGGAGAGCAAAGCAGGCAGGCCGTGTTCCCCCCCCCCTGCCGCCTAGGAGAAAGCCGGGCTTACACTGGACGTGCAGGATGACGTGGGACTGGACGGTACCGATGTTGTTGGTGGCCGTGCAGCGGTACTTTCCCGCGTCGGCCTGCTCCACCCGTTCGATCTTCACCAGGCCTCCGCTGGCCAGCACGCCCGGGCGCAGCTGCCCGCCCACCTTGCTCCAGGTGATGTCCGGCTTGGGGTCCCCGAAGGCCAAGCACTCAAACTCTACGGCACTGCCCACTAGGACGGTTTGCACCGACGTCCGGATGTTGATCATCACTTTGGGGAGGGCTGAGAAGAACAAGAACAAAAGAATAAGAGTAGAGTAAATAGAATACAGAATAGAATAGAATAGAATAAGAATAGAATAAGAATAGAGAATAGAATAGAATGCAGAATAGAATAGAACAGAATAGAACAGAATAGAATGCAGAATAGAATAGAATAGAGGATAGAATAGAATAGAATAGAATAGAATAGAATAGAATAGAATAGAATAGAATAAGAATAGAATAAGAATAGAGAATAGAATAGAATGCAGAATAGAATAGAACAGAACAGAATAGAACAGAATAGAATGCAGAATATAATAGAATAGAATACAATAGAATGCAGAATATAATAGAATAGAACAGAATAGAAAATAGAGAATGGAATAGAATGTAGAATAGAGAATGGAATGGAATGGAATAGAATAGAATAGAATAGAATAGAATAGAATAGAATAGAACAGAACAGAATAAACAGAGTTGGAAGGGATCTGGTAGGTCATCTAGTCCAACCCCCTGCTCAGGCAGGAGACCCACCATTTCCGACAGAGGGCAGTCCAGACAAGCGGGGGGGGGGGCTCCAGAGAGGGAAGAGGAGATGCCGGCTTCCTATCTCCCACAGGTTAGAGCTTCTCTAGGGCCACCCACCTGGTCCACCAGCTGGCATGGCGCTTACTTACCCTGGACAGTCAGGCTGACCCTCTCCTGGGCCTGGCCGGAGGGACTCCTGACCCGACAGACATACACCCCCTGGCACTCTCGGTTCAGCTTCTCAATCCTGGAAAGAAGCAGCCACTCTGTGAATGCCTAGGAACTCTTTGCCCCAGTCTGCAGATGTCCAGTGCCATCTCCTCCTCCTCCTCCTCTGCCCCACTCACCGCAGCACTCCGTTGTGGATGGTGTGAGTGGGAGGCAGCTCCCCGCCCTCTTTGAACCACTCGATCTGTCCCCCGGGATCCCCGGAAACGGAGCAAACAAACTCTGCCGTGGCACCCACGGCTTTGGTGTCGCTCTGAGGGGTGACCTGAACGGAGAGGGGCCCACCAGCACGGCCTGTATTGGGGACCACGAAAAGGAGGAGAAAAAGAAGGAAACACCACACGTCAACGCAAATGCAACAGAGTTTACTTTACTATTTATTATGACATTTATCTGCAGATCTGGACACGCAATAATACCTAGAATGCATCGGGCCCAAAGGCAGCTTGGCAGAGTCTTTGTAATCCTAAGATTGACCCACACAACCCTTGGGGTGTCTTTCACCAGCAGCCTACTTTTTGATCTCCCAATTCGAGAGAGTTAGAGGTTAGGATTGGGCCCTTGGCAGAACACACACACACCCCCCGATGCCCACTCACCTTGCACATAGACCTGGGCCAAAGCCTCAGCGGAGCCCACCCGGTTGCTGACGTGGCAGCGGTAGGTGCCTGAATCCCGATGCCCAGCCTGGCTGAAGTGCAGGACCCCGTCTCGTACCGTAGCCCGTCCGGGGAGGGTGCCATTCACCTTGGTCCACTGGTAGCGCAGGGGGGGCGTGCCGTGGGCCAGGCACTGCAGCTGTACCGCCTCGCCCTCCTGCACCACTGCCCGGTTGGGAAGACTGGTGGCGTAGGGTGGTACTGGGGAGAGAGAGAGGGGTGGGGGTGGGGAAAGAGCTTGGAAGCCTGGACCCCCAACCCTCCCCCCCAAGGAAGGCACTTGGATATTATTGCTTTGACAGCACTGAACTCTGCTCCACGGGGTTGGCCAGTCCTGGGTGCAAGGGGTCCATGTGGGGTGCCTGGCATTCTTTCTGCTTTTGCTTCCTTCCTCTCAGCCTAAGGCCATCCAGCGAGCAGCACAGCTCTTCTGCCTGAGCCCCTTCCCCTTCCCCCTCCCCTTCCCCCTCCCCCTCCTCCTCCTGCTGGCACACTCACTCTCCACGTCCAGCACCACAAAGGCTTCGGTGAACCCCGCAGAGTTGCTGGCGTTGCAGATGTACTGGCCCGAGTCCTGTTGGGCCACCCGGGGGATGATGAGGGTGTTGTTCAGCACTTGATGTTGCCAGGGCAACGGAGCCCGCAGCTTGGACCACTGGATGGTGGGTGTCGGGTCACCTGCCGATCCCAGCAAAGGAAGCAGCGGTCAGCCTGGGCCAGCCAGCAACCCAGATTGGCTTGGCCCGGGGTCGCCCCCTCCCCGAGAGACGCTTGTCATCTCAAGGGATCAGTAAAGGCCAAAATACCCCTCACACGCGCGCGCGCGCACACACACACACAAACACACACATATCCTCGCGCGCACCTGTGGCAGAGCAATGGAGCCGAGCCGTCTGTCCGGCCTGCACTGTCTGGGTCGGAGTCACGTGGATTTTGGGGACTCCTCTCCTGCCGTGCACCGCCTCCACACTCACGTCCACCTGGGCCTCCGTGGTGCCCACGGAGTTCTGGGCCACGCACACGTAGGTGCCGGCATCGCCCAGCTTTGCGGAGGAGATCTGAGGAGGGAGAGGAGCCCACACAGTACTCTCAGCCTGATTCCCACTCAGACTGAGGAATTAAGACATCTTCGGGATGTCCATCGGCTGCCATTTTCTCTTGAGCGTGGAATAAGGGCCGGCAGCGGGGGCTCCCTACAGCAGGGGTCCCCAACCCCCGGTCTGTGGACCGGTACCGGGCCGCGGCATGCCAGCAATCAGTCCGCAGAAACAAGCAAAGCCCCATCCGTGGGATGCAGGCAGCACACAAAACCACACACTCTCCCGTCCGTGGAAAAGCCTCTCTCCACGGAACCGGTCACTGGTGCCCCAAAGGTTGGGGGCCTCTGCCCTGGAGAGATTGGGGTCTAAAAGTGAGAGGTAGGTAATTAAACTGCGGCCACGCCAGCTCTCAATTCCTTCCGTTGGGGGGGGGCGTAATAATGTATTATAATGCACTCAACTGTAATACTTGCAATATATAAGGATGATATATTTATTGATATAAGAGGGGTTGCTCGGGCAGTACCTCTGGACCACATCTGGAGGGGGTGGAGAGTGAGGAGTGAAGGAGTGAAGGGAAGTAGGAAGGTTGTAGGAGAGGAGGGTGGAGAGTGAGGGAGGGAGAGAGGGGAGGGGGAGGGAAGTAGGAGATAGGGAGGAAGGAAGAGGGGGATGTGGTGGAGGGGGTGCTGCCGAGCAACACCCATAGTTATTCTATTTTATGTAAGTTTTTTAAAGGAATGTATGTTTTGTTTTGTATGAGAGAAAGCCAAAAATGATTGTATTAAGTTGAGTTGTATTTAATTTGATTTTTTGTTTATAATTATAAAACTAATAGAATATTTACAAAAAAAAAATCCTTCCGTTCACTTCCCAGCAACGGTTACTCTAGGATACCGTGCTCCTGAGGCTGGAGGCTTTATATACCCACCAGGCAGCCAGAAGGTATGGCTAGGTCTGGCGCCGACAGACTTCCACCAGCCCCAGCCAGCAAGGGAAGGTATGGCTGCTGGAAGGCCTGGGTTCCCTGCCCTTAGACTCCTCCCTCACCCACCTGCAGCACGGCTCGGCTCTCCAGCGGTAGCAGCCTCTGGTTCTCCAGCTTCCTCCAGGCTCCCAGCTTGGTCCAGCGCACTACAGCCCGGGGCTCCCCGGCCGCCAGGCAGTCCACGCTGATGGACTTGCCCACCGTGAGCTGCAGGGGGCCCTTCGGCACCACTGAGATGGTAGGCAGCCCTAGGAGGAGAGCGAGAGAGAAACGCCCAGGTTCACCTCCGCCCTGGCGTCCCGTCAGAGTCCGACTTTAGCATCGGTTGGGAGAGAACAGAAAAGGTCCTGGCCCTCGTTGTCCTAGAGCAGACATGTCAAACCCAAGGCCCAGGGGCCGGATGTGGCCCACGAAGTGGTTTCACGTGGCCCGTGAAGCCATCTTGGAAACAGTGAGGGAACGGCCCCCGCTGCCTTGGCCCTGGCTGGCCGGGAGCCAATGTACAATTTTGTGGCGGCCATCTATGCTGAAACACATTCAGTCTTAGCTCCATAAGCCCCCCCCCCATGGCCTGAGAGGAACAGTGCGGCTCCTCCAGTGGACCAAGCCTTGACGCTTGCCCCGGTCCCCCCCCCCTTCTGCCAGAGACCCCCAGATCTGTCCCACTCCTGCCCAGTCCCCCACAGGCACCCTTGACGCGAACGATGTAGAGCTGGCCACGCCCACCCCGTAGGCCACACCCACTCCATCTACGCCCACCCAGTAGGCCGCACCCACCCTGGCCACACCCACCCGGCCCCCTGAGGACAACCGCAATGCTAATGCGGTCCTCAATGAAAATGACTTTGACACCCCTGTCCCAGAGAGACCCTCGGCATTGCCCCTTACCTTGGACCATGATGTTGACCAGGCTGTTGGCAATCCCAAACCGGTTGGAGACCACGCAGCGGTAGGCCCCGTGGTTTTCCGGACGGGCGTTGGAGATGGTGATGGCAGAGCCGTTAGGGCTGATCCTCACGTTATCTGCAGAGGAGACCAAAGGAATTACCGGGGGCGGGGGCAGGGCGCTCCCCAGAACCAGCACCCCAAACCACCTGGCCCATCTGCTCACCCGGCAGCCCCTCCAAACTCACCTAGCAGCTGGTCGTTGGGCAGCTTCCAGGTGATCTCAAGGGGCGGGGTGCCTTTGTGGATGTGGCAGTGGAAGGAAACGGCTTCCCCTCTGCGTACCAGCACGCTGTGGGGCTCGATGGAGATGATGGGGCTCTGAAGACCTGCCGGGAGGGAGTGACAGTGACCCCCGGAGTCCGGCACACTCTCCCCCCGCCCACTCGGACCCCTGCCGGAATGCCAGACGTACGGGAAGTAGGACTGGTGTTGGCCACGACAGAGACCACGAAAGAGGCTTCTTGCAGGACGCTGCCTGCACTCACACTGCAGACGTATTCGCCGGAGTCGGCGGGGGTGAGTTGGACCAGTCGCAAGTGGGCGTTGGAGACCTGCGGAAGGAGGAAAGCGCTGCAGAACTGGGATTCCTGATTTCAGCGTTCCCCACCTGCCCGAGCCCCCTCCTCTGTCAACGGGCCCGCCTTCTTCCCCCCGTGGGGGGACAGAGCCACCCTCACCTGGTGACCCGCAGGCAGCTGGCCCTCTCGCCGATACCAGGTGAACGTGGCCTGGGGCTGGCTTGGAGCAACGCACGACAGATCCAGGGTCCCTCCTTCCACGGCGGAGGGGGAGGACGCCTCAATCCTCAGAGCTGCAGGAAGGGAGGAGAGAACACGTCAGATGAGCTAGGCCCGTCCTGTGGCAGGTCTGGGTGAGCCAAAGCGGGGTGGAGAGAGGGGAGCAGAGTAGACTTACGGTGGGAGCGGCCCTCGCTATCCTGGATGGTGACCAACAGCACCCCCTCCTGGAAGGATGTGGGGCTGCTGACACGGCAGACGTACTCGCCCGAGTGGGCAGAAGACACCTGCGGGATGCGGAGGCGAGTGCCCGAGACCTGCCCGGGAGAGGTAGGTTAGCCACTCTCCGCAGTGGTGCCCTCCCTTGAGCTTGGCTCTCCTGCTGGCCCTCCTTCCCCAGAGAGGAGCTGGCTAGGCTGAAGGTCGAGGATCGCCACCCTCGCCCAAGTGAAGCAAAGCAGGAGCGCCTTTCCCCCTCATCTACCTGGTGGTTGGGGGGGAGGGGTCCCCCTCTCTTGAACCAGCTGATTTTGGGGTGTGTCTGGCCAGCCACGAGGCAGTTCAGCTCCAAGGTCTGCCCCTCGGCGAGGGAGGAAGAGGAGGATTCGATCCGCACCGGCGGAGTCACTGCAGAAGCTGCAGAGGAAGAGGGAGGAAAGTGGTACCCCGTTGCCCGGCTCCCCAATTTCCCTTCCTCCCCAATTCCCTCTCTGGCCAGGAAGAGGCCTGCCACAAGCTTCCCGGGCACCTACTGTGTGGGCCGCCCGAGCTGCTGGGAATGGACACGACGATGGACGTCTCCAGTCGGCTGGTGCCATCGTTCACGTAGCAGACGTATTCGCCCGAATCGGCCGCTGAAACCTGGGAGATCCGGAGGCGGGTTCCGAAAATCTGTTTGCCGGGGAAAAAAAGAGGAGATAATCAAGAGCTGATTTTTTTTTTAAACCAACTGGAGCCATTTCCCCACCACCATCACCACCCTTGGATTTCTCAAAGCCTCGGCTTCCAAGTCGTAAGGCCCCAAAGATTATGCCAAGGCATCCCAGGGGAGCCTTCATCACAATTAAGAGCAAAAATGCATAATACACGTCCTAGAAAATAATCTCCAGTTAATCTTCTAGAAAGAGCACAGAGAAGAGCCACAAGGATGATCAGGGGACTGGAGGCTATAAGGAATGGTTGCTGGAATTGGGTATGTTTAGTTTAATGAAGAGAAGGACGAGGGGGGACATGATAGCCATATTCCAGTATCTCAGGGGCTGCCCCAGAGAAGAGGGAGTCAAGCTATTCTCCAAAGCGCCTGAAGGCAGGACAAGGAGCAACAGATGGAAACTCATCAAGGAGAGAAGCAACCTAGAACTAAGGAGAAACTTCCTGACAGAACAATTAACCAGTGGAACAACCTGCCTCCAGAAGCGGTGAATGCTCCAACACTGGAAGTTTTTAAGAAGAGACTGGACAGCCCTTTGTCCGAAATGGTATAGGGTTTCCTGCCTGAGCAGGGTTGGACTAGATGACCCTCCAAGTTCCCTTCCAATTCTGTTACTCTATTCTATTCTATTCTATTCTATTCTATTCTATTCTATTCTATTCTATTCTATTCTATTCTATTCTATTCTATTCTATTCTATTCTGTTGTTCTGTTCTGTTCTGTTGTTCTATGCTATTCTATTCTCTATTCTCTATTCTATTCTTCATTCCCATATTCCTATTCTATTCTATTCTATTCTACTCTATTCTACTCTATTCTAATCTAATCTAATTAGTCTAGTCTAGCCTAGTTTAGTCTATCCCATCCCATCCCATCCCATCCCATCCCATATTCTATTCTATTCTATTCTATTCTATTCTATTCTATTCTATTCTGTTCTCTTCTGTTCTGTTCTATTCTATTCTTTCTCTATTCTATTTTCTCTATTCTATTCTATTATTTCTCTATTCTATTCTATTCTATTCTATTCTATTCTATTCTATTCTATTCTATTCTATTCTATTCTATTCTATTCTATTCTTTCTCTGTTCTATTCTATTCTATTCTATTCTATTCTATTCTATTCTATTCTATTCTATTCTATTCTATTCTATTCTATTCTATTCTATTCTGCATTCTACTCTACTTGCTTACTTATTACTAACTTACTATTCCAGTTTGCCCACAATCACAATCCCTACTTCCTTTCTATCTGGATCTCCAAAAGCCCTTACCTGACTGTGGACGGGCAGGGCGCCCTCACGCTTGTACCACATGACCCTGGCTTGGGACTGGCCGGCCACCAGGCAGTTCAGGTCCAAGGTCTGCCCCTCCGAGATGGCTGTGGAGGACGTCTCAATCCTGATCGGGGGAGTAACGCCCACAACTGGAAGAGCCAGGGGCAAGGAGAAAAGAGGGATCCGTTTCAATGGGAGAGACACCCTCCCACCCCACGGAGCAGACAATCACACCCTCCAGCCCAGCGCCCGCGGGACGGGAAACTTACAGTAGGATCCCGATTCGCCCTTGATGGTCACCAGCAGCGAGGCCTCGTGAACGGCCGAGCCGTGGCTGACGCGGCAGACGTACTCCCCAGAGTCAGCTGGTGAAGCCTGGGGGATGCGCAGGACGAAGCCGGAGACCTGGGGAGAGGCCAGCCGAGAGTGAGCGGAGATGGGAAGCGGTTTCCGGGCTCCTCCCCCTTGCAGCCCCTCCTGGCCAGCCCCACCTCAGCAGGGCCATACCTGGTGGCCGGCAGGAAGAGCTGCTCCTCGCTTATACCAGGTGACTTTCGCCTGCGGCACGGAGGCGGCTACGATGCATTTGAGGTCCAAGATGTGGCCCTCGGAGGGCGAGGTGAAGGAGGACTCGATCCGGACGGGGGGGATCACCCCGGAGGCTGCATCGGTCACCAGGAGAAGAAAGGTCACCAAATGCCCCCCGGCCAGCCAGGGAGAAGCCAAGCCTTGCAGAAGCCCCCACCGTTCCTCTCCCAAGCTGAGCCACATGAGGCAGATCCTTTAAAGCAGGCCCTTGGATGACTTGTGGACTTCAACTCCCAGAATTCCTCAAAGGGTCCTAAGCCACTTTTTTCAGGGCTGTGGTAACTTTGAACTGTTGTAAGTTCAGGACCACTGGTATTCATTCCCTCCTTTCATTTTTTCACGCTGCCAATCTTTGCAGCAGCCATCCTGGTTCAACCGTGTACACGTACACATCCAAAGTGATTTCTCTGTGTCACAGAATAGATGTGGGTATGTGGGTGTCCGTGATTTTTTTTTGTTATATTTATGTAGTGTATATTGGAGGTAGTGACCCTTTGAGAGCTGTATGCAATGAATTTTCATTTTAATGTATGCCGATTGGTGTACATTTAAAGGGACAATAAAGTTATTTCTATTCTATTTCTATTCTATTTCTATTCTATTCATTCCATTCTATCTCTATTCTATTCTATTCATTCCATCTTTATTCTATTTATTTCTATTTCTATTCTATTCATTCCATTCAATCTTTATTCTATTCTATTCTATTCTATTTCTATTCATTCCATCTTTATTCTATTCTATTGTCTTTATTCTATTCTATTTTATTCTGAATTCTATTCTATATTCCATTCTATTCTATATTCTGTTCTATTCTATTCTCTTTATTCTATTCTATTCTATTCATTCCATCTTTATTCTTATTTCTATTTCTATTCTATTCATTCAATTCCATCTTTATTCTATTCTATTCTATTCTGCATTCTATTCTATATTCCATTCTATTCTATATTCTGTTCTATTCTATTCTATTCCTATTCTACTCTATTCTATTTTTATTCATTCCATCTTTATTCTATTTATTTCTATTTCTATTCTATTCATTCCATTCCAGTCCATCTCTATTCTTTTCTATTCTATTCTATTCTATTCTATTCTATTCTATTCTATTCTATTCCTATTCTACTCTATTCTATTTCTATTCATTCCATCTTTATTCTATTTATTTCTATTTCTATTCTATTCATTCCATTCCATCTCTATTCTATTCTATTCTATTCTAATTCTATTCTATTCTAATTCTATTCTATCTCTATTTCATTTCTATTCTACTCTACTCTACTCTAGCCTATATTCTCTTCCATCCCATCCCATCCAATTCTAATTCTAATTCCCTGACTCATTCCCTCCCCATATGAGCAGCTTGAAGAGAAGGAAGTTCTTACGGAAAGTGGGGCTGCCCTCCTGCTGCTGGACAGTGACCAAGACGGAGACTTCATGGCTGGCAGCATCGGAGCTGACCCGGCAAACGTACTCTCCGGAGTCGGCGGGAGAGACCTTGACCAGCCGCAGGCGAGTTCCCAAAGCCTAAAAGAGGGTGGCATCCTTGTCAGCACCCCCTTAAACCATCCTAGCTCTGCTGGCTACGAACTTCATCCCGTATGGATTTATAGATTTTACACGGATGGGGAAAAAAAACAAAACGATTCTAAAACCCGTAAATAAAATAATGAAAACAAAGGCCTTCTTGTGCATTGGGAGCGAGGTTTCCAAATCCTTTGTTGGGAAAAAAAAAACACATTATTATTTAAACAGCAACCTTCCCAACTCCACTTTGCAGAATTGCCCGCCGTTAGAATAGAATAACAGAGTTGGAAGGGACCTCAGAGGTCATCTAGACCAACCCCCTGCTCAGGCAGGAAACCCTATACCATTTCAGACAAAATGGCTGTCCATTCTCTTCTTAAAGACTTCCACTGTTAGAGCATTCACAACTTCTGGTGGCAAGCTGTTCCACTGGTTAATTGTTCTAACAACTGTCAGGAAGTTTCTCCTTAGTTCTAGGTTGCTTCTCTCCTTGATGAGTTTCCATCCGTTGCTTCTCGTCCTGCCTTCAGGGGCTTTGGAGAACAGCTTGACTCCCTCTTCTTTGGGGCCACCCCTGAGATACTGGAAGGCTGCTATCCTGTCCCCCCTCGTCCTTCTCTTCGTTAGACTTTGGAGCCATATCCTCCCTGCCTCACCAGCTCCTACGGTATCTCGGAGGCAGACAGAGCTCAATTGATCCAGAGTCTGAGGCCAGGCCTAGTGAGACAGACTTTGGAGCCACTGATTCCATTTTCCTTAGCAGCAGCTCTGGGCTTCAAAGTCCAAAGAGTGTTTTTCCAGCTAGCCAAAGTGCTTTGAAACTGGAACTGTGCCCGAGAGCCAATTTGGGGCGCTCTGCAGGCAAGGGGGTGCCTCTGAGACTGTGGGCCTAGTGGCCCCAAAGTTGTTATCCAGTTGCACTCCTTAGGGCTAAGGGCCGTCATGCCTGTACCTGGTGATGGGCTGGCAGGGCTTCACCCCGCCTATACCAGGTAACCATGGCTTGCTCCGGGCGGGAAACCACGCAGTCCAGCTCCAGCGTTTGTCCTTCAGCGATGACAGCCGATGAGGCCTCGATCCTCACGGGGGGAGCCACGCCAAAGGCTGGGGAGAGCAGAAGGGTGGTGAGGATCCCGCCAGCCCCCGGCGAACCCTGTCCCCTCCGGCCTTCTTGCCAGGAGCCCCACACCTACTGGAGGAGGAGCGGGTGCGGGAGATGAGGACGGAAGCTTCTCGGGTGAGGGAACCCAGGCTGACGCGGCAGACGTATTCCCCAAGGTCAGCAGGGGAGAGCCGGGCGATGCGCAGGTGGGAACCGGAGACCTGCGCGTTGAGGGAGAAGAAAGAGGCAGTCAGCGCACAGGTGAAAGGAATGTCGTAAACCCCCTCCCAGGGTCTCTGGACCAAGCTGCCCCCGGCCCCGAGGGGCAACCATACCTGGTGGCCGGCTGGCAAGGATCCGCCTCGTTTGTACCAGGTGATGGTGGCGCTGGTTTGGCTGGCCACAACGCAGTTCAAGTCCAAAGCTTCTCCTTGGATAATGGAGGGTGACGAAGGCTCAATCCATAGCGGGGGACCGACTCCTCCTGAGGCTGCAAGGACAGGAGGAAGGGGCTGCCCGTCAGCTGGCAGACATCTCCCCTCCTGCCAGCCCTCCCATGCCATACGAAAGCGTGCCAACCAAGTTGTAAACCATGTCCCTCCAAATATAGCAGTCTTTTGTTTCTAAGAGTTATCCATTCTTCGACCCATCTTAGTACAGATGCTTGATGGTATAAAACCCACTCTGGCAAGCCCAAACCTCCGTTTTCCTTGGCTTCTGGTAGCATTTTCAATTTAATTCTAGCTTTCTTTCCTTGCCAAACAAATTTCAAAGTTAGTGAATTTAAGTCTTCAAGAAAAATTTTCTCTAGTTTTATAGGTATCATTTGAAAATAGAAATGGTATTTTTGCTAATATGTTCATTTTCATCCTGGCAATTCTTCCCAACGTCGAAAAATTGCAGGTTTTTCCATTTGTCCAGGTCCAGTCTTATTTTGTTCCATAATTTTATATAGTTATCTTCTTTCATCGTTGAACATCTTGCTGTTAAAATATATTCCCAAGTATTTAACCTTTCTGACCATTTGTAGTTCTATTTTTTTCTGACATTTGGGGTTTGGGTTTTTTTTGCTTATCTGTTTTTTTGTTTATCTTTTTTTTTGCTTCTCACTTTAGTTTTTTCTCTGTTTATCTTCAGACCTGCTAGCTCTCCATACTGTTCTCTCTTTTCTAATAATTTAGGAATCATCTCTAAACTTTCTTCTAAAATAAATGCCAAGTCAGCTGCAAACGCTTGCAATTTGTCAGTTTCACCTGTTATTTCTAGCCCTTTGATTTCTGTATCTTGTCTAATGTTTCTATTTAAAACTTCCAACATTAAGATGCTCGGGCGGCACCCTGGCACCACATCTGGAGGGGATGGAGACGGAGGAGTAAAGGTTAGAGGGAAGTAGGGAGGTGGTAGCAGGAGGGAGGAGAGAGAGGGAGGCAGAGAGTGGGTGGATAGAAGTAGAGGTAGGGAGAAAGGAAGAGGGGGATGTGGTGGTGGGGGTGCCGACGAGCAATACCCATAGTTATTTTAACTATTTTAGCTAAGTTTTTATGTTTTGTTTTTGCGATGGAAAAAGTTGTAAATGATTGTACTCAGCTGAGTTGTTTTAATTTGATTTTTTTGTTATATTTATAATTATAAAAATTAATAAAAAAGATATTGATAATAACATCTGAAGGTAAAAAAAAAGATAAATAAATAAATAACAATGGAGACAGTGGACATCCTTGTCTTGTCCCCTTGTCCATGAAACCTGGCTTGAAGGGGAGAGCAGAACTCCCTCTGGAAATGCCCCCTTGGGCTCTCCTTGGCCTTGGCCTGCCTCCTTTGGCCCTTCCCATCCTATGAAACGCACAGGTTCCGGATCCTAAGCTGGGATCTGAGCCTCTCAACTCACTTTGGGAGCCGCTGTGCACAGTGATCACTTTGGAGGCCTCTTGAACCACGCCGCTGTCACCGTCCGTCACCCGACACACGTATTCGCCCGAGTCTGCTGCCGTGGCCTTCAGAATCCTCAAATGGAGCCCTGAAATCTGAAGGGAAAAAGGGGGAGTCCAGAGATGGGGTGAGGACCCGCCCCGCGAAGGGAGGAAGAGGCGTGCGCTCTAGCCAAGGGTCTCCCGTCATTCCCGTACCTTGCGATTAGCCGGGAGGGCCCCTTCCCGCTTGTACCAAGTGACCCTGGGCTGCGAGAGGCCCGTGACCTGGCAGGTGAGGTCCAAATCTTGACCCTCGATGATGGACGAGGAGGCAGAGTCGATCCTGACCGGGGACGGCCCTGAGCAAGTCAAAAACAGGTCAGCTTCCCTTGCCCTCCAGTTCCAGGGCTCCGTTCCCAGGCAGAGGATGCCCCAAGCACTGCCTTTGTGGCCAGGTGGCGACTGCCGGCTCTCCTCCCCACGCCGAGGTGTGGGGCCTCTGGACTTACCCTGGGAGATGGTCACCTTGATGGAGGCTTCCTTCGGGCCAGCTCCGTTGCTGACGCGGCAGACGTATTCCCCAGAGTCAGCGGCAGAGACCTCCAAGATTCGCAGGAGGGCCCCGTGGATCTAGGGAGGAAGCAGCATTGCGGTCTGCCGTGACCCTTTCTGGGGTTTTCTAAGTTCTTCTATCCTCAGAGAAGGGATGGGTGGAAAGATCCCCCTGTTCTTTAAGGGTGTCATGTCTGTGTGTCGTGCCTCCCTCCCCCCCTCCCTCCGCATCACAGCTTTTATTTCTGGACTGGGATGCTGGCTTATAACTGAGTCGTGCAACAATCACAGGCTCCTTGTCTGAAAAGCGTCCTGAGAAAATGTAATATTTTACATTCTTTGCAAAAGAGAGAGAGAGAGAGAGAGAGAGAGAGAGACCATTAGAGCCGCATGAGATCAAGCGCTCTGAATGGGGCGTATTCTTGGCCCTCCAGATCAAGAGGAAACCACTTGTTGATATTGGCAGGCCAGCTTCCCAACTTCTCTCCTTTCTTTGCCCAGAAACGAAAACCAGGAGGCCCCGCAGAGGAAGGGGGTGCACCCACCCAACACCTATCGGGGCCGCGGGAGAATCCGAACCTGGTGGTTGGCTGGCAGGGACCCTCCCCGCCGGTACCAGGTGACGGAGGCGGTAGGGTGGCCGGCCACCACGCAGTTCAAATCCAAAGACTGGCCTTCTGTGACCGAAGAAGAGGACGCTTCGATCTTGACCGTCGGCGAGACGCCGGACGCTGGACGGGCACAAAGGGCAAAGAGAAGAGGATGCTGGGAGCAGCCAGAGAAGGAAAGGATTTGGCACCGAGACCCAGGCCGGCTTCCAATAGGCTGCCCTTGAGCCGAACACCTTGTTCAAACCAGCTGCTTGCTTGGTTTGGGACAGAAGCACGCACACTGGGCATCGCAGCTGGAGATGATTCAAGACACACACACACACCCCCAGAAGAAAGAGGTCGCCTTACCCCGAATGACCACCACTTCAATGCGGGCTCTGCCGACTCCCATCGGGCTGCTGCCCAGGCACAGGTACACCCCTCCGTCGGCGGCCGTGATGGAGGGAATCACCAGGGTGGAGATGTCCGTCTTCTCCGAGTGGGACTACGGACAAAAGGGAAACTGTTGGGGGGAGCCTCAAGCAGTGGCTGGACTCCCACCCTCCTGGGCCACACGGGGAAGGGAGTGCCAAGGAGCCCCTGAGGGGCTAGAGCTGGGCAGGGCCACCCACAGCATCCGGGAGCCCCGGCACAAGCAAGAAAAGAGCAGCAGGCGAGGGTTAGGGGAGGATTGGGGGAAGCCAGAGAAATCTGAGGATGGGGGAACACGAGGCAGTTTGGGGGGAGGTCCTGCTTCTCTCCGCTGGAGAACCGGAGACTGAGGAGGAAGATGGAGCCGACCAGCAGAGTAACACAAGGGGCTCATGCAGAGGGATACCTGCTGGAACACCTGTATTTGCTGCAGGATGGTCTCCCGGCTGCCCCTTTGGAAGTGGAAGAACCCAGAGACGGGAAGCGCCTGGCCCAGGAGAAGGCGGGCGAGAGGGAGGAGAGGGGGGGGGAAATAGAGGCCGCGAGAAATATGAGAAGCACCCCAGAAGGCATCGCAGGGTTAGGGTCTGCCCCTGGCCCAGACCTTCCCCCGGGCAACCTCACCTGGACCCGGAGGTCCGGGAGGGGCTGTCCTCCCTGGGAGACCAGGCCTTACCTGTGGAGGCAAGCTGCCGCCCTCTTTCTCCCAGGTGATGGTGGCCGCTGGGGAGCCCGCCGCCCGGCAGTACAGTCTGACGGTGCTGCCTTCCTGCACCTCTGTCCGCTCGGGGCTCACCTGCACTTGGGGGACGCTGGTACCTGCCCAGGAGCAAAGGAGCCGTCAGTCCCCCCTCTCCCGCTCTGGATTCAGTCAGAGTTTTGTTCCGTACATTATTAGCCTCGTGAATTCTCAAGCTTTCCTCTTTCCGCTATGTGTTCAAGATGGACAGTGGTTAATAGGTACATGTTATTTATACAGAAGGATGTAGGTTTATACGTACGTTGCATACAGCATGTTTAAATGTGTGTTATGTATGTGTAGACCTTTGAGGGCAAGCCACAAAATTTCATTTTTAATATGTGCCAGGGTGCCCACAGTAAAAAAACAACAATAAAGGTTGTCTGTCTGTTTGTCTGCCCCCACCTCATCTCTATCTACTATCTCTGTCTCTCTGTCTGTCTGTCTGTCTCTATCTATCTACTATCTCTCTCTCTCTCTCTCTCTCTCTCTCTCTCTCTCTCTCTCTCTCTCTCTCTCTATATATATATATATATATATATATATATATATATATATATATATATATATACTATCTCTATATATGTATGTATGTCTGTGTCTGTCTCTCTCTCTCTATATCTATCTACTCTCTGTCTATATCTATCTATCTATCTCTATCTACTATCTCTCTCTCTCTATATATGTGTGTGTGTGTCTCTATCTATCTCTATCTATCTATCTATCTATCTATCTATCTATCTATCTATCTGTTGTATCACAACACTATCTATCTCTACTATCTCTCTCTCTCTATATATATATATATATATATGCATGTATGTATGTATGTCTATCTGTCTGTCTCTCTCTCTCTCTTACTCTCTCTACTATCTCTCGCTCTCTATATATATGTGTGTGTGTGTGTGTGTCTGTCTGTCTGTCTCTCTCTCTCTCTCTCTCTCTCTCTCTCTCTCTCTCTCTCTCAGACCGTCGCTCCATCGATGACCCAAAGCTAGTTTTCTGGCTGCTCCACTTGAATTCACTCTGGAATTTAATTACACATTAGCCGACTCTCGGCTCTTTCTGACTGAAGAAGAATAAATCTGCCCGGATTCCTCCCGGGGGGAAGAGGGATTCTGAGGTCCGGGGAGGCCCTGGGAAGAGCCCCATTATTCTCAACCCAATGCCGAGAGAGGGGGAACAGAAGAGCTGCTGGGAGCTCCCTCTCCCTGTCGTGCGGGCATCGGGCGCCCGCCTTGTGGCACGCTTCGTCCTCCTCAAACACCCTCAGTCAACCACCCTCCACTTACTTTGCACCTGCAGGAAAGCTCGGGCCACATGCTGCCCAACGCTGTTTCGCACTCGGCACAGGTACTGGGACTCGTCGGTAGGCTCAACCGCAGGGAAGCGCAGGATCCCGCCCTGGATCACGGCCTTGGGGGGGATCACGCCCCCAGGTCCTCCTGCAGCAGAGAGAAAAGCTTCCCAGTTGTTTGAAGGGTGGGGGGGGGCTTCCTATTTTGGGGAGAGAGGATGCTGGGCCCCCGCATTCTGCCCTGCCCACAAAATTGAGTCCTGGAACACCCGGGTGAAAACGGCACCGGCTAAGCTAGACACGGAAATGCAGCCGTTGGAACAGAGATCTTCAAACTCAGCCACTTTCAGACGTGTGGACTTCAACTCTCAGAATTCCTCAGCCAGCCCTGAGGAATTCTGGGAATTGAAGTCCACACGTCTTAAAGTGGCCGAGTTTGAAGACCCCTGCTTTAGAAGGACCCCCTCTGAGCAGAGCAGAAAGGCGCTAGACCAACCGCTCTCCTTTTGAACCACAAGACTCCCCGAATCTTATCCCACTTGTATTTTGTATCTGTAACTTGTATTTAATTAGAGCTCAAGCAGGGGTCCCCCACGCCCTGGGCTGCAGCCCACTAGCGGGCCTTGAGCTGTTCGGAACCGGGCCACGGAAGCGGTAGGCGAGTGTGTTTGCACACACATCCCCCCCTTGTGGCGATAAGCGGGCGAGCCCTTGCTCCGGTGCTCCATTTGCGCACGTGTGTGCCCGCCGTTCGGGCAAATGGAGCTGCGCGTGCGCTTGCCCACTCACCCACCCACTCACACAAGCCACCCCCCCCTCCCTCAATGGTCCGCAAAGCCAGAAAGATTGAGGAACCCTTGAGTATCTCGATATAGAACCGTTACGGGGGGGAATAATCTGTTTTTGGCTATTCATTTGGACTGTAAGTGGAACGGCCAGCAGGACGAGGCAAGCCGTGGAGACGGGTGCCAGCCGCTGAATTTCACCTCTTTATAGGGGTCACCGAGAACGCTTTGCAAATGAGAACACTTTGCCTGGATGGAAGAAGGTGGGGGAAACTAAACTGAAGACATTTGGAAATGAATAGAAAATAATAATGTTATACTGTATTATTAACTAGTTGATGTGAGATGGTGAGAAATAGAACATATTTAAGTAGATAAGACGTGTATTCTAATAATAATAATAATAATAATAATAAAGTTGGAAGGGACCTTGGAGGTCATCTAGGCCACCCCCTACTTTGGAAATTATAAATGTTAAATGTTAAACTTAAATGTTGGTGGGAAACTAAAAATTGGGAAAAAGTAATTCGGGCATCGAGTGCCTGTAAAGATTGGATGTTAAAATAATCGGGATATGCATAAAGTAAACATGATTGATAAATGTAAGAAAGTCGTTTCTATTTAATTGATGATAACAATAAGAATTGTATTAGTTTAAACGCGAGACAGTAAATACTAAGAGGAAAAAGAGAGGAAAGACTGAATGTTAACAGTTTGAGACTTGTATTGCGAGATATTGGTGTGTAATTGAATGTTGGTTTTTAAATATTTAAATGTAAAACTAGAAAATCAATAAAACTTTTTTTAAAAAAAGTTTTATATGTGGACCATCGGAGCTTCCTCTCCTTCACCCCATCGTCCAAGCTGGATTCTCTTTGCAAGCGATGAGGCCCTCAGCAGCCAGCAGAGGGAGCGCACACACAGAGACCCGCTTGCTCTATGTGTGTGTTGTGTGTGTTTGTGTGTGTGTGTAAAAAGTGGATCTCAGGTCAGGTCTGATCCCTGTCCCTGTTGGTGTGCAGTCTTGCCACGGAAGCTGTTTCTCACAGCACGTCTTGGGGACATTGTCGAGCCCAGTCGAGTGTTGGGGCCTCTTAAGGTCACCCATCCGGTCCTGCCAAGCCAAGCCGAGGTCCGCCGGAACGACTGGCCTGAGGGGGTCTTTCAGAGCAATGCAAGGCTTACCGATCCACTCTAGGGTGGGCTCGGGGCTTCCTGTCGCGGAGCAGTGGAACTCGGCCGGTTGGCCCGGCTGGACGCTCAGCTGGGAGGGTTCGACGGTGGCCGTGGGCTGGACAGCAGCGGTGGCTGCAGAAGGAAGCAGGATGAGCTTGGTGAGAGATGGGGCGGGGTGTGGGGGGAGGAGGTGCACACAAGGATTCCCCGAGCCAGAGTTGAAATCCTTGGCAAGGCCCGAGATCAGGCCGACCACACCGCGCGCATGCAGGCAAAGGATGCGAGGCATGCACCGACAGAAACACGGCCAGAAGAACAGGGCCTGGGGCGGGGAGGGAGGGGGGAAAGGACAGAGGCCATGGGAGAGTCTCTGCCTGCCTCCCCCTCCCCACCTTGTTGGCCTGTGGGTGAAAAGAGCAAGTCAGCATCCCAGAGAATGGCGGTGGTGGAGGAGGAGGGAGGAGGAGTGGGACGGGGAGGAGGGGGAAGAGGACTACGATGACCTTGGGGTCCTAGCTGCTCTCTGAACACGATTGTTTCACAACCCATCTGGGGACCATCATCAATGCTAGAAGGGAGTGGGGCTTTCTGAAGGAGAGGGAGGAGGAGGAGGGAGAAGGGAGGAGAAGAGGGGAGGGAGAAGGGAGGAGAAGAGGGGAGGGAGGGAAGGAGGGAGGAAGAGGAGGAGGACTACGATGATCTTGGGGTCCTAGCTGCTCTCTGAACACGGCTGTTTTCTTGCAGGCATCTCACGACCCATCTAGGTACCATCATCAATGCTAGAAGGGATTGGGGTTTTCTGAAGGAGAGGGAGGGAGAGGAGGAGGAGGAGGAAGAGGAGGAGGGAGAAGGGAGGAGGGGAGGGAGGGAAGGAGGGAGGGAGAAGGAAGAGAAGGGAGGAGAAGAGGGGAGGGAGGGAGGAAGGAAGGAGGAAGAAGAGGAGGGAGGGAGAAGAGGGGAGGGAGGGAGGGAGGGAAGGAAGAGAAGGAGGAGGACTACGATGACCTTGGGGTCCTAGGTACTCTCTGAACACGGTTGTTTTCTTGCAGACATCTCACGACCCATCTAGGTACCATCATCAATGCTAGAAGGGAGTGGGGCTTTCTGAAGGAGAGGGAGGAGGAGGAGGGAGAAGGGAGGAGAAGAGGGGAGGGAGGGAGGGAAGGAAGGAAGGAGGAAGAAGAGAAGAGGGGAGGGAGGGAGGGAAGGAAGGAGGGAGGAAGAAGAGGAGGACTACGATGACCTTGGGATCCTAGCTGCTCTCTGAACACGGTTGTTTTCTTGCAGACATCTCACGACCCATCTAGGTACCATCATCAATGCTAGAAGGGATTGGGGTTTTCTGAAGGAGAGGGAGGGAGAGGAGGGGGAGGAGGAGGAAGAGGAGGAGGAGAAGAAAGGCCAAACAGCCAACAAGGAAAGTGGAATTCCAGTGGGGGGGGGTGGGCAGGCACCTGCAGGCCAAACCGACTTACAGGGTCTGTGGCCTTCCACCATTTCTACGGGACCATAGAACATCTGAGTCTTCCGTGGAGCTGAAAACAGGGTTGGGGGAGAGGGAGGGGGGGTGGGTGAAAAGGTGGCCGCGTGACACAAGCAGGAGCCTGGCGGGTCCAGGGGCCGTCTTCAAAGATCAGCCTCCCATCCCCAGAAGCTTCTTTCTCCATTCCCCAATCCCCCTGCCACCCCCCTCCACTCGGTGGATGAGAGCAGAAGCGTGTCTTTGCGTGAGCCTGTGTGGAAGCCGCTGGTCCCGGGGGGGGGGAGCACGGCGGCCTGGTCAGTCCCCGGTCAGTCCCGAAGCCCCACCTTGCACGTAGAGGGTGGCCATCCCCTCGTCCATGTCAAACATGTTGGAGCCCGTGCAGACGTAGATGCCGGCATCCTCCGGCTGCACGTTGCGTATGGTCAGGATGCCATTGAAGTCCATGGCGCGGCTGGGCAGCTTCCTGTTGTTCTGCCGGGTCCACACCAGCGTGTAAGCAGGAGACTGCAGGAGGAGCAGGAGACAGAAGGGGGAGAGGAGGGGAGAGGAAAAGCAGAGGCAATAGCAATAGCACTTAAAGACTTATATACCGCTTCACAGTGCTCGACAGCCCTCTCTACGTAGTTGACAGGGTCAGGCCTGTTGCCCCCCCCCAACAATCTGGGTCCTCATTTTACCGAACTCGGAAGGATGGGAGGCTGAGTCAACCTTGACCTGGTCAGGACTGAACTCCTGGCTGTGGGCAGAGTTTGCCTGCAATACTGCATTGCAACACTGCACCACCACAGCTTCCTTCCTTGCTTCTCCTTATTTCCCTTCCTTCCTTCCTTCCTTCCTTCCTTCCTTCCTTCCTTCCTTCCTTCCTTCCTCCCTCCCTTCCTTTTCCTTCCTTTCTTCCTTCCTTCCTTCCTTCCTCCCTCCCTCCCTCCCTCCCTCCCTCCCTCCCTCCCTCCCTTCCTTCCTTCCTTCCTTCCTTCCTTCCTTCCTTCCTTCCTTCCTTCCTTCCTTCCTGAGTAATAAGACTTATATACCACTTCACAGTGCTTTGCAGCACTCTCTAAGCGGTTTACAGAGTCGGCCTGTTGCCTCCCTACAATCAGGGCCTTCATTTTACTGACCTCGGAAGGATGGAAGGCTGAGTCAACCTTGAGCCGGTCAGGATCGAACTGCCGGCAGTGGGCAGAATTTGCCTGCAATGCTGCATGCTAACCACCGCGCCACTACGGCTCTTAATGCAACATCTGATCAGCTACAGCAATAGCAGGAGCACTTAGACTTTTATACCGCTTCAGCGTACTTTGCAGCCCTCTCTAAGCGGTTGACAGAGTCAGCCTGTTGCCCCCCCCCTCCCAACAATCTGGGTTTCTCATTTGACCGACCTCGGAAGGATGGAAGGCTGAGTTGACCTCGAGCTGGTCAGGATCGAACTGCCGGCAGGGGGCAGAGTCAGTCTACAATGCTGCCTTCTAACCACTGTGCCACCACAGCTCTTAATGTAACATCTGATCAGCAACAGCAAGAGCCCTGAGACTTATACACCGCTTCACAGGGCTTCACAGCTCCCTCTAAGCAGTTTAGAGAGTCAGCCTCTTGGCCCCCCCCCAACAATCTGGGTCCTCATTTGTCCGTCCTCAGAAGGCTGAGTCAACCGTGAGCCGCTGAGACTCGAACTGCCAAACTGCTGGCAGCCGGCAGTCAGCAGAATCTAACCACTGCGCCACCGGGCTCTTAAAGGGCCCAAATTCAACCCCCCCCGCCCGATTCGGAAAGGGAAGGCGGCGTCCGCAGCTGAAAAACTGGACATCCAGGGGGAGTCTTGGCATGCTGAGAGACAGCCATCGTGGTCTTCAGGTTCCTCCTGGATGCTGTTGCGGCTCTGCCAGTCTCGACAGGTCTCCCGCAGAGCTGACCAGCCCGGCTGTACTTCTGCCTGCTCACCCACAAAATAAACGAGCCCCCCCTCCCCCCCCGCGCGAAGACTTACTTTGCTCCTGGCCGTGCAGAGGAAAGTGACGTCGCTGCCGGGCTTCACGTTCTGCAGCTTCTGCTCTTCCACCGTCACGGAGATGGCCTTGCTGGGGCCTTCTGTGCTGGCCGAAAGAAGCTGGTCAGCCTTGACCTGGCTCTCTTTCAGCCAGGGAAAGGGGGAGCCGGCCCTCGCCAGCTCTGGGAAGGGGGGGTCCCCTCGCGCGCTTCCCTCTGCCCGGCAGCCCAGCTTGTGGGTGGCCAGCGGGAAGCTCCCCCCTCACCTGTGACGATCACCTCGCTGCGGCTGGAGTTGGTGAACTGGGGGTTCCGGCAGGTGCAGATGTACACGCCGGCCTCCGAGGGCTGGACGCTGGCGAAGTGCAGCACCATCCCTGCGGGGGGATCCAGGAAGGGCAGGGTCAGAAGCCAGACGGCTGCTTAGTCCAGGGAATAGACTGCCGTTTGCCCCTACTGCCTTTTCTACTCTGTCAGAATCATGAGAACTAGAACCTTTGCTTCGTTTTAAGGCTAGGGCACCGGGCGCCTGCTTGCCCTGCGGAAGGCCCCAGCTGAGACCCTGGCCTCTCTAGGGAAGCGTCTCACTTCAGTCCGGCTGCTTGGTCCACGGAATAGGCTGCCATTTGCCCCCACCCCTTTTTCTGCTCTGTTGGAATCATGAGAACTAGAACCTTTGCTTCGTTTTAAGGCTAGGGCACCGGGTGCCTGCTTGCCCTGCGGAAGGCCCCAGCTGAGACCCTGGCCTCTCTGGGGAAGCTTCTCACTTCAGTCCGGCTGCTTGGTCCACGGAATAGGCTGCCATTTGCCCCCACCCCTTTTTCTGCTCTGTTGGAATCATGAGAACTAGAACCTTTGCTTCGTTTTAAGGCTAGGGCACCAGGCTCAGGGGATCCTCCCTGGCTGAGCAATGATTCGTTTGGCTGCAAAAACGCGACTCTCCATTGGCGAGGTTCCTCTCCCCACCCGGGACACCCCTCCCATTCTGGGTCTCCCCAGCCCAGTTGCCCCTCCCCCCAGTTTGCAATCTGCCCAGTTGGGGGATGGCGCAGACTCACCTTGCTCCCTGAGCTGGACGGTGCTTGGCACGGGGCGCCCGTCTTCCCGGGACCAGTAAAAGAAGTGGGGCGGGTCCCCTCTGACCAGGCAACGCAGGGTCACTTCGCTCCCCTGGGACACGGCCATGCGGGAGGGATGGACTTCGATGACCAGACGGGGCTGGTCGGGGGGTCCTGAGGAGGAGCCGGGGGCAAAGGGAGAGGCCGAGGTGAGGGGGCAGCTCAGCTCCCCCACCCCTAGTTGTGAACCCTTCTCCGTACGACGACAGCCCCACAGCTAGCAAGCGCCCCTTTGCTCACCTAGCGGAAGACACTTCTGCCCACGGATGTTGGGGTTGCCCGTATAACCGGAGGCGCATCTGGGGGGAGAAGCAGAGATCCGTCAGGGGGCTCCCCAGGGCTGCTGCCCCCTCTCAGCTCAGCCCTTCTGGGGAGAGACCCACTCACTGTTCGCAGTACTGGCCGGTGTAACCGGGTTCGCAGGCAGTGCAGCGGTACCCGCTGCCCTCCAGGCTCTCGCACGTCCGTGAGAATCTGCCCAAAGGAAAGAGGTCGCATCCTGAGCCCTGGCTGAGAGGGTCCCCCGCCCGCGCCTCCCCCCAAGGGGGCAGGTGGCGTACTGGTTCTCGGGATCCGGCAATGGGCAAGCGCAGGGCTGGCAGTCCTCGGGGGTCCCGGCGGTGGCATCTCCGTAGTAGCCAGGGGCGCACCGTTCGCAGAACTCCCCGGCCGCGTGGTGCAGGCAGTGCTGTGGAGGGAAGGAAGGAAGGAAGGAAGGGAGGGAGGGAGGGAGGGGAGGAAGGGAGGGAGGGGGAGAGAGAAAAGAGAGAGAGAAGGAAGGAAGGAAAGAAGGGAGAGAGGGAGGGGAGGGGGAGAGAGGAAAGAGAGATACAGAAGGAAAGAAGGAAAGAGAGATAGGGAGGGAAGGGAGGGAGGAAAGAGAGGTAGATAGGGAAGGGAGGGAGGGAGGGGAGGGGGAGAGAGGAAAGAGAGATAGAGAAGGAAAGAAGGAAAGAGAGATAGGGAGGGGAGGGAGGGAGGAAAGAGAGGTAGGGAAGGGAGGGAGGGAGGGGAGGGGGAGAGAGGAAAGAGAGATAGAGAAGGAAAGAAGGAAAGAGAGATAGGGAGGGGAGGGAGGGAGGGAGGGAGGAAAGAGAGGTAGATAGGGAAGGGAGGGAGGGAGGGGAGGGGGAGAGAGGAAAGAGAGATAGAGAAGGAAAGAAGGAAAGAGAGATAGGGAGGGGAGGGAGGGAGGAAAGAGAGGTAGATAGGGAAGGGGGGAGGGAGGGGAGGGGGAGAGAGGAAAGAGAGATAGAGAAGGAAAGAAGGAAAGAGAGAGATAGGTAGGGGAGGGAGGGAGGGAGGAAAGAGAGGTAGATAGGGAAGGGAGGGAGGGGGGAGGGGGAGAGAGGAAAGAGAGAGAGAAGGAAAGAAGAAAAGGGAGATAGGGAGGGGAGGGAGGGAGGAAAGAGAGGTAGATAGGGGAGGGAGGGAGGGGAGGGGGAGAGAGGAAAGAGAGATAGAGAAGGAAAGAAGGAAAGAGAGATAGGGAGGGAAGGGAGGGAGGAAAGAGAGGTAGATAGGGAAGGGAGGGAGGGAGGGGAGGGGGAGAGAGGAAAGAGAGATAGAGAAGGAAAGAAGGAAAGAGAGATAGGGAGGGAAGGGAGGGAGGGAGGAAAGAGAGGTAGATAGGGAAGGGAGGTAGGGAGAGGAGGGGGAGAGAGGAAAGAGAGATAGAGAAGGAAAGAAGGAAAGAGAGATAGGGAGGGAAGGGAGGGAGGGAGGGGAGAGGGAGAGAGGAAAAAGAGATAGAGAAGGATGGAAGGAAGGATGAAAGGAAGGGAGGGAGGGAAGGAGGCAGGGAAGAAGAGGGAAGGAAAGAAGGAAGGGAGAGAGGGAGGGAGGGAGGGAGGGAAGGATGGTCGTTGTGGGAAAGAAGGAGAAAAAGGAGACTTGAGAAGGCCACACTGGGAAGCCATCCCACCCGCAAGTTTCCACTGCGACTTTTTCCAAAATAAAACGCCCCTTAAAGAAAAGGTCCCGTTTGATCAAATTAATGAAGAACAGGATAAATGGAGTGGGGTAATTCAAAGTAGGCCATTTCATCAGTGCAAAAGCATCCCCACCCCCAGTTGCCTAACACGGAGTCGTTCCCCCCCCCAGCCCCCCCAAGACTCTTCTCTCGGCTGCCAGATTCCATGCAAGATTCTGTGCCGCGGCTCCCGATCTTTTCTCTATCTGGCACCCCTAAAACGCTTCTGATAAATCCTCACACCCCTTACAAAAAGTTCAAAATAATTTTGAAAAGTGTTCGCACCCCCTGGAGTATCGTCTCGCACCTGGGACCCCCCCCCGATTCAGGGCTTTGAAAGGCCCAGCTGAAGCCCCTGAAGGGGGCCCTGGTGCTTTTCCCTCCAGGGAGGGAAGGGCTGCCCTTCTGGGCAGGGCCCCTGCTCGACACCTGGAGGGCTCCAGTGCTGATCGGACCGAGAAGCCCCTTCCTCCCAGCCCCCTCCCCAGGAAAAGAACTTATTCCAGCTCATCCCTCTTTGCTCTTGTCCCTGGCGAAGCTCAGAGAAGGGGCACAGCTCCCCCCAGAAGCTCAGGGGGGAGGGAGGCAGGGAGGGCAGCAACCCGGCTCTCACCGAGCAGGTGCCAGTCTCAGGGTGGCAGGACTCCGAGTGCCCGTTGCATTCGCACAGCGTGCAGTGGCCCAGGTACAGCCCTCCGCCGGTGCGGGTGTAGCCGGCCTCACAGTCCTGCGGGAGAGAAGGCAGGAAGTGGGGTGGGGGGGTTTTCAGTGCCTCCTCTGAGGCCCCCAGCTCCCACCGGGGCCAGCCGGTCAGCTCACCTGGCACGAGAGGCCCTGGTACCCGGGCGGGCAGCGGCACTCCTCCACTTCCAAAGCCCGGGGCAGGCTGGTGTAGGTGGGCACGGCCGTCTCCATGCTGACGCCGGCAATGCCGGCCGAACGCATGTCCGTGGAGTGCGTGGCGCGGATGAGGATTTCAGCCAGGTCGGCCAGGGCCATCAGCAGGTGCTCCCGCGTGGCGGGCTGCCCATCTGGCCGCTTCCACAATTGCTGGGGAGAGAAAAGAGGGCAACGGGGAGGCCAGCTGAGCGCAGACAGGCGTAGGGGAATGATAAGCCGCGCGGGTTGCTTCCGCAGCTCAGCCTAGAGGCAACGAGAGACGGCCTGGGGTGCAGTGGGGTGCGGGAATGTCTGCCTGCTCCCTCCCTCCCCGCCGTGACTCTCCGTGGCCTCACCTCTCTGAAGACCACCTCAAAGTTCTTGTGCTCGTGAGGCTGCAGCTCGGACAGGTAGGCCACCAAGGTGATGTCGTTGCCCTGAAGAAGAGGAAGAGCAACGGGGGGGGGAGCCTTCCATAGCAGCTGGGAGGGTCCCCAAGCGGCGTCCCATTTGCCCCAGCCTCCCACCCACCTCCTAGGGCAGGGGTGTCAAACTGCCAGCCCGCGGGCCGAACGCGTCACATGGAAGCCATGCCCACCCCATTGCCGGCAATAGCAAAACAATCCCGATACATCGCGCGACATCACGTAACGTCGCAAGTTTGACATGTCTGTCCTCGAGAGACCATCTGCCAGTCCAGCTTCCTTCCCCCAAGATGGGAAAGGAAGCCACAAAGCACCAAGTCCAGCAAGCTAAAAGGGAAGGGGGAACCCTGTGGGAGGGGCTCCCACTATCCAGGCAGGGCCTCCCCTTCCAAGACTTACGGTAATCTGCACATCCGCATCGGGCAGTGGGGTGCCTCTCCCTCCGGCCGAGTAGGAAAGGGTGTAGCGGAGGCGTCCCCCGTAGGAGCCCACCTGCAAAGGGGAGAGGGCAAAGCCGCGGCTTGGTCACTCGTCCCCCTGGCCTGGAGGGGCTTCCGCTCCTGGCCAGGTACGAGAGAGGTGGAAGCTGGCAACAAGGTGTGGCGTTTAGGCTACCGGCACCCCTTCATCTGCCTTAGGGGGGATTCTTGTCCAGGCACACCGAGCAGGCACAATCGGCAAGCCAAGATAGGATTTCTTTCCGCGCGGTTAGCTCACGAGGCTAAACAACGAATCCTGGAGAAAAGGCGTCCTTTCTAAACCATTCCCCCCCCCAATATTAATTCACACAAACGCGCAAACGATTATCGGACACCTCTTCATGCGCTGGGAAAATCAAGCTGAGAGCTGGGATGGCGTTCTCCGGTTTATCCAACAGAGGTGCAACGCAAGAAGTCTCCGTGCAATACAGGCGATCCTCGACTTACGACCAAAACGGAGCCCCTGCCTTTCCGTCGCTAAGCGGGACATCTGGTGAAGCGAGCCTTGCCCCATTCTCACGGCCTTCCTTTCCCCCACAGGTTAAGGGGGTCACGGCAGCGGTTAAGTTAGCCACACGGTTCTTGAGTGAATCCGGCTTCCCCCGTCAGAAGGTCGCAAAAGGGGATTGCGTGACCCCGTCGTAACTGTGAGACGGTTGTCAGCAATCTGATCACCCGACCGTGGGGGATGCTGCAACGGTCGCAAGTGTGAAAAGCGGTCCTAAGTTAATTTTTTTTGGGGGGGTGATGTTGTGACTTGGAACGGTCCCTAAATGAACTGTCGTAAGTTGAGGAGGGCCTGCGATGACCCCACGGGGTGGGTCGTGACGAGAGAGGCCGCCGCATGCTGGGTCCCAGCCTCCCCACCTGGGAAGGAGGGTTACCTGGTTCCCCAGGAAAGGTCTGGGCAGCTCCCAGTAGAAAGTGGCTTCGGGAAGCTGGGGAAGCCCCCGGTAGAGCAGCCAGCGCTGGGAGAGAAGAGGGGAGCCGGTTGCAGGGCAGGCTGACACAACGCCCTCCCAACGCAACACACAGCAACACACAGCGCAGGGCTCCCCCTCTCCCCCAGCCCAGCCCAGCCCACCAAAGAGCACACCTCCACTCTCTCTCTCTCTCTCTCTCTCTCTCTCTCTCTCTCTCTCTCTCTCTCTCTCTCTCTCTCTCTCTCTCACACACACACACACACACACACACACACACTCCCCCAAGAAAAGGGGCTCCGGAAATTCAAGGCGGAACAAAGCACACCAGCCCTTGGAATGGAAAGCAGCCCATCCCCTCCCTCCCATCTCTTTTCTCCTTCCTTCCTTCCTTCCTTCCTCCCTCCCTCCCTTCCATCTCTTTTCTTTTTCTTTCTTTCTTTTTCTTTCTTTCTTTCTTCCTCCCTCCCTCCCTTCCTTCTATTCCTCTTCTTTCTTTCCATTTCCCTTGCCACTCTCCTTTCCTTCCTTCCTCCCTCCCTCCATCCTATCCTTCTTTTGCTTTTTCTTCTTTGCTTCCTCCCCTGCTCCTTCCTCCCTCCCTCCCTCCCTCCCTCCTTCGCTCCTTCCTATCCTTTCTTCACTTCTTCTTTCCTTCTTCCTCCCTTGCTCTTTCGTTCCTCACTTCTCCTACCTTCCTCCCTCCCTTTCACTCCTTCCTTCCTATCCTTTGCTTCTTCTTTCCTTCCTCCCTTGCTCCTTCCTTCACTCCTTCTTTCCTATCCTTCTTTCTTTGCTTCTTTCCTCCTTCCTTCCTCCCTTGCTCCTTCTTTCTTCACTTCTCCTTCTTTCCTTCCTCCCTCCCCTTCGCTCCTTCCTTCCTATCCTTCTTTCTTTGCTTCTTCTTTCTTTCCTTCCTTCCTTCTTTGCTTCCTCCCTTGCTCCTTCCTTCCTCACTTCTCCTTCCTCCTTCCCTATCCTTCTTTCTTCACTTCTTCTTCCTTCCTTGTTTTCTCCCTTGCTACTTCCTTTCTCCCTCCCTCCTTCCTCCCTCTGCTCCATCCTTCCTATCCCTTTCTTCACTTCTTCCTTCCTTCCTTCTTTGCTTCCTCCCTTGCTCCTTCCTTCCTCGCTCCTTCCTTCCTTCCTTCCTTCCTTGCTCCTTCCTTCCTTCCTACCCACCCACCCTCCAGCCCACACAGAAAGGGCTCCTGGGCAGCCAAGCGCTGGATGCTTCAACATCTGCTTGCCCAAAGCCCTGCCCGCCTTGTCCCTGGGAGGCCACCTGAAGCACCTCCAGCTCACGCAGGGGTACCTTTGGGGCCTCAGCCCCCCAGTGCCGGTTCTGGGAAGCAAAAACCAGGTGCTTGTTGGCATCAACAGACTGTCCTTTGGGAAGGCCACCTCCCTGGACTCCAGGACAGAGGAGGGGCAGCCCCACGCAGAGAGAAGGAAGGAAGGAAGGAAATAAGGGAAAAAGAGGGGAAAGAGGGAGAGAGGGAGAGAAGAGAAGACATGTTTTCAACCACTCAGGTTGGCAATTCAGCGAAAAGGAAGGGCAGGAGGGGCCTGGAGTCAACTGCCACAGAGGGGTTTGGCAAGGGGAATTTGCCCTGGGAAAGAGGGGCTGCCAGCCCCTTCCAGCCAGACACGTGCAGAGGTCGAGGCAGAAGAGGTGTACCTGGGGGACTGAGCCGGGAGGGGCGGCCAGAGAAGGAGGGATCAGAGAAGACCTGCCTGGGGGAGCAGCCGAGCGAGGAGGAGGCTGGGGGACTCTACGGGCCACAGGGGGCCTCCGCAGTTTGGCGGGCGGGGAGGACGTGGGGGAGCTGCCTTCTGCTGCAATACGAGAAAGCATCTCCCAGATGTCAGCATCCTGTCTCAGCTGGATTTCCTGGGCCTGGGGGTAAGTAGAAAAAAAAGGGAAAGAGGGAGGGAGGGAAAGAGAGAAAGAGAAGGGAAGGAAAGGGGAGAGGGGAGGGGAGAGGAATGAAGATGAGACAAGAGGAATGGAGAGGAGAGGAGAGAAGAGATGAGAAAGAGAGGAGAGGAGAGAGAGGAGAGGAATGGAGAGGAGAGAGAGGAGAGATGAGAGGTGAGGAGAGATGAGAGAGAGGAGAGGAGAGAGAGAGGAGAGAGAGGAGAGAAGAGAGAGAAAAGAGGAGAAGAGAGGAGAGGAGAGGGGAGAGGAGAGAAAGGAGGAGAGGGGAGGGGAATGGAGAAGAGAGAGAGGAGAGGAGAGGAATGGAGAGGAGAGAGAGAGAGCAGAGAAGAAGAGAGGAGAGGAATGGAGAGGAGAGAGAGGACAGAAGAGAGAGAAGAGAGGAGAGGGGAGAGGAGAGGGGAGGGGAGAGAGGAATGGAGAGGAGAGAAGAGGAGAGGAGAAGAGAGGAGAGGAGCCAAGAGTGGCAATCTTCCATAGTTCTCCAGGCTCTTTCCAAATCCGCAAGAGCTGACAGGCTCACGGCTGACTTCCCATTGCCCAGGGATGCCTCGCCTTGTCCACAGCACACCCCAGAGCCGGAGAGACTCTGCAGTTCTCCCCAGCCCCCGGGGGTCCATTACCTGAGCAGCTCGCCTGCCCCTGCTCTGGAGGGCCAGAGGGCCGGGGATCCACCCCGCGGCCACCTCCTTCCTCAGCTGCTGCTCCGAGAGAGACGTGGAGTTCTGCCAGGAGGGAGGGAGGGAGGGGGGGAGGCAGGCTGGTGAGGCCTGTGCCGGCTCCCCTTCCAAAGCCGTAAGCCCCAAAGGTCTCCCCTTGTCCCTGGGGAATGCAAGAACACAACTGCGATGGGCAGGGCAAGTCACAAACAAGGGGAGCCACCACACGAGGACGGCCGGACCCGGAGAGCTGGGAAAGCACAGCCCCACTGACAGCTCCCCCCAGGATCTCAGCCCTATGTGCACCCTGGTTTCCTGCCCCCGTCCTTCTTCCCCTGCAGGGACACAAATCTGAAAGGACGCCGGTGCCAAAAGGATAGAAAGAGACATGTCTGGTTCCCCACCCCACGCCAGAGAGGTCAGGAGCTGCCCCACACTCTCTGGGGCTCCTTGGATGGGCCTGGGCCAGCGTACCTTGTGGGCACGACGCATCCGGGCATAATAGGTCTCCCCCTGGCAAGCAGGTCAGGCAGAAAAGACGGAACAAGAAGCAGGAAAGAGAAACAGAGAAGTAAAACAGAGAGAGAGCTGCCCGCTGCCTTCCCACAGACACGGGTCTCGGTGTTGGGGGTGGGCTCCCCAAAAGACCCCCCCTCAAGGCCACAACCTGCCTCTCCCTGATCCTCATGGGCAGTTCTACCCACTGTGGAGCCAAAGGGGAGGAAAGAGCCCGAAGCTGCGACAACTCTGAGACTTTGGGGAAAAGATGGACAGGAAGGTTATTTTAGATCTATAGAGGCACACAGGCTGGAGGAGGGAAGGTTGAAGCCGCCAGTTGAGGGGGAGGGACACTGTGTGCCATTCACCGCTTCTCCCAGGTCAGACACAGGCACATGGGCTCTGGAATCTACCTGCGCTCTCCCGCTGACTGGGGAGAACAGCGCGTAGACCTATATACCGCTTCACAATGCTTTTTACAGCCCTCTCTAAGCAGTTTAGAAATTCAGCATATTTGCCCCCCAACAATCTGGGTCCTCGTTTTACCGACCTCGGAAGGATGGAAGGCGGAGTCGGCCTTGAGCCGGTCAGGATCAAACTGCTGGCAGTAGGCAGAGTTTAGCCTGCAATGCTGCATTCCGACCACTGGGCCACCACGAATAAATGTAAACTGCTAGAGTTCCCTGGAGGAAAACTCAGGGATTTCCACCTTCCTCTGTGGAGCACCCTTGCTGTGGACACGCGCCCTTCGTCCCGGCCAAACAGGAGGGTCCCCCCACCCCCAAAGCTTCCAGAGAGGAACTATCCTACACTGCGACGCCATGTCAGGTGCCAGGTTAGCCCCGCCCTCCCACCTGGACTCACCTTGTCTCCCAGGTAGGCCTCTGGCAGCTGCCAGTAATAGGACTCCTGGCCCAGCTCCCCAAATTGGTCGTAGGAGAGCTGAGGGCCTCTGGGGGACTCCTCCACTGCGAAGCCGGTCAGGAGGCGGATGCTGCGCTGCCGGTTGACCAGCGCAAAGCCATGGAAGTCTCCGGGATGGAAGGAAGTAGTGATCTAGGGGGAAGGGGGAACAGGAGGACCAGCTGAGGAAAGCCCGTGGGAAGACCCCTGATTGCCCCTAGGAGGGAAGCCCTGAGACCCCTTACCACATCCCGGTGGTAGGACGAGCTGGTGCACTGCTGGGTGACCCCCATGCAGAAGCAGGGCAGGCAGCCCAGGGGGTTCTCCGCACTCAGGTGGAAGTGATGAAGGCGGCAGTGGTCGCAGGATAAGCCCTCCACGTGGTCCTGGAAGGAGGCAAAGGCGCTGCTGGGGAGCAGGAAGACCCCCCCACCCCCGCTCTGGGCAGAGAGGCAGGGGGCAAAGGAAGGCCGGCTGGAGCACGGCTGGAGACTTGTGGGGGGCCGAGCCTAGGAAGCTGGGCAAGAGGGAGAGCAGGCCAGCACACTCTGCAGAGGGGGTTAAGTGAGGAGGGGGTGGAAAGCACCAGGGCCCTTCCCCCTGCCCTCCGCCCTCCCTGCCTACCTTACACTGGCATTGCCTGTTGGCGTCACACCGGCTGCTGATGCTGCCATGCGGGTGGCACTGGCACCGGGAGTTGGAATCTGGAGGGAGGGAGGCGGAGAGAAAAGGGGCCGTGGGCCGCTGCGCACGCTGGATGCTTCTTTCTCTCCTCCCCCCTCGCCCGTTTCAGCCCCTTCCCCCCCTTCTGTGCCAGCCTCATGCAAGACCACTCCACTTTCTTTCTCACCATTCCAGTTCCGATTCCACCCTGGCAGGAGCAGCTTCTCCTCCCTCCTGCATGGCCAACCCCCCCCCCTCCCGCCACCGTCACCCACCTGTCCTCCTTCCTCTGAACTCACCTGTGCAGGGTTGACCCTGACTCGGGTTCCCAATGTAGCCAGGAGCACACCTGGGCCGGGAGAGAGAACGGGCTCAGTTAAGAAGCAGAAACTGGAGTCAGACCGGCCCCGGCTGAAAGCCGACGGGCAGCCCCGCCGGCTGAGCCCAAGACCCGAGCGCTCTTGGGCTGCCTACCGTTCACACTGGCGCCCGATGTAGCCCAGAGCACAGGAGTCACAGGTTGGCCCTCCGTCTGCATCCACAAAGCAGGTCCAGGTTTGTCTGCAGTGGCGAAAGGAGAGAAAGTCAAAGAGCTTCTCGTGGCGAGAAATGGACCAGCGATGGCCACGGGGGGGGGTACCTACTGGATGGCTGAAGGTGGCCCGTGGCAGGGGCACGGCTGGCAATCCCTGGGCGTCCCGTGGCGGGCGTCCCCATAGAATCCAGGTTGGCAGCGTTCACAATGGAGCCCTTCAGTGTGATGCTGGCAGCCCTGGAAGCAGAGGAAGCCGTGGCTCAGCCACGAGTACCAGGCCTGGGGAGGGGGTTTCTCAGGGGGTGCCTCCTCCTCCTCCTCGTCTGGGAACAGTTGCCGGTCTGGGGGCACCCTCTTCTCCTGCTCCCACCTGGCACTCTCCCGTCTCCGTGTCGCACTCGGTTGCGTGCCGGTTGCAACTGCAAGGCTCGCAGGTGCCCAGGTAGAGGCCGCTGGTGGTGCGCGTGTACCCAACGTCGCAGTCCTGTAACAGAGAAGGGGTGGGACAACGCAACAGGAGGTCAGCTGGCCTCTGGGCTGCCCCACTTCCTGTGTGCTTTCTCCATGCTGCCCCGAGAGCCCTCTGCCAGGCTCAGAGATCTGTGCCCGCCCTCCACTAGCTGCTCACCTGGCAGGATGGCCCTCGGTACCCGGGCGGGCAGGTGCAGTCCTCCACTTCTGGGGCTGGGTTCAGGCCCGTGGCATGTGGCACTGCCACATCCATGTGGATGTCAGAGATCCTGTCAAAGGAAACTGAGTTAAGACCACTTGTTCTGCCTGAAGAAGGGCAGGGATGACCGATCAGCCATCAAGAACCCACGCACCCACCCACAAGCCCCTTGGCTCCTTCCTGTCTGGCAGAGTTCAGGGACCACCCTCACGCTCCCTCACACAGACACACACACACACACACACACACACATGATCCTACCTGCTCTCAGACGGTCGCTCAGCGTAGGAGGCCCGGATCATGAAAACATCGATGTCAGCCAGCGCCATCAGGAGGTGCTGCCGAGTGGCGTTCTGCCCATCGGCACGGTGCCAGGCTTGCTAAAAGAGATGGGGGAGGGGATGGTGAATGCTGCCTTTGTCCACCAGACCTTCTCTCAAGGTGGGAAAATCAGAACAGCCAAACACACACACACACACACACACACACATGCACAGACAGCCTCCCTTTTGCACACAGCTTCCCCATTTGTGGCTGCTGCTGCTGCTGCTGCGGCTGAATTGCCCCCGGTTGTTGGGCAGGTGGACTGAAGGCCCAGGTGAATCTAGGGCGACGTCCTGCCAGGCCAGCCTTTCTCACCTCCCGGAAGGACACTGCAAAGGTGGTCGGCTCCCCAGGCAGGGGGGCGATGGCCGCCACGTGTTCCAGGAAAATGCCGTTTCCTTGCAGCAGAACGTCGGGCTGGCTGCGCAGCAGAGGGGAGCCGGGCAAGGTGTGGTGGGTGATGGTGTAGCGCAGCTCTCCGCCGTACGAGGTCACCTGGGAGGGGGGGTGAAGCAGAGATCAGGCTCAGAGCTGGCCCGCAACCTTTGAAGAATGTCCGGAGACTCCAAGTAGCTCAGAATGCGGCCGCGCGAGCTGTCTTGGGCCTCCCAAGACATGCTCATATCACTCCAGCCCTCCGTGAGCTGCACTGGCTACCAATTGGTCTCCAAACACAATTCAAAGTGTTGGTTATGACCTATAAAGCCCTTTATGGCAATGGACCAGGATACGTGCGGGACCGTCTTCTGCCTCATGAATCCCAGCGACCAGTTAGGGCACATAGGGCTGGCCTCCTACAGGTCCCGTCTGTTAGACAGTGCCGTTTGGCGGGGCCTAGGGTTAGGGCCTTCTCCGTTGCTGCCCCAGCCCTCTGGAATCAACTTCCCTCAGAGGTTTGTACTGCTCCTTCCCTCCTAGCTTTCCGAAAACTCTTAAAAACACATCTATGCAGACAGGCTTGGGGCGTGTGAGCTGCGCTCTGCCCCTGGGCCTTTGATTGGGACTGTATGTTGTATGAGTGGGTATAGTTTTATTGTTTTATACTGTATTACTATTTTAAATGATTTATATATTTTTGTACTTGTATTTCTGCTGTGAGCCGCCCTGAGTCTGGGGAGAAGGGCAGCATATAAGTCAAATATATATATATATATATATATATATATATATATATATATATATATATATATATATATATATATATATATATATATATATATATATATATATATATATATATATATATATATATATATATATATATATATATATATATATATATATATATATATATATATATATATATATATATATATATATATATATATATATATATATATATATATATATATATATATATATATATATATATATATATATATATATATATATATATATGTTCCGCAGGCGGAGAGATAATATTGGGGGAGCCAAAGAATCGAAACCTGTGAATGTATTTGCTGCCCATCTCGTATCCGAGGGCTCTGGGCCTCTGTGGAAGCCGCTGAAGAACTTATTCTACTTTCAGAGGGGCAGTCGGCACAGGAAGATGCCAGCCTCCATCTGAAACACACACACCCCCAGGCATCCTGCCCTTCTCATCCCTGCGGCACCTTGTCTCCCCTGAAGCGCTCGGGCAGCACCCAGTAGTAAACGTCCCGTGGCAGAATGTGGAAGGAAGAGAAGGAGAGCTCCGAGCCCGAAGTGAAGCGGATGCCCTCGCTGACTGTCCGGGTGTTGGCTGAGTCGGCCAGGCTAAACTGCCCCCTCTGGGCATCCTCTTGTGCCAGCTGCACCTAGAGCCAGGAGGGAAGGAGGTCAATTGTCGGAAGGGCCTCGGAGGGAGTGTCAGAGTGGTGTCTTCCTGGGGGTGCCTGTTCCCCCCTCCCGAAGAAGTCAGCCCGAGGGCTCTACCTGATCTCTGTTCCAGGATGAGCTGGCGCACTGGCGGGAGACCCCCATGCAGAAACAGCGGAGGCAGCCATCGGGGTTCCCGTGGCTCAAATGGAAGCTGCCTGTGACGCACTCACTGCACGACGCGCCCTGGACATTGGGCTGGTGTGTGTGTGTGTGTGAGAGAGAGAGAGAGAGCGAAAGAGACAGAAAGAGAAAGCGAGGGAAAGAGAGAGAGAGAAAGAGAGGGAAAGAAAAAGAGGAGAAAGAGAGAGAAAGAGAAAGAGAGGGAAAGAAAGAAAAAGCGAGGGAAAGAAAGAGAGAGAGAGAAAGAGAGGGAAAGAGACGGAGGGAGAAAGAGAGAAAGAGAAGGAAAGAAAAAGAGGAGAAAGAGAGAGAAAGAGAAAGAGAAAGAGAGGGAAAGAAAGAGAAAGTGAGGGAAAGAAAGAGAGAGAGAAAGAGAGGGAGAGACGGAGGGAGAAAGAGAGAGAGAGAAAGAGAGGGAAAGAAAGAGAGAGAGAAAGAGAGGGAAAGAAAGAGAGGGAAAGAAAAAGAGGAGAGAGAGAAAGAGAAAGAAAGGGAAAGAAAGAGAGAGAGAAAGAGAGACGGAGGGAGAGAGAAAGAGAGAGAAAGAAAGAGAGGGAACAAAAAAGAGAGGGAAAGAAAAAGAGGAGAAAGAGAGAGAGAGAGAGAGAAAGAGAAAGAGAGGGAAAGAAAGAGAAAGAGAGGGAAAGAAAGAGAGAGAGAAAGAGAGAGACAGAGAGAGGAAAAGAGAGAGACAGAGAGAGAGAGAGAGAGAGAGAGAGAGAGAGAGAGAGAGAGAGAGAGAGAGAGAGAGAGAGGCAAAGAGAGAGAGAGAGAGAGAGTTCACATGGGGTGCCAAAACAGTGGCTGGCTCTGTAAACAGCCTCCGCCCTCAATCCTGGCTTCCAGGCAGACATAGCTGAGGTCACCCAGCCACCTTAAGCCAGCCGGCCCTCCTGCTGGCTCTTTTATCAGCCTTTCCACACTCCGGTGCTCCCCGTGTCTCCCCCCCCCCCAAAAAAACTTGCCAAGCAGATCCCCGGATTTGTGCTCCGCGGGGCCAAAGCTTTCGAATCTTTTAATCGCACACCCTCTCCGTTTCAGAGGTCCGAAAGGAAAACGAGGGCCCTTCCTGAGCGTGGACCGGGGTGCTTGCACGTAGATACACCCCGGGAGTCCCTCCTAGTTTGGAATGTCGGCATCCCAAAGTCCAAGTCTAAGCCCTCCCTTTTCACCGGGCTGAGCCCCAGACGTCCC
This sequence comes from Bothrops alternatus, assembly GCA_034064705.1. Lineage (NCBI taxonomy): Eukaryota > Metazoa > Chordata > Lepidosauria > Squamata > Viperidae > Bothrops > Bothrops alternatus. The sequence continues at coordinate 78,930 of JARGCV010000564.1, forward strand.
AGAGGGGAACAGCTGGGTTCTGAAACAGGTGTGTGTGTGTGTGTGTGTATGTGGGGGGGAGAAGGTCTGCTTACAAACTGCCTCCTTTCCGAAGGCAGTGCTCCACCCCAGCGCCGTCCGCTTACCTTGCACCGGCAGCCCCCATCCGAGGCCTTCCTGCCCCCTCGCTCGTCGCAGGGTAAATCCGTCCCTAATGAGACAAGTGGATGAAGGAGAGCGCCTCCCTCAGGCCAAGCCTAGTTCACACTACCCCTCTGTGGGATGTGAGGGAGGCTGTGGAGGATGGGGGGAGGCCAAGGAGCTGGCTTCCGGGAGAGGGAGAGATAGGGCACCCAAGAAGGACGCAGTGTAACAGCCGGGATAAAAGCAGAAACTGTAGACCGGCAAGACCAAAGGCTTTCTCGACACCCTCCCCTCTCCCAGGGCGGTCAGTCCTGCCGGGCCTTGAAATAGGGATCCTCTGGGATCCCAAGAAGATTACCTGAAGGCGGGATTCCATCTCCTCCAATCAGCACGCACTTCCCGCCTGGCTGGATGGGGTTGCCTTCGTAGCCAGGAGCACACCTGCAAGGGCAGGGACGGAGACGGCCAGTCAGAGGTCCCCCCTCTTGGAAAGGTCACCTAACTTTAACCTCACACACACACACACCCCAGCTAGCACAATAGGGCTGCTGTGGCCCCACACTTCTGGCTGAGAAAGGCTTTGACAGGAGAGAGCTCTGGGTCTTTCACCTTTCGCAGCGGCGTCCTGTGTAGCCCGGCAGGCAGGCGTCGCAGGTCGCCTGCCTGTCCGTATCCAAGAAGCACGAGTTGGAAAACCTGCCGGAGAGAAAGGACCGTCAGGCTGGCTGCCAGGAAGCCCTGCCCTGCCTCCAGCGGGCCCCACTGGTGCAGCTCGCTCCGGGAGCAGAAGTTGCACCGGTGCGGCACCTGAAGATGGCTGTGGAAAGGTGCGTACAATGGGGGTGCCTGGGAGCTGACTTCCCTTAAAGTCCACAAGTCATCCAAGGGCCAAGTTGGAAGACCCCGTGGACTTCAACTCCCAGAATTCCTCAGCCAGGCATGCTGGCTGAGGAATTCTGGGAGTTGAAGTCCACAAGTCATACAAGGGCCACGTTGGCAGACCCCTGCCCTAGGTGAATGCTGAAGCTGTTCCAAGCATCCTCTTTAGATAACCCTGGCCTTCCTCACCTGCGTGGAGCTTCGGTGTATGGGCACGGGCAAGGCCGGCATGCTGTTGGGCTGGCCTGGGTGGCATCGCCGAAGAAGCCCAGCTTGCATTTGTCGCAGCGTGGCCCTTCAGTGTTGTGCTGGCAGTTCTGCACAAAGAGAGAGGGGGAGGGGCAGGAAAGGGCCATGAGAGGCCGGACCCTGCTCTGGTCCGAGAACCAGCGTCATCATCACCTTTACAGAGTCAGCCTGTTGCCCCCCCCCAAACAATTTGGGTCATTTTACTGACTTCAGAAATGTGGAAGGCTGAGTCAACTTTCAGCCAGTCAGGATGGAACTCCTGGCTGTGGGCAGAGTTTACCTGCAATCCTGCATTTTAATCACTATGCCACCATGGCTCTTAATGCAACATCCGATATAGCTACAGCAATAGCAGTTAGTACTTAGACTTTAAAGCCCCCTCTAAACAGTTTATAGAGTCAGCATTTTGCCTCCAATCTGGGTCCTCATTAGTCGAAGGATGGAAGGCTGAGTCAACCGTGAGCCAGTCAGGATCGAACTCCTGGCAGCGGGTATGCGGAGTTAGCCTGCAATGCCGCATTCTGACCACTGCGCCCCCACGGCCTTCGTTAGGACACTTTTTTGCTGCTTGAAACGTTTCCCAGCTGTCCTCCTAGATGCCTCCTCAGACCTTCTCCAGTCGGGACCCTACATCTAAAAGCTTCTCTTGGAGCGTCCCCCAGACTTCAGGGCCCACCCTTTGTTGTTGTTAGTTGCGAAGTTGTGTCCAACCCATCGTGACCTCATGGACAACGTTCCTCCAGGCCTTCCTGTCCTCTACCATCTTCTGGAGTCCCTTTAAGCTCACGCCTCCTGCTTCAGGGACTCCATCCAGCCACCTCATTCTCTGTTGTCCCCTTCTTCTTCTCTTGCCCTCCATCTTTCCCAGCATCTTCTCCAGGGAATCCTTCCTTCTCATTAGGTGGCCAAAGTAGGCCATTAGGCGGTCCACCCTGCCCCTCCCCAACTCCCACGGTCCAGCCGCTCACCAGGCAGTAGCCAGAGAAGGGGTCGCAGGAGGTGGAGTGGCCGTGGCAGCTGCAGCCGGAACAGATGCCCAGGTAAGGGCCACTGGGCACTCGCTTGAAGTGAGGCTCGCACCGCTCACAGGACAGGCCAGAGTAGCCCACGGGGCACCTGCAGAAGAAAGGATGAGTGGAGCTGAAAACAGCCGCAGCAACAGCAGCAAGTACCAGCTGCCCCTTCCAGCAGAGGCGGTGGGCAAGGCGGGCGAGGAGTTAGTGCCAAGCATGCCCTTGTTCTGGCTATTTCAGAATGGCTCTGGGTGGAAGCATCTTTGCCCGGAGGGGACTAGAGGGGCATTTCAGGCCACAGCCAAGCCCGATAGGTCTACTCAGAGTTAAATGTCTTTCTCCAGCACTGGCAGCAGACAACCAGGAATGGGCAAAGAGGGAAGAGTGACGTTCGTGGGAATCCTAGCTGCAGCAAGCAGGTGTACGAAACGGGGTGTTGCGTGCCGGGAGGCAAATGTTTGAATGCAAAAAAAAGAAACCCTGCTGCTTCCTGATCAGGGTTGAAGCTGTGGGTCTTGGGAAGAGGGAAGGCGAAAATTAGAGGAGTCCTAGAGTGGCCCTGTTTTTCCAGCCCTTGTAGGAAATGATGCAGGTAGGGGGAGATGGGGAACCTTCTGTTAACCCTCTCTTCCCCGTTCAGACTCTCTGGCAGACTAGGGCAGGCAACCTTGGCTCCTTTATGACTGGTGGACTTCAACTCCCAGAATTCCTGAGCCAGCCATGCGGAGGGGAAAGGGAGAGGTTTCCAAGCTGAGCCATGGTGGCTCAGGAATTCTGGGAGTTGAAGTCCATGAGTCATAAAAGAGCCGAGGTTGCCTACCCCTGGGCTAGGGTGACCACAATAAGCCAGGGAATAAACTAAAAGCATATCTGAACTCCACAGCAGACTATGGGGGACGTGTGATCCAATAGCCCTTCTTCCCCCAGATTTTCGTCCTAGAGATTCCCCAGATGTAGCTCCACCACAGCCTCCCCCCCGCCCTTTGGCACCTGCACTCCTCGACATGATGCGCCACACCCAGGCCGGTGACCTCCGTGGTGGTGGTGTCCATGACAATGTTGCTCAGTCCCACGGTGGCCATCCGGTTATCGTAAACCGTCTGGATCATGAGGGCCTCCAGGTTCTGCAGAGAAAGAAGCAGCTCCTCTCGGCTCACGGGCTCCCCGGACTCCTTCTGCCAGTTCTCCTGCAGGCATAAAACATGATCAGACAGTCCCGGTCTCGCCCACTCAACTAAAAGCAGACACGTGTGCGAATTTGCTTCCTGCAGCCTGCAGCCTGGCTTATTTCTTTGAGCCACAAGCAGGATCCAACGTGGCCTGTTGGTCAGGGCAGTTTCCGCTTCCAAACAAGAGCTATTTCAGATCTTGGTTATTGCAAGGATGAAAGGAGGCAGCTCTACGCTCGGCATCCTGAATCTCCGGAAGCCCTAAAATATTGGGAGCGTATGTCCCATTTGGCAGGGGCTCTTTACAGGGGTCCCAGCAAGAGACAAGTGCTCTCCTTCTCCTCCCTTCCCCCCCCTCCCTGGCTCCCCTGGTACTCACCTCTGTGAAATGGACCTGGCGCCGGTTGGCCACAAAGGGGTCGGGGGGCGTCTGCAGCCGGTAAAACAGCTTCTGCCCGTTGCCCACAATGACCACGTCCGGCTTCGGGACAGGCTCCGACTGGCCTCGGCCCAGGTGATAGCGCACCGTGAACTGGAGGGAGCCTCCGTAGGAATCCACCTGCAGGAAAAGTGGGGAGTGCCGGTTGCCAGGGAGAAGGTGGGCATGCAAAGATGCCCAGGCTCACCAAGAATCAGGAGACAGGTGGGCATCCGCGAAGCGTGGCATCTGCTGCCCTTGCCTTGTTCCCCAGGAACTGCTTGGGGAGTGTCCAGAAGGCATCGTGCATGAGGAAGTGCCGAGAGAGATCGACCAGCAGGAACTCCTGCACACCGGGGTCGATCTGCATCTGCGTCGAGGCCAGGGGAGGCGTCCCGGGCTGATCGAGGGAGGTCACGTTCACCCCTGGGAAGAAAGGGGAATGCAACAAGCCGGGGGGCTCAGGGAGGGCTAGCAAAGACCACCCTGGCCTGTCTTTGGGGGGAGGCGCCTTGCCCAACGGCTCACCTTTGAAGTTGTTGTGCTCATCGAACCGGAGATGGATTTGTTGACGGTAGCGGCCGGTGCTGCGGCACGATTTGGCGACCCCGAAGCAGAAACAGGGCAAGCACTGACCGGTCCCTTCAACGTGAAAGTGTCTCTCGGGGCAGGGTCCTGAAGGGTGAAGGGAAGGGAGGCTCAGAGGCCAAGAGGGAGATGCCAGGAGGGCCCTTTGTCCTGACCCAATCCCAGCCAGGACGGAGGGGCGTGATTCTCCAGCTATGCTGCAGCTCACCTTGGCTGGCCGTGACGCTCAACACACCGTCCGGGATGCCAAAGACCATTCCCCTGGCGTTAATAGCCTCACAGGTGTAAGCCCCCTGGTCAGCTTCCTTGACATCCTGGATGACCAGCACCCCCCGGCCGTTCTCGCTGTTGAAGCTCACCCTGTAGGCACAAGAGGAACTCAGCACCCTGAAGTTTTGAAGGGGGTGGGGACCAGTTGGGGGCTCGCCCGGGGCTAGCCTACCTGCGGCTGCTGGGGATATGGCCCCAGTTGAGCCTCCAGGAGATGAGGGGGGTTGGCACGCCCACAGCCACACAGGTGAAGCGAATGGTATCCCCTGGGGCAGCCTGGATGAACTCCTCCGGGGGAGTGATGACCTGTGGAGGGACTGGGGTGGAAGGGACAGGAAGCGGAGAGGTGGCGAGGAAGGGCAGTCGAGAAGAGAGGAGCGTGAATTATTTTAAAAGGGGAGGCGAGTACAGAAAGGTGGCGTAGCAATGCTTCAAAGCCTCCACTTCCAGGCAGCTCATTTGGGAGAAGCTGCTGCTGCTTTGCGGTTTCCTGGGGGAGGAACCCCAAGAAGGCAGTCCCCTGGCACTCCCTTCAGTCTCCATCCCTCCATCCCCGCCTGAGCCTGCCAGCATCCTGGCACTCACAGCAGCCAATCTCGTCCGAGCGGTCCTGGCAGTCGGCCTCGTCATCGCACTGGTAGCTGGCCGGGATGCAGGTGTGGCTGGAGAGGCAGACAAACTGGTCGGGGCCACAGGTGTCTCCAGGGGCCTTGGTGGCTGCAGGGAGGAAGAGGGGGGGAGACTCAACATCCTCTGCACCAGGAGTCTTTACCAGCTGCCGCTCCGGGATGGCTTCGGGGGTCCTGTGAGGCCTTCATTCAGGACCAAATCTTTCCCAAACCAAGACCCGGTTTGTGATTTCCTACTTTTCATAATTCGCCCCGTGAACCCAGCCCCAGCGGACTCAAGATTTGCGGAAGGGGTCTCCCCCACAATCACAATCATAACCACCCCCACCACCCCCGCCGAGCTCTCGGTGCTCACGGCAGTCCAGCTCGTCAGAGCCGTCGGCGCAGTCATTGTCCCCGTCGCAGCGCCAAAGCGTGAGGGCGCAGTGCCCGTTCCGGCATCGGAACTCATTGGGTTCGCAGGGTGAGGGAGTGCCTTGGAGGGGCGACAAAAGGAGAGTTACCGTTGCGGTTCTCTCTCTCTCTCTCTTCCGCACCAGGGCGCGCGCAGCCCGCCTGCAGCCCCCGGAACTCACCGCAGTTCTGTTCGTCACTGCCATCCGGGCAGTCCCGCTCGCCATCACACAGATAGTCCCGGCGGATGCATTGCCCATTGGAGCACATGAACTCGTCTTTCCGGCAGGAGTAGAATCCGGGGCCCAGTGGGGGCTTAGCGCCTGGTACCCGGCGGGTGGTGATGGGGGACGTGGTGGCAGGGATCCGGGCGGTGCTGGGCGACAGGGAGGAGGCGGGCCTCAAAGGCCTCTCAGGTTCTGCCGGAGCAGAGAAGAGAACGATGGGTCAAGAGGAAGAGTGTGGCAAAGGACAGCTTTGTCCCCCGCCTGTGTCCGGATGCAAAAGGAAGCCCAAAGCAGGCAGAGTGGAAGATGGTGAGACTCCGTTCACACAACCGCTCAGTTCTACAAACTGCAGCCACGCGGTTTCACACGCCTGGAACCCAAACCCTTCGTGTTGATTGAAAGCAGCTGCATCCGAGGACTAACTTTCCCCTGCCTCCCTCACAGTGGAGGGGGTTGGTAAAGGCAGCATCACAGGGGACTCTCAGGAAGATACCGGGAGGCCTCCACCGCCCGCAAAAAAAAAGCCTCACCACAGCCATCCTCGTCAGAAGCGTCTCCGCAGTCAGGGTGTCCGTTGCAGTGCGACGCTTGGGGTACACATTCCCCGCTGTCACAGGCAAACTCCTGAGGGGCACACTTGGGGGGATCGGGCTCCTCTGTGGGGCAGAGAGAAACGCAACTGAGCCACACCTTGCGGTTAAGATGACCAAAAGGCCAAAACTGCCCACGGCCCTGATTGCCTACCACAGTCTAGCTCATCCGACATGTCGCGGCAATCCGGCCGCCGGTCGCAGAAGAACTCTCTGGCGATGCATTCTCCGTTCAGGCAAGTGAACTCCTCCGCCGTGCAAGACCGGATCTCTGGGGTGACTGAAGGAGAGGCTGGAGTTAGGAGGGGGCTGCAACTGGGCTGGGGAGGTGACAAGAAACGGAAAGACCCGAAGTCCAAAACGCCTTTCCTGCCTCTTTGTAAAGCCCACCAGGCACCTCCCTGCCCTGGAAGCAGAATCTCTCCTCTCCCACTGGACAAAATGCAATTATGTGCGCAGGACTTGGGGGGAAAATCCCACATCTGATGCCCCAACGATCCAACTGATCTTAGGCATCTGCACCCTGCCGTGACCCTTGGAACATACAAACAAATAGGAAGCAGGTTTTCTGATTTTAAAGCTCTCTTATAATAATAAAAAGTTGGAAGGGACCTTGGAAGTCATCTAGTCCAACCTCCTGCTCAGGCAGGAAACCCTATACCATTTCGGACAAATGACTGTCCAGTTTCTTTTTAAAAACCTCCAGTGTTGGCGCATTCACCACTTCTGGAGGCAGGTTGTTCCACTGGTTAATTGTTCTAACTGTCAGGAAGTTTCTCCTTAGTTCTAGGTTGCTTCTCTCCTTGGTTAGTTTACACCCATTGCTTCTTGTCCTGCCTTCAGGTGCTTTGGGAAATAGCTTGACTCCCTCTTCTTTGCGGCAACCCCTGAGATACTGGAACACTGCTATCATGTCCCCCCTCGTCCTTCCCTTCATTAAACTAGACATACCCAATTCCAGCAACCGTTCCTCATGTTTTAGCCTCCAGTCCCCTGATCATCTTTGTTGCTCTTCTCTGTACTCTTTCTAGAGTCTCAACATCTTTTTTACATCGCGGTGACCAAAACTGGATGCAGTATTCCAAGTGTGGCCTTACCAAGGCATCGTAAAGTGGTATTAACACTTCACATGATCTTGATTCTATCCCTCTGTTAATACAGCCCTGCACTGTGTTGTCTTTTTTGGCAGCTACAGCACATGGCTGGCTCATATTTAAATGATTGTCCACTAGGACTCCGAGATCCCTCTCACAGTTACTACTATTGAGCAAGGTACCCCCTATCCCGTACCTGTACATTTGGTTTTTCTTGCCTAAATGTAGAACCTGACTTTTTTCACCACTGAATTTCATTTTGTTAGATAGCGCCCAGTGTTCAAGTCTGTCCAGATCCTCCTGTATCCTAAGCCTGTCTTCTGGAGTCTTGCCACAGATCTTTCTGGAACTGGAGTGCAAGCGAGATCCCCTGTGCCACTCCAGCTATGTTGTGATTGCACCCAAGCCCTCCAGCTAACCCCCCCTCCCAACCAGGCTGCCAACCCCTTGCCTTGCTCATCAAGAGCACACACAAACATCACGGCACACGGCGAGAGTATGGAAGCACACGGCAAGTTCAGCAAGATGTAGTTTTCAGGGGCCCTATGGGCCCCGGGGCAGCTTCTGGCTTCCCGGTTTTGCTCAGCAAGACGCAAAGACACGACAGCAAGAGAAGTGTGTTGGGGGGGGAGAGGGGAGGCAGTGCCTGCTGGACTCCTAGGTATGTGCCAGAGCTGCATAGCAATGCACAGCCGCCCTTCCCACTGAGTTCCCAGCTGGGAAGCTCTGTCCAGAGTTGCTGGGAATGACAAGCGCTCACATCAAAGGCCAAGATCTACATGCTGCACACTCACACGGAACACAAGGAGGAGCGCAAGGAGGCCTGAAAATGCTTTGGGGGGAGGAAGGGAGGGAGAGCTAGGTATGCAGGAGGAAGGGGGTAGGGTGGACCCCCGCTCCAGACAGAATCTGGGCAGAAGGACAAAAGACTGGCCTTCTCCCCCTCGTCATCCTCCTCCTCCTCCCCCTCGTCCTCCTCCATCTATGGGGCCGAGTGCCCTGCAGCTGCTGAAACCGGAGCCCCCTCCAGGGACAAGTGTCTTCCCTGCTAAGACTCGCTTCCGGCAAAGATGCCAGGGAGGCCAGGGGCGTGCAGAGAGAAAAGGGGACAGCTGAATCGGTGCACTCCGCGCAGGCCTCCGTGCACCTCTCCGGCCCCTGACTTACCTGTTGGCGCTTCAGAGAAGGGGGGAGGCGGGGTTTGGGCTGAAAGCAAACCCAGAAGTTAGTGGCATGGGGGGCTACTCCCTCCCGGCCTCCCACCCACGCTGCCCTCCCCTCTGGCTAGAGTCAGCGGGCAGCTTCACCTGCTCCCAGGCGCCGGAACTGGAATCCCTTCCGGGAGGTGCGGTAGGAGGCGATGGACCCGCTGTCCACCACAGAGAAGAGCACCTCGCGGATCTGCTGGTCGTTCGCGTTCCCCTCAGATCCCACGTCCAGCTCCACGAAGATGTAGCCGTCGACCTCCCTGTGGCGCAGGACAGGAAACCGGCGTGCGTTTTCACAGGTCGCCCCAAACATAGTCCCACCCCGGTTGCTTTGGCAAGCCTGCGACTTCTGAAGAGGGCGCGGGTTCAAATTCTGCCCCAAAGCCTCTCTCTCCCCCCCCCAGATACTCACTTGATAAAAACCACGCTGACCAACTGCTCGCCGGGGATCTTGATGTATTCAGATTCCAGCTAAGAGAAAGGGAGGGGGGGAAAAACGGTTCAGACAATTTGGGGGCAGCAATCTAACCCACCCCCCTCCGCTTCTGGACTTAGGACCTCTGCTTGGGCAGAGGAGGAAGAGATCTCTCCCAGTGATCTACGGGGAGCTCGTGGTCAGGGACAGGCCAGCCCCGAGTCATATTTTTAAATCCACCGTGTTTTCAGAACACCAACAGATCTCAAGGCAGCCTGACCTTCGAAGAGGGGGCTCGGAATCGGCTGCGGGAATCTGAGCCAGGCTCTTCTTTCACAAGGTTGCTGTGAGAATAAAAGGCAGCAGGGAGGGAGGAAGGAAAAGCCAGGCCAGCTGCCGATGGAAAGAGGGCCTCAGTGGTGTCCACAAGGGAAGCAGGGGCGACTTTCGCCAGTCACGTGCTCCGGAGAGGGAGCTGAGGACAGATGGGGTGGGGGGCCAGGGGAGGAGCTCACCGTATCCACCACTGCTTCTGACACCTCCAGGAAGGCCTCTGAGTTGACATCTTCCAGGTGGTGGCTGTACTCGAGGGAATGGGTGAAATTCACCTGAGCCCGGAAGTAGACTGCGGAGGAAAGGGGCCGGCTGAGGAAGGCCTGGCCACCCTCTGCAGGGGTGCCAAGCGTACCACCCCTCTCCGCTTGGCAAGGAAGGGGTGAAACCGTGCTGAGCTAGCCCTTCACGCAATCCTCTTGGCTAGCTTCCTGCCTACGTGGCCGTAGCCCAAAGGAGGCCCTGCCTGGAAGCCCATGGTGCCGAGCAGATGTTTGGGCAGGATTAAGGGGGCCCCGTCCCTCTGCTCCCTGAGGGGAAAGTCTGGAGGACACTCAGACTGGTCCCACAGACCCTTTCCTCCTCAGAGGCAGCGGCGGGGGTACATGAGCCAGGCACAGGAGGGGCCGAAGTCTCCCACCCCCGGTTTTCACATCCTGCGGAGAGGCCCAGCCAGCAGCAGATTCCAGACCCAGCTGCAAAGCTGGATGGCTAAACTCAGCTCCAGGGATGGGGTGGGAGAAGGCCTGCAGGCCGGCCTGGGTCAGGTGCTGGCCTCCGCAGTCTGGGCCTGGGAAAGCAACCACAGCCACCGGCTTCCTCCAGGGCTTCCCGTTACAAAGGCCCTGTGGGTCACCTGTGGTCAGGCCCTGACCTCGCCCACTTTCAAGAGGGAGAGAAGCGAAGCCAGCCAGGCCACGGAAGAAGGAGAGTGCTGGGGACAGACGGAGCCTCCGCCGGGGCAGAGCTGCAGAAGGACAACCTGGCTGGCTGCAGAGGCCCTGCCCGTGCCCAGATCCAGGAGGGGAAAGAGCGCGCCGTGGAGAGAGACGGCCGCCGTTCCCGGTTCACGCCGGGTGAAAAACTCCATGGAGCGCCCAGGCGACTCTTGGCTCCCTCCCACCCGCACATTCTGAGATTCCAGGGTGCCCACCCATCTCAAGGGCTGCTCATAGCACAAGGGGAGGGGGGGCTGTTGTTCACCCTTCCCTCATAATAGCCCCATTCAGAGCTCAGCTGCCTACGATGCCCCTGTGACTTGGTCCACCCGCCCGCAGAGTCACCCTGAAAGAATGTGCCATGCCCCTGCCTTCCAAGGCGGCCGGGGGGGGGGGCTTTGCTGCTTTCTGCGGGCAAGTTGTCCCACAGCCGCTGTCGGGGAATGTGCCAGGCCTACCCTGCCCCCTGCCTCTTTCCTGCCACACACTTCTGCAGCCAGTAGCTTTTGGAGGGAGGAAGCAAGCGCTTCCTCCAACCGCCTGCAGAGTGCCGGGGCTGACACCGGGAGAAAGGCTAGGAGCTTCCTTTGGGGCTCAGGGGAAAAGGGCCATTTTGGGATGACAGAGCTATGGGGCTTCTCCCCCAGGGTGTGTGGGGGGGAGGTGGGGAGGAACACATCTGGACTACCAGATGTGAAGGGGGGGGAAAGAGAGATGGAAGTCTCAGCCAGCAGCCCAGGGGAGAATCCACAAGCGTTGCAAAAGAGCAGTGTGAGTCAGCGGGGGAAAAGGGCACGGCCCCCAGATCCAGAGGTGGGGAGGGAAAACCAGGAAGGCTGTAGGCCGTGGGCCTCCCTTCTTCCCTCCCCACACCGGTCCTTCTGCAGGGGGGCACAAAGCAGTGCTGGAGCTTTGCCTCCTTTTAAGGCGGCTCCCCTGCAGCTGCTGAGGAGAACAATGCGGAAAGGGCTCTGGGCTGAGTCAGCTTCCCCCTCCGGCCACATTCAGAGGCCCTGGACCTTGCAGGGAAACTGGAGGAGTGGGGGGGGGCAGCAAAAAATACCAGGAGACTGGGGTAGGGGAGGATTTCTCCTGAATCACAAGGGACGTCAAGCCTACAGCCTCTTCCTTCTGCCCCAGAGAAGTCCCTTTGGGACTGACCCAGCTGGCAGAGTTCTTCCTGCGCCCTTTACTCCCCAGCCCCAGCAGAGTACTGGGTCAGTAGGAAAACCCGTCCACACCAGGACTGGCTGATCAAATCCCAGCTGAGTCCTCATCACATGCAAAGCAAAGCTGAAAATGTCCTGCCTTGGGGTGGTGGGGGGGGGAGAGAGCAGGACAGGCGGGCAGCCCGACTGTCCTGGCTGCTCGGCCAATGGGCGTCGGTGTCCTGGCTGCTCGGCCAATGGGCGTCGGAGAGGGTGGCATAACTCTCCCGGCAAGGCCTGACGCCTGTCCCGCCCAGGGGCAAGGCCTGACGCCTGTCCCGCCCAGGGGGACGAGGGGTCCCGCTGCTCTCCAAGCCCGGACACTGATTTCCTCGACCAACTCAGCCTGGGGATCCTCTAGCCCGACTTACTGAGCGGAGACTCATCGTCCGGCTCGGGGGCGGCCAGGTGGGCAGGGGCAGGAGGGCCGGCAGGAGAAGGAAGAGGAGAAGGAGGAGGAGCAGGAGGAGAGGAGAAGTCTGCAGAGAAGAGAAAAGAGAGGAAGAAAGGGAAAGGCGAAAGAAAGAAAGAAACATCTGGAGATCCAGCTGAAGGCAATGGCAAGGCCACCTCAAGGGCACCTTTCTTCTCCCTAGTGGCCCTGACCAGCCACCCCACGGCAGGATCTCTCCTGAAGCCTTCTCACCGAGGCCCACCACGCCCAAGACAGCCCAGAGCAGGCGGCCTTCATCCACCCTCCCTCCCACCTTGAGAAACTCCCCGGCTGTGTGGGAGAATGGCTAGACTGAGGTTGGGGGGAAAGAGGCATGTCCCCAGATCGGGTGGGATGAGCACTGCTCTCTCTTGTCGAAGCCAAGCTGCATCTGGTGAACTGCTGCGCCAGCTGTCCCAGAGAAAACAAGGCAGCGGGGGGGGGGGGTGGAGGCAGCGGGGGGGGGGTGGAGGCTGGCCCCGCTTTCTGGAACGGGTTGTCCGAAGTAACCGAGGCCAGAGCTTGCTGCTTCCCAGGGGGAAAGGAATAAACAAACAAACACACACACACACTACACATCTGTCGGGCTTGATCGACTGGCAAAGAGCATCAGGGAATGAAAACCAGGGGGGGGGGAACAGAGGGGACGGCAGCAGAAAGAGCGGAGTTCAAGAGAGGACAAGGGACGCCTGAAAAGGGCTGCCTTCCGCAGCCAGCAGACCTTCCAGATCCTAACCCTCCGAGCGGGCCTAAAGGTAAATGTGGCTGGTTGGGTATTTTTCTGCACAGGGAAGCCTTAAAGAGTGAGAAAACATTTCTTCCTCCATCGCCAGAAGGCCGTTCCTGGCGAGAAGAAAGGAAGGAAGGGGCGCCATCTGCTAGAACGCTTTGAGAACAGGCAGCTTCGGCCCCAGGGACCCTCCAGACAGGCCGGCCCGCAGCCTTTCCCATCCACGCCCCCGGATGATTGTGCTCCGTGCGCGCCGGAGCTGCCAGAGATTCTTGCACGTGGACCAGCTTGGCCTCGGCTCCCGGGACTTGCCGAAGCCGGGCCCAGCCGCTCCCAGCACCTTCTGCAGCTCTGAAGGCCGCCAACCTGGAGCCCAGAAATTGGGAGCAGATGCAAGGCGCCGCATCCGGGACTAGACGCCTTGCCAAGCGGCGGCTCTGCCCTAAAGAGCTGGGGAGGCACTTGGGGAACCACGTGGGCACCCCCCCCCGGGCCTCACCAGCCGTCTTTGCGCGAGTTCTCCAACCACCAGCCCAGCACGCGCTTACCTGTGGAGAAGAGATCGTTGGAGGGGATCCCGCTGCCATTCTCTCCGCTGCCGTTCTCATCTGCAACAACCAGAAGATCAGTGGTTGGCAGGAGGGCCAAAAGGGGGGAAAGGGAGGGGGCTGAAGGGACTCCGCCAGTCTCCGAAGCCCTCCCGGGGCTCATCCTCTTCCAGGCTCACCTCCGGACGGGCCGCCAGCCAGGAGATCCTCATCGTCAAACGTGCTATCGTAACTCTCCCGGAGCCAGTGGGTACTCTCCGATTCTGTGTCCTCTGGAAACGTGGTCTCGTCCAGCCGGCTGGAGGCCTGAGCCACCTGCAAAAGAGAGGACGGTTGGGGGGCGGGGGAGATTGTCTCACAGCCCCAGATCGCCTCCTGCCCACATCCCCACCAGGCAGTTCTGGCCTCCTCCTGGCCCCCGATGCCCGAACCCTGGCATAAGCTGCTAGCGAGATGCTGAGCATCCTTTCCCTCCCCCTCCCCTGCAGGGCTGGGGGTGCCACGCAGGGAAAACGCCCCCCCCCCCGCCTGGAGAAACAGCATCAAAGGGATTACGGCCACTTCACCGCCTTGACAAGAGCCCAAGCTGGCAGACTACAAAGGGGGCTTGTTCCGAAGGGCGCAAGAGACCCATTGAGAGCGGAAGGCAAGGGTCCTCAAGGTGCTCTGGGGTGGAAGGGCTGCGGTTCCCTGGGGCTGGGCCTTGAGGGCCCTCAGGGATGTGGGGGAATGAAGGAATGCCACGCCAGCCCAGCCATCCTTCATCCCTGCCCCCAGAGAGGCAGGGCGGGAAGCAGGTGGCGCGGATCCTCAGCCAACCGGAAAGCGTGGAGATGGTGCTCCGAAGGGAATGTCCCCTCGCCCTGGAAGCAAAAGATCGGTCTTGGAGAAGGGATGCCCACGGCCACATTGGCTCTGCTCCCAAACTGGGGCTCCTCTGCTTCCAGACCTGGCCAATTAGCACCTCTGCGAATGCAGGGAAGGCTATTCCCACCCCCGCCATAATGGCAGAAAGAGCTGGAATTAGTAAAACAAAAAAAAAACCAGGACTGCCTGTTTAGGTTCCCCGATGCTTGAGGAAGTGACCAAGAAGTCCTCTGCACTGTGTGTGTGTGTGTGTGTCTTTCAGAGATGGGCTCTGTCTGGGAAGGAGAGATGCCAGCCTTGGCCCGTGATGCCAGCGCTGGCAGATGGGCCTTCTGGCACATACTTCTCCACGACCGGTGAGAGCGCACAGGGTCGGCCTCCTCCGGGTCCCGTCAGCGAAACAATGTCGTCTGGCGGGCCCTAGGGGGAGGGCCTTCTCTGTTGTGGTGCCCACCCTCTGGAACCAACTGCCTCCTGAAGTCCGCGTTTCTCCGACTCTCCCGGCCTTCCGGAAAAATCTAAAAACTCATCTTTGCCGGCAGGCCTGGGGATGATTGTAGTTGACTGTTGCATTGAATGTGTGTTTTTTATTAATTTTTTTTTTAGATATCTTTGTTTGGGTTTTATATTGTAATTCTTTGTTATATATATGTTGTTAGCCGCTCCGAGTCCCCGGAGAGGAGCGGCATACAAACCCAAATAAAATAAATAAAAACAAACAAATAAATAAATAAACTCGTGGGTGTTGTTGTGCACAGCTCGCAACGAGAGAGCGATGCGAGAAGCCCAGGCTGCCCGTTCACCGCCCCTGGCAGGAGCATTCTCCCTGGCCTGGCCCCTCCCCTCCTGCCTTGCAGCCGCTACCAGCCATGCCCGCAGGCTGCAACTCCAGGCGAAGCCGCGGGGCATCCCTGAAGCAAGGATGGGGAGTGTGCGGCAAGCTCACGCTGCCCGCAGCAGGGCCCAATACTTCTTGCCCAGTAAGGCACTCTGAGCTGACAATCATGGCTTCTGGGGTTAGGCCAAGAGGCTCACGGAACCCCCTCCTGCTCAGTCCTTAGGAATTCAGGGGCAGACTTCCCCTGGCAAGGGAGGCTCCACCTGCCGCTTCTACCTGCCTGCCACTTCTCAAATCAGTGCCGCCGATTTGGGGGGGGGCGGGAGATGGCAGCTAGAAAACCACACACATTAGCAGGGCATCTGTGCCAAATGACCAGAGTTGCCCTTCGGGGAAGGGAGGATGGCTCCCTCCAGAACACCTGGGAAGAAGGCACACGCGCACACACACACACACACACACACACACAAACACACGGCCGCACAGCAAGTAGAGGAGGAATCTGATCTGACTGTGTCTGTCTGCCTGGGTTTTTCTCTCTCCTGGTGGGGCACGGCTGGTTCTGGGCTGCCAGGCAGGGCCCAGAGATGAAGAAGGGCACGTTGAGCTCCCCAACTGGGGGTGACCCCCCCAGCCTTTAGCCCCCTGAATGGGGGCGGGGGGCTTGCCAAGGGCCAGGAGGAGGGAAGCACCCCAGGCATCCTGCACCCATCTCCGGAGAGCAGGAGTAAAAAAAAAAAAGAAGGGGGCTCTCGGGCAGAGATTCAACCTTCCTGCGTGCTGGTTTAGGGCAAGGAAGCGTTTAGCCATGATTCAGAGTTGGGTGTGTGTGTGTGTTAAGAGATACCTGGGTCCTCCAGCTCCACCGGCCCCTCTCCTCAAGGGGACTCAGGTGAGGCAAGGCAGCCGTTCCCACCGCTGGGCAGAGGGCCGCCCAGGGCTACAGACCGGGGACAGGAATTCGTCCAAGCAGCATTTTTCCTGTGCAAACACGGCCCGCCGTATTACTGCAGGCTGACCGGGCCGGGGACAAAGGACTGGGCTGCCGGCATAAAAGGGGATTTAGCTGGACGGACGGCCCTTTGTGAAAGGAAGAGGGGAAGTCGGAGCCCGGGAACCGTGGGGCCTGGGAAGGGCACCGTGCCAACCTGCCGGCATCTGCCTTGGGACTCTTGCTTCGCTGGGACACTTTTAAGCTGGACAGCCGTGGCCTTGGCCAAGCCAGGAGAGCTGGCCCAGGGATTGCCCGCTGGATGAGGGCCCTGCGGGAGGAAAACACCCACAGAGGGGAGGTCAAACTCCTTGGGGAAGGAAATCCCGGCCAAAGCAAGAGAGCCGAGGGTGCCCAGCGCTACCCAAAAGCTCCTGGGCGCAGAGGGGGGGCTGTTATGACCTCAGAAATCACACCATGCACACACACACACACACACACACACACACACACACACACAGCCCCAACCATGAGGAAAGGGGCCTGGTGCCCAGGATGGCAGAGGCCATTGTGTGTGTGTAGGGGGGTGAGGGGCGGGCCCTCACATTCGGACCTCAGCCTCTCCCTGGATGGACCCGGGGTTAAATGCTGCTGGACTGGGTGCTGACCACTCTCCCATTTGAGGGCACGAGAGCTGGACTGGGCAGGCCTTCGACTCCCCTGAGGGGTTTCTGAGCCCCTCTCAAGCCAGGGGGATGGGGGGTGCTTTGAAGGTATCTTGGGGGCTCTCTCCCCCCTGTGGGGATGAAGCAACTCTGCCCCCGCCGCCCCTGAAGAAACCCAGCCAAGGTTCTTCTTCCATTGCAAAGACATTTCCACTCCTCAGCCGGCCTTGGTCTTCCAGCAGCCTCCTTCCAGCCCCCACTTATCCCCCAAATCAAGGGAACCTAAACTAGAGGCTGGCCGACCTGCTAAGCAGCAGCAGCAGCAGGGACAGTTACAAAATCCCCCCCCCCAAAATCTAGGCCGCAGTTAGAAGCCCAGTTTGCCCATAATCCTGGCTGGCTGCAGAAACAGACACTGGACGCCCGTTCTGGGATTGGTTACGCCCTTCTCTGGATCCCCAGCCAGGCCTGGCCGGAAAGAAAACACCCCCCTCCCTCTCTTCTCCCTGCCTCTCCCCCCCCCATGACCAGTTGCACCTGTCACCAGAGCCTGGGCTGGATTGAAAACAGGGTCTATTTCAGACAAAGCCTTCCGTCCTGCGATGAGACCGAACGGCGCAGGAAAAAATAGACCTCTGGATCACGATGGGGAGGGGAAGGGCGGGGGGGGAGGAGGCAAAAGGGAGAGCTGATCTCCCTTCTCCTAGCGCAGCCCCCGAGATGCCCACCTGCCCCCCTGGGGAAGGAGAGCCGGGCTGCCAATCAAGCCCTCCGCCACTCAACGCTGAAGGCTGGCACAGGCATCGGCAAAGCCGCCCGGGCACACTCATCCAGAGGACACGGGGGGGGGGTCACTGCCGCAGCCTTGCCCGTCGCTGCGTCCCAGCTGGACAGACGCAGCCACCCCCTCAAGGGTGGGTGGGTGGGGGTGGAAAGGAACTCGTTCTCAGAGGAGGGTTTATTTATTTATTTATTTATTTATTTATTTATTTATTTATTTATTTATTTATTTATTTATTTTATTGAATTTCTATGCCGCCCTATTCCTGGAACTCAGGGCGGCTCACAGCATAATAGAAATCAACATTAAAATACATATAAAAAAGAACCCCTAAATTTAAGAAACCATTCATTCAACAAACGTGCACACTGGCTAGGGGCAAGATGTTAACTGCCCCAGGCCTGTCGGCAAAGATGTGTCTTGAGCAGTTTACGAAAGGCGGAGAGGGTGGGGGCGACACGGATCTCCGGGGGGAGTTGGTTCCAGAGGGCTGGGGCCGCAACAGAGAAGGCTCTTCCCCTAGGCCCCGCCAGGCGACACTGTCTGGCTGACGGGACCTGGAGAAGGCCGACTCTGTGGGCCCTAACCGGTCGCTGGGTTTCATGGGGCAGCAGACTTATCCAAGACACCCCGTTTTTCTGAGTTGCCCCAATACACTGAATCGTAAAACCAACCTCCCCAGGTGAAGGAACAAAGGAGGCGAACCTTCAGCAATCTGCACAAGTCGTGTGAACGCGGCCGCTTGTGTTCAGTTGACCTGCAGATCTGGGGAAGCAAGGGACGGGTGCCCGGGAGGTGCCCGGAGCGAATGCCGTGGGATGGGGAGGCAAGGATGCCTGTTTCTTGCCCCCCAGGGCCCTCTCCCTAGCAGCTCCTCCCCACCCATCCTGCCCAGCGCGGCCAACCCCGTCACCTTCCCTCTCTGGCTGGAAATTCCTGCCCTGGGAGAGCCCCGGGCAGGAAAGAGGGAACGACGGCCCCTTTTGGCACTGGCTGCAGAGGGAGGAGCAGTGAAGTCAGCTGCCGGAGGGCAGAAGCAGCAGTTGGTAGGGCAGGGAAGCAGGTATGGGACTTCTCCAGCGGGCAACGCCTCCCACGGCTGGCAGGGGAACATCTGGGCACAGGGACGAGCGCACGCACGCACACCGCTGTTCCTTGCACTTCTGCCTCCTCCTTGCAGCCAGGCAAGGCGGAGCTGATCCCCGGCTGCTGAGTCCCGCTGGGGAGCTGCTCTCTGCTGCGTCAAGAGTCCCGGATCAGAGGACAGGACTCGAACTGGGACCCTGAAGCTTGGATGAAAGCCCTGGCTGCAGGAGTCCGGCGATTTCCCCTCCACAAGGATGGCTAAGCAAATAAAGCACCCTTTTTCTGGAGAAGCCTCTGTCACACACACACACACACACACACACACACACACACACACACACAAAGGGCTGCGGGTTTTTTTTCCTTCGCTGCTCTAACCCCGGGTGGGATTTGATGCCGGAGCTAATCCAGATGTTTCAGACTTACAAATCCCATCATCCTCGCTCAGTGCCGAGCGCAGCGGAACCCTCCCCCTCCCGCAACTCGTTTTTAGGCCTCTTTTCACCCATGCTTAGGAAAATGGAAGCTGCATTCCCCCACCCCCAAACAATGACCATCTCTTCCCGCAACATCGGGGCGCTATTTAAAGACCGAGTGGCCTTGACCAGTTTCCTGAAATTGTCCTGCGAGGGGAGAAACTTTGCACAAACACGTCCAGCCTCTTGAAAGCTCCCAGTTCCTTCCTCCCCCCCCCAATCGGTCTCTCCCCAGCCTTCCCTTCCTGCTCCCAAATGTGTCCCCAAGGAGAATGTCCAGCTTTGGCCATGAGAAGGTCAAAAGGCTGCAGGGATGGCCCGTGGGAGGATAAGCAGGGCCTTTTGGCAGGTGGCCCCTGCAAGATGCCTTTAAACAAGCAAGGCAGAGAAGCCAGGCCCCTTTCGGGCGTCCATTGGGACAGAGAAGTCACCTCTACAAATAACTCAAGGCAGCAGACGTAACCGATTACTCCTTTCTCCTTCTATTTTCTTCACAACAGCCTTGTTAGGTAGGCAGGCTGCACTGAGAGAGCGAAGGATTGGCCCAAAGTCACCCAGCCAGCTTTCATGCCTAAGGCGGGACTAGAACTCTCAGTCTCCTGGTGATTGGCCCAAAGTCACCCAGCCAGCTTTCATGCCTAAGGCGGGACTAGAACTCTCAGTCTCCTGGTGATTGGCCCAAAGTCACCCAGCCAGCTTTCATGCCTAAGGCGGGACTAGAACTCTCAGTCTCCTGGTGATTGGCCCAAAGTCACCCAGCCAGCTTTCATGCCTAAGGCGGGACTAGAACTCTCAGTCTCCTGGTGATTGGCCCAAAGTCACCCAGCCAGCTTTCATGCCTAAGGCGGGACTAGAACTCTCAGTCTCCTGGTGATTGGCCCAAAGTCATCCAGCCAGCTTTCATGCCTAAGGCGGGACTAGAACTCTCAGTCTCCTGGTGATTGGCCCAAAGTCACCTCGTGAGCTTTCATGCCTAAGACGGGACTAGAACTCTCAGTCTCCTGGTGATTGGCCCAAAGTCACCCAGCCAGCTTTCATGCCAAAGGCACACTAGAACTCTCAGTCGCCTGGTGATTGGCCCAAGGTCATCCAGCTGGCTTTCATGCCTAAGGCGGGACTAAAACTCTCAGTCTCCTGGTGATTGGCCCAAAGTCACCCTGCCGGCTCTCATGCCAAAGGCACACTAGAACTCTCAGTCGCCTGGTGATTGGCCCAAGGTCATCCAGCCGGCTTTCATGCCTAAGGTAGGACTAGAACTCACCACCTCCTGGTGATTGGCCCAAAGTCACCCAGTTGGCTCTCATGCCTACGGTGGGACTAGAACTCCCTGTCTCCTGGTTTCTAGCCTGGCACCTTCACCACTAGACCAAATTAGCTCTGGGGGAGGGGCACTTTTTGCACTCCCCCTGCCCCAAAGTTAGGAAAAACAGCCATTCTGCCGCCTGACTCCGGCTCCTGTTTGTGACTGCAAGTCCTGCCCTACTTTTTTCTCCACCCGGCGACCAGGTTCCCCCCCCCTCCCCAGCTGCTGTCGCAGGCTTCCTGCCCCCAGAAAGCCCTTGCCAGCAAAGACCTGCAGAGCCTGTGGGCCTGAAGGCCACGCGCTTCCTCGGACACTTCCAAGGGACTCCATACAGGAAGGGGAGGAAAGGAGGGGCTCCAGAGTAAACACAGCTCTTTAATCAAGAAGGAAGACCCCCCTCCCCAAAGCTACCCAAATCATGGGCCAAGGGAGGAGGAGAAGGAAGGGGTGGGATGGAGCCTCCAGCAGGAAGGACACTTTTGATTCAGCCAACCTTACGGGAAAACCCACGCTGCGCTTTGGATCAAAGTTCAGGAGAATGCAAGCTTCTAGTCCTTAAGGGTTCCAACCCTGAACTCCAACAACCAATTACATGTGCAGGCAGAGATCTAGCTAAGCAAGGAGCCTTGACATCATGAGAACTACGACGTCCTCTTGCTAGTAACATTTTTTTTCATTTATTTTTTAAAAAATGGGGGTAGGTATGGGGGGGGGGAAACAGGAGGATTTTATTCAACAAAACTGCAATGCTGAAGAGAAGACAGCGGACAGGGGGGTTGTTCACTGTTCCTTTCCACACATGAGCAATTACCTATTCGAGGTTGCACCGAAAGAGGCCCTTTCATCCCTCATGCCTCTCTGAGGGCACCCAGGCCACTTGCCCCTTAATTCCCCCCACCCAAAAAAGGGGGGAGAGAGGGGGAGAGGGAGGGAGGGAAAGAGAGAATGAGAAAGTGAATGAGAGAGAACGAGAAAGTGAAAGAGAAAGAGAAAGAGAAAGAGAAAGAGCGAGGGAGGGAGAATGAGAAAGTGAAAGAGAAAGAGAGAGAGGGAGGGAGGGAGAAAGAGAGAGAGAATGAGAAAGAGAGGGAGAGAGAGAATGAGAAAGAGGGGGAGGGAGAAAGAGAGAGAGAAAGAGGGAGGGAGGGAGAAAGAGAGAAAGAAAGAGGGAGGGAGAAAGAGAGAGAGGGAGAGAGAGAGAAAGAGAGACAAGGGGAGAGAGAGAGAAAGAGGGAGTGAGAGAAAGTAAAAGAGAGGAAGGTAGGGAAAGAGAGAAAGAACGAGAGAATGAGAAAGAGAGGGGGAGAGAGAGCAAGAGAGAGAGAATGAGAGAAAATGTGTGTGAGAGAGAGGGAGGGAGGGAGGGAGAATGAGAAAGTGAAAGAGAAAGAAAGAGAGGGAGGGAGGGAGAATGAGAAAGTGAAAGAGAAAGAAAGAGAGGGAGGGAGGGAGAAAGAGAGAGAGAATGAGAAAGAGAGGGAGAGAGAGAACAAGAGAGAGAGAATGAGAAAGAGGGGGAGGGAGAAAGAGAGAGAAAGAAAGAGGGAGGGAGGGAGAAAGAGAGAAAGAAAGAGGGAGGGAGAAAGAGAGAGAGGGAGAGAGAGAGAAAGAGAGACAAGGGGAGAGAGAGAGAAAGAGGGAGTGAGAGAAAGTAAAAGAGAGGAAGGTAGGGAAAGAGAGAAAGAACGAGAGAATGAGAAAGAGAGGGGGAGAGAGAGCAAGAGAGAGAATGAGAGAAAATGTGTGTGAGAGAGAGGGAGGGAGGGAGGGAGAATGAGAAAGTGAAAGAGAAAGAAAGAGAGGGAGGGAGGGAGAATGAGAAAGTGAAAGAGAAAGAAAGAGAGGGAGGGAGGGAGAAAGAGAGAGAGAATGAGAAAGAGAGGGAGAGAGAGAACAAGAGAGAGAGAATGAGAAAGAGGGGGAGGGAGAAAGAGAGAGAAAGAGGGAGGGAGGGAGAAAGAGAGAAAGAAAGAGGGAGGGAGAAAGAGAGAGAGGGAGAGAGAGAGAAAGAGAGACAAGGGGAGAGAGAGAGAAAGAGGGAGTGAGAGAAAGTAAAAGAGAGGAAGGTAGGGAAAGAGAGAAAGAACGAGAGAATGAGAAAGAGAGGGGGAGAGAGAGCAAGAGAGAGAGAATGAGAGAAAATGTGTGTGAGAGAGAGGGAGGGAGGGAGGGAGAATGAGAAAGAAAGAGAAAAAATGAGAGAATGAGAAAGAGGGAGAGAGAACAATAGAATGTGTGTGTGTGAGAGAGAGAGAGAGAGAAAGAGAGAGAGAGAGAGAGAGAGAGAGAGAGAGAGAGAGAGAGAGAGAGAGAGAGAGAGAGAGAGTCGCCCTTTGGAAGCCTTCCCTCTAATTATCTGCTGCCCCAAAGTCAGATTCCCTTGGTGGGTCCCGTTGTGCCCAAACAGCTGGTTTGGCCTTCCAAACAGATCCCTTCGCTTCCAGGGCAGAGATGGGGGGACTCCAAAGGTTGCAGAGACAAACAAAAAAGGAGGGGGGTTCTTTCCCCCCCAACCCCCACTGGAACCGGCTCCCTCCTGGTCCCCGCCCCCGCCAGGTGCCCCCCCCCCGGAATCTGAGCCCCTTCCTCCCCACAGCCGGTTCCCACACTGCCCGGTCACTCTTTCCATGGGGAGGGTTCTGTTATCGCTTCCTACAGGCTGCTGCGGACCGAATGATTCTCTCACATATACGCGCATGTACACACACACACACACACACACACACCCGCATTTCCAAAGGGAGGAAACAGAGCTTGAAGGGGGCGCAAAGGGGGAGGTGGGCTCTCTGCAGCGGGAAGGAGGGTCCGGGGACAGCTACCCTGCCAAGCACTTCCAGCCCCTGTGAGCTACGAAAAGATCACCGTTGCCCCCTCCCTCCTATGCCCCCACTAGAGAAGGGCAGAGCCCTGAGGCCTAAAGCCTAAGGCCAGCAGCGAGCAGGGCTGGTGAATGGGGCAATGAGGAGGAGAAGCAAGGCTCAGGGGCTCTGGGAGCTGTGGCCCCCCCCAAAAAAACAGGGCAGCTAAGGCTGCCCAGTGAGGTGGGGAGCTGACCTCCCGACACTCAAGGACTTCATCCGGAGAAGCCACCGCCCTTCCAGCGGGAAAGGCAGCCAACCCATAAGTCATTTTTTATTTATACAGCCTCGGGCGTATAAATATATTTATTTATGAATGTCCCAAGCAGCCAGGAGCACGCACCAATGAGAAGGTATCACTTTTCGAGGGCCCCCAAAATACACCCGTGGCAGCCGAAGTGGCGGCAGCGCGCCCGTGTCAGCCAAGATCCTTTCCCTGTCCCGTGCCTACCAACGCAGTCCTTGCGTTGGTAGACACGCAAGGGCATCCCTTCGGGAACGAAAGACCGAGCTGGCTTTAGTTGCGGTGGGCTAGCCTGGGGAGGCTCAGCCCTGCGCCCAGCCAAAACCTCTGGAGAGCAGCTGGAGGGGGTCCTTCCTCCCGCAAGACCCTCAAAGCCACTTCTGGGGACTGGCACCTCCCCCCCCAGGCACCGTGATGGCAAAACCCAGCGGATCGATGCAGGACCTGGTCCTGTGACTAAGCAGGACAGCCCCGGATATCTCTAGCCCAGAGGCTCCAGTTACAGCCCCCAACCTTGCCCTAGTGCAGGGGTCTTCAAACTTGGCCCTTTGATGACTCGTGGACTTCAACTCCCAGAATTCCTCAGCCAGCGTGCCCGCTGGCTGAGGAATTCTGGGAGCTGAAGTCCACGAGTCATCAAAGGGCCAAGTTTGAAGACCCCCGCGCTAAACAGGGGTTGTAAGTGGAAGGCTACACCTGTGCAGAAATGGCACATGCACAGAGGTGATTTAGTCCAGTGGTTCTTAACCTTTTTGAACGAATCGACCCCCCACTTGAGCCAATGAGGAAGTTGTCATCGCCCCCCTCTCCCCCAACACAACCTCTCAATCACAACAATAATTCTTCAATTTATGCAAACCCCCACCCCCTTTTTTTTGGGTTTTCTTTAAAATTGTCATCAGGACATATCGATGAAAATAGTTTATTTCCAGTCTTTCCCCCCATATCTCCCATATTCTGGCCCATGGCGCGCCACGGTATGGGTAGAGGCTGCTGGGCAACGCGCATGAAGGTAAGCAGTGCGTCTTCACACACGTACGGCGTTCTGTACTGAAGCTAGCGGGAGGAAGATTCGAAAACCCAATTCAGTCCACTAATAGCGCGCGATCTGATGTTTTTGTACGACAGAGGTACAGCGATTTCACGGTACGAAAAAGTCCTCAAAGGGTCCCCCAAACGTCTCGCTCCATCGCCCCCATGTCGCCCCCTTTTCGTTCCACCGCCCCCGCCCTGAAAAATGAAATCGCCCCCTGGGGGGGGGCAATATCGCCCAGGTTAAGAACCACTGATTTAGTCCATCCCAAAGATATTGAAGGAAACACAAATGCCCCTGTACATTGGAGGGAGGGTGAACGACAGGGAGGAGATGGCAGACTCCAGGGGGAAAAAAACAGTTTTCCTCCTGTTCCAAACAACGACACCAAAAGTCCACAAGTCATAAAAGGGCCAAGTTTGAAGACCCACCCCCGCCCTAGTTCTTCTCTGGGTCTCCATCCCCTGCCCTCTTGCCGATTCTTTCCCTGCCTAGGACAGAACCACCCTTTCCAACTCCGGTGTGTGGGGGGTGGCATTTCTCTCCATCTCGCTGAGCCTCTTTGGGGCTGGGAACGGAGGGGGTGTGGGAAGAGGCTGGCCCTTATTTTGACTTCCTTACATCATAAAAGGAAGTGGGGATTTTCCTGCAGGACTGTCTTGAGGGTCTCGGCTCCTCCGTCTGGGAAATAGCTCTGTCCCAAGGGACTTCTGCAAGCGGGGAGGGGGGGCAAAATCAGGGGGTCAGGGAGGGAGAAGCCGTCTTGGCAAGCAGGGTGAGAATGAACAGTGTGGGTCAAGGTTCTGGGACCCCCTTGTTTGAGCCTCCCTGTGGGAGTAACAGCCCAGGCTGGGCACGGCTGGGGTTTCAGGGCACCTTGGCATCTGGGATGGAGACCCTTCCCCAAGCAGGGAGCCCAGCCCCAAGAGAGAGGGGGCAGCCTCCATGGGGCAGGGAGACTATTAGTAATACAAGCTCAGCTATTTCCTGCCGGCTACAGGATGTGAGGCCAGGAAGATGTTTCCTGCCTGGCGGTACCAAGCCCGGGTCCCTCCGTCTGGAAGGGATGCCGGGTTCAAGCGAGGCGAGGGCCCCTAGGCCCAAGGAGACGGCCCCACGCCGCCGAGGGGAAACGGCTTTGCGTCTGCGTTGGGGGAGATGCCAACCGCCCAGCCGTGTCCGTCTCCTCTCCGTCTCCTTCCCGGGCAAACGTCCAACGTTACAAGTTCAGCCCGGAGGGGGCCAGGCAGAATTTGGCACTCAGAAGCCTCCGTGCAACATCTGGGCAAGATGCCCACCGGCCCCAGTTGCAACCTGTCTGCCCAGATGAGGGAGGAGGGATGATGGGGAAGACGCCGGCCCAGCCTTGTGGGGACAGAACCAAAGCCAGTGGCAGGGGATGGGGAGGGGGGCTAACCGCTTTGTGGCTAGCCAAAGGGCTGGCTAGCCATTTATGGAGAGCCCAACGGAGTCAAGGCATGCGCTGGCAGGCCTCCCTTCAACCCTGGCAGAAGGGCGACTGAAAGGCCCCCCCCAAGGGGAGAAAGCTCTCTGCATCTCCAGCTTCCAGGTATTTCCTCCAGGCATTCCCCTGCGTCCCTTCCTTGAGTCAGATGCCAGGAATGTACAGACCAAACAAAATAGATGAGAAGGTTTCAGCTGATCCCAAGAAGAGGGTGAAGGAAGAGCTAGGCTCTGGGGGAGAAGGCAAACCCACTCTGTGGCACCAGTTTCTGATCTGGTAGTGCACAAACGCTCTCTGAAACACATGGGGAGAGAGAGAGAGAGAGAGAGAGAGAGAGAGAGAGAGAGAGAGAGAGAGGGAGAGGGAGGGAGGGAGGGAGGGAGAGAGAGAGAGGGAGAAAGGGAGAGAAAGGGAGGGAGGGAGAGAGAGAAAACGAGAGAGAGAAAGGGTGGGAGGAAGGGAGAGAAAATGAGAGAGGGAAGAAAGGAGAAAGCGAGAGGGAGAGAGGGAGGGAGAGAAAGAGAGGGAGGGAGGGAGGGAAAAAGAGAGAGAGGGAGGGAGAGAAATATAGAGAGAGAATGAGAAAGAGAAAGAGAAAGAGAGAGGAAGGGGGAGAGAGAGAGGGAGATGGAGGGAGGGAGAGAAAGAGAATGAGAAAGAGAAAGAGAAAGAGGGAGGGAGAAAGAGGGAGAGAGAGAGGGAGGGAGGAAAAGAAAGAGAGAGGGAGGGAGGAAGAAAGAGAAGAGGAAGAGGGAGGGAGAAATAATGAGAAAGAGAGAGGGAGGGAGGAAGAGAGGGAGGGAGAAAGAGAGGGAGAGGGAGGGAGGGAGAAAGAGATAAGAGAATGAGAAAGGGAGAGGGAGAGAGAAAGAATAAGAAAGAGGGAGGGAGAGAGGGAGGGAGGGAGAAAAAGAGGGAGGGAGGGAGAGAAAGAGAGAGAGAGGGAGGGAGGGAGACAGAGGGAGAGAGAGAGAGGAAGGGAGGGAGAAAGAGAAAGACAGACACAGAGAAATGAATTGCAAAGGAGAGGGAAGACACAGTGTTTGAAAAACCCCAGTGCACGGAGGGGGGCAGTTAAAACATTCCCAGCCCGTGGTGGCGTTGGGGGCACGGGTGGTCTGAAATACGAGCCCAAGGGAGAAAAGGGCTCCTTAAGTCACTTAACTATCTTTAATTGCTAACACGTGAGTGTTCAAGGATGGGGGGGAGGCGGGACAACTGTCCAAGGGAGGCGATGCCCGCTTCCAGGAAGCCCCAAGGCAGAAAGCAGGCCTGCCCAGTCAGTGCCCATGCCCCAGCCGCCAGCTTCGTCTCCTTGACCCTCAGACCGGCTCGGAATAGCGTTGAGCGCCTCCGGTTATTCCCTGCTGGAGCTTCTGGTCCAAAAACATTCCTCTCCCAGTCTCCCTGTCTAAATTATCCTCCTGAGCTCACTCAGAAATAGCAGCCACCGCAGGCACAGGGAGAGATGGGAGGGGAGGGAGGGGAGGAATAGATTCCCCCTCCCATATCAGCAGGAAAAGAAGGCATCTT
The DNA here is from genome assembly GCA_034064705.1 of Bothrops alternatus. Lineage (NCBI taxonomy): Eukaryota > Metazoa > Chordata > Lepidosauria > Squamata > Viperidae > Bothrops > Bothrops alternatus. Next base: position 106,465 of record JARGCV010000564.1, read on the forward strand.
CTGAGAATTCCCAGCCGCCCAGTCAAATGGGCTTGGATGCCCACCGGAGGCCGCTGCTTTGGGGCCAGTTATAACTGCCTCCTCCGGCCTCATTTCAAATGCACTGGACTGGCCGGCGATTCGGGGCACTGGTCCAACTCCTCTGGAGTCTGGGGGACGGGGAAGGGGGGTGTTGGTCAACAGCAAGGCAACCCCCCCCCGGAAAGAGGTTTTCCAAGCAGCTGGTGGGAAGGATCCACAGGTGTGGGCCCAAGGCCAGGCCCCACCCTTTGCAGGGCAGAAAGCCACTCAACAGGGGAGGATTATTCCCTGGTCCGAGCCTGGTCCTGGTCCGAGGAGCCTCGCTTGCCAGCCCTGCCTGTGGGGAAGCTGCCTCCAGCCTCCTCCCCAACCCCACCGCATCACTGGCACGGCTGCCGTGGTCCCACCCCCTCCAACCTGCTTATCAAGCATTCCTCGCTGTGCTCTTTGCCCTCTTTGCAGCCAGCGGGAAGGTGGGGGGAGAGCAAATGGGCCTCCCCAACTTAAGCCCTTGCATCGAAACAACACACCCAGGAAGTGGAGGGGAAGGCATGTTTGGCAGGCTGGCCGGGGAGGGTCTCACCTGAAAGACCCTGCCCCCAGCACCTGGAAGCTCTCATGGGCAGAGAGGGAACCCACAGGGAGCCCCGTCTGAGAACTGGGTCGACCTGCGGAGTGCTAGGAGGGAAAGGGGGTGCAGGTCATGGGGGGGGGCAAAGCATCCCATCCCAGGTGAGGTGCTTGACAGGTATAGCAGCTGAAAATGCCCCTTGTGTGTTTCTCCAGACTCACTGACGGCAGGAGGTTCCCGTCCCTCACTTTCTCACCCCACTGAGAGTCCTCAAAGCACCCAAAGAATGAATGGAAGGTTGCAAACAGGACCACACAAAGACCTCGTTTGGAGCACCGCAGCCCACAACGTTCGCCTTTTTGCCCGCCCAGGAAGGAGAGTGTGGCTCAAAATGCTCTACAATCAAACCTACCCCTATGCCAACTGTTCTCTCTCCCCCCCCCCCAGAAGATGCAAGACTGCTCAGGGACCCCTCCCAAAATGTGATGGGCCAGAAACCAGCCCCTTATTTCGCAACCAGTACACAAGAAAATCAAAGCAGGCCTGCAGAATAGAAAAGTGATTCTAATATCCTTGTGATCTGCAAAGACAAACGGCAGTCTGGAATACCGTGTTAAACCGATCAACACCCCCCCCCGCCCCAACTGAGCAACATGGAAAAGTCATCTACCGGTTGAATGGCTTTCCCAAATGAGCCCATCTTCTGGAGCAGCATAACACACTCACACACTCACACACACACACACACCCTCAAAGACCAACAGGGTTGAGATGAAACACTCGGGTCCACCACAGACTGGACTGGGAGAAACCGAACCCGGTTTTAGCATAGTCTTCTCCCACCCAGGCAAGCAAGGGAGACCAGGCGCCATGTGGCGCCTGATGCCATCTTTCACTGCCTGCCCAAGGGCTTGAATGCCCAGAATAGAAGGTGGCATGGACCAGCTGGAGAACAGGGCCAAGCAAGGCCGTGCCCAGGCAGCAGGCTGGGCACGGGGGGGAACCCAGCACCGTGCCATCCGCTTGTCAAACGGGGCAGGTCTTTGCCTCCGGGGTGCCCAGAGCCCATCCTGCCCACTCAGACTGCAGCAAGGGACTGCCGGCCCCTCAGCCCCATCCTCCTGGACCCTCAGCCGCAAGGCTGCAACTGGCAGGCTGCCCACCCATCAGGAATGCGCCCTTAAGACCGGCCATCCAGGGAGGGGCCGGGAGGCCGTGGGATCCCCCACCCACCCCCGCCAAAAGTCCGGCACAAGGGCGCCCATTGTTCACCAGGCGCAGGCAGGGCCGGAGAGCCGCCTGGACGGGTGGAAGGAGGCTGCCCACCTGGGAGCAGAGCCCGGCGGGCAGGAAGGAAGGAAGGAGCCCGACGGCGTCCGGCCCAGCAAGCGGAGGAGCTGCCGGGCCAGGGACCGAGGAGAGCGCCAAGCCCTGGCCGGGCTGGGCTGGGCTGGGCAAGGAGCGCTCTCCCTGCGGAAAGCAGCGCCAGCCTGCCCCGGGGGCTGCGCGGGAGTCCCCGGAGAAGCGCCGGTAACTGCCCGGCTCTTCTCCAGCGGGGCGGCGATGCCGGGAGTCCCGAGACGTGGCGAGCGAGGCCGGGCCCGGCTGGAGTCAAATCCGGGCGGGCAGCCCAGCGCCACGAATGGAAGCCGCGGCAGGCGCCGCGTTTAAAATTAGAGTCCCTCGTCCTCCCCCCGCTCTGTCCTACGTGCGACCCCCGGGCACCCCCAGCCCTGCCCCGCTTACGCTCAGCACCGCCGCGGCGCAGACGGCCGCCACCAGCGCCCGGCAGCGGAGGAGCATCGCGGCTCCCGAGGCGAGTCCCGCAAGCTTCGCCTTCGCCTCCCGGACCGGCCCTGCTCGCATCCGACGCAGCCGCCGCTTCTGTCGCCGCCGCTCGCTGCCTGGCTGCTGCTCCGCGCGGGGAAAGGGCGAGCCCGCGCCAGCTCCAGCCAAACTTTTTCCCCGGGACGCTTCGCCCCGCCCCGCCGGCGCTCCGGCAAACCCGGCCTGGATTCTCCGGCGGACGGGCGCGGGAGGCGGCGGCGGCGGCGGGGCGGGCTCGGGAGCCCCCCCCCGCTCCCTGGACACGCCGGACAGGTCTGTCCCGCCCCGCCAGGCCGGCCTTCCTCCTTGAACCTGGCCCGACAGCAAGAGAGTCAGGTTGGAAGGGGAACCCGGAGGTCATCTAGCCCACCCCCGAGGCTGCTCTCAGCCTCTCTTCTTCCTCCTCTGAGCTGTCTTCAAGAGGGGGCCACGGCTTAAGACATCCAGGACAGGCAGGCTGCCTTTGATCTAGGATAGGGGGTCTTCAAATGTGGCCCTTTGATGACTGGTGGACTTCAACTCCCAGAATTCCCCAGCCAGTGTGTTGCTGGCTGAGGAATTCTGGGAATTGAAGTCCACCCACCTTAAAGTCAGTCGCCAAGTTTGGGAAACGTTGCTTTAGAGCAGGGGTCTTCAAACTTGGCCCTTTGATGACTCGTGGACTTCAACTCCCAGAATTCCTCAGCCAGGGTGCCTGGCTGAGGAATTCTGGGAGGGACCTTCAAACTTGGCCCTTTGATGACTCGTGGACTTCAACTCCCAGAATTCCCCAGCCTGCGTTGCTGGGAGTTGAAGTCCAAGAGTCATCAAAGGGCCAAATTTGAAGACCCCCTGCTGTAGGAGTTTGACTGGCAGCTGTGATGTCTTCCCCCTCGATTGCCATCCAAACACACGAGAGGGGGTTCCACCTTGTGGCAGGGTGTCCCACGGGTGAACTGCGTGTGGTGGGAACCCGCCCGGTCTCTCTAGACTAATCTATGCCTTTTCTTGCTCCTCTTTGGGGCAGGATATCCGTCAGGGTGCCATCATTTGAGCAACGGGGCCCTTTGCCTTACTCACTTTTGATGTTTCAATGACAACAGTCTCTGGGCAGTTTGTGAATGTGACCCTCTGTGAGACACAGCTGCCCCTTCCAAGTGATCAGGCCAGCAGCTGGGGGTCATCCTGAAGAAGAAAAGCTCTCCGGTATGGATTTTACACTCTCAGAAAAAAAGCTGCTCCTAGTCCTCTTTGAGGAGGAGCCAGGCAACTGCCCAGGTACCTCAGACAGATCTAGACGCAGAAGCCAGCTCTGCGTACTGCAGACATAGTCCTGTGTGCTCTTTCGAGAAGGATGACCACAACAGAAGCATCAACAAATGGACAGAAAAGCCGCCATCCTCCACGTTTGCGCTTGTTGTTAGTTGTGAAGTCGTGTCCGACCCATCGTGACCCCATGGACAATGTTCCTCCAGGCCTCCTTGTCCTCTACCATCTTCTGGAGTCCATTGAAGCTCACACCTCCTGCTTCAGTGACTCCATCCAGCCACCTCATTCTCTGTCGTCCCCTTCTCTTGCCCTCTATCTTCCCCAGCATCAGGCTCTTCTCCAGGGAGTCCTTCCTTCTCATTAGTACTTGAGTTTCCACTTCAGGATCTGGCCTTCTAAAGAGCAGTCAGGGTTGATCTCCTCCAGGCCTTCCTGTCCTCCACCATCTTCTGGAGTCCATTGAAGTTCACACCTGCTTCTCCAGTGACTCCATCCAGTCACCTCCTTCTCCATCGTCCCCTTCTTCTCTTGTCCTCCATCTTTCCCAGCATCAGGCTCTTCTCCAGGGAGTCCTTCCTTCTTCATTAGGTGGCCAAAGGACTTGAGTTTCCACTTCAGGATCTGGCCTTCTCAAGAGCAGTCAGGGTTGATCTCCTCTAGGACTGACCGGTTGGATCGCCTTGCAGTCTGGGGGACTCGCAGGAGTCTTCTCCAGCCCCAGAGTTCAAAGGCCTCCGTTCTGTGGCGCTCGGCCTTTCTTAGGGTCCAACTTTCGCAACCTTACATTGCAGCTGGGAAAATCACGGCCTTGACTATACGCACTTTTGTTGGCAGGGTGATGTCTCTGCTTTTTAGCATGCACAAACTGGCCCTTATTTTGCCCATCAGAAACCTGCCACAACCTGGCACTTGTTTCTCCTCTAGAAAACGGGGGCCTCGGAGAAGCGGGTGTAAAAAAAAAAGTGATCCGTATTCTTCTTCCCTGGAATAGATCTCCGGGTTGAAGCATGCCAAGGAGAGGGAAGCGGGCAACAGGAGAAATTCTGCTTTATAAGCAAACACTCGTTGGCACAAGCTGTCTATAAATAGCAAGCAAGAAGGCCTATGCCCCCTGAAACGGATGGCATGGGGCAAGGCCAGGAGGAGGAGGAGGAGGAGGAGGAGACAGAAGCACCATCTTGGGCAGGGGTCTTCAAGCTTGGCCCTTTTACGACTCGTGGACTTCAGCTCCCAGAATTCCTCAGCCAGGCACGCTGGCTGAGGAATTCTGGGAGTTGAAGTCCACGTGTCGAAAAAGGGCCGAGCTTGAAGACCCCTGATCTTGGGGCTCACCACCATTCAGAACAGCATTGGGGGACCTTGGACGCCCGAGAAACGGGCTTGGTTTTTAGGACAACTAGCAACGCAAGCCTCTCCTCTCTCGTAGCCTGGGGATCCCGGATCATGGCTTGGACAGATGGACAGAGACGATGGCCCCTGCTGGCTCTTACGAAGGGAGCCTACCCATTCGAGAGCAATCTACCTTTGAGCACAGGGGAGAAATGACAGGAGTGGCCACCGTGCAAGCCTTGCCCAGACATGGCTTCCTTGCGCACGGATTTCTGCCATCCGAGGGTGGCAAAGCCGCCTTGCGCCGTGTGTAGCTGTGGCTCTGCCAAGCCGGCTGACTGGATGCTGGACTTGGACCTTTGCACGATGGTGGCTTGTTCAGCAGAACACCTGAGGGAAGGCAAGGCAGCTCGGTACGTCCCACGGGGAGCCATAAAGCTGGCACGCTTTCATTGCCACCAGAGCCACATTTGATGCAGCCCCTCGGTGGCATGAGGCCCTCTGGCTCACGTGTGACGGGCGTGACCCTTTGGGAGGAGACCCCCCACCGCGACTCAAACAGACCCTTTCCCCTGGAAGCCCCTTTGGAGGCGGCCTTTCTGGAAATGGAAGCGGCAGAACGGTCCAGTCCTGGGCACTCAGCCTCCTTTGAGCCAGGGAAGGACCAGCTCTCCAGGGGTCCAAAAACCAGGCCTGCCTTCACTTTCCCCTCCCCTGCCCTTGCCCCTCCCTCTCTGCCCCCCTTCCCCGTGCTCCAAGAGTCACCTTCCTGCCTGGCTCCAGCGGGTTAATGATTTCTTAGATAACCTGCCCATCTGCTGGGCTCCCAGGCCCTGCCGGGAGAAGCAGCAGGTGGGGGGGAGGCTTCAGGGACACCCTAGCTGGGCTCTAGAGGCCCCAGAAGAGCTGAAGCACGTCAGGGTCTCCCACCAAGCACTTTCTGAAAGCCCCCCCCCCAGTCTGGGGCTGCTGCGTCTCTGGGACCCAGCTCTTTTGGTGGAAAAATCCCCAAATCCTGGAAACTGGAAATGCCCCAGCCGGGCAAGGCTTGGCCAATGGACCGCCCCCTTCTTGAGGGGGGGGTTGGTGACTGGCCACCTCCCTTTCTTATCTGACTAAGGATTTTTCTCCTTTCTTCCTTCCTCAGCCAGCCAGGCTTTGAATGAGTGTATTAAAGGGGGGGGGAGGTGAGGGGGGGAAAGAGACACCGACATTACCATGAAAGGCCATGAAAGAGAAAGCCGAGCGTCTTTCCAGAGCTTGGCTGCTACAGATGCCAAGACAGACGACCCAGAGAATGCCCCTTCAGCTCAGCCTCTCCCTGGCTCTAGTTTTCTGGGGATGTCAAAGAAGAGGCCTTCTGCTGATGCTCAGAGGCTCTCTCTCTCTCTCTCTCTCTCTCTCTCTCTCTCTCTCTCTCTCTCTCTCTCTCTCTCTCTCTCTCTCTCTCTCTCTCTCTCTCTCTCTCTCTCTCTCTCTCTCTCGGAGATGGGGTCTGGAGTCCAACGTGCTGGAGACAGGCCGGTCTCTTCCCATCGGGGCAGGCCAGCCCTGCTCTGTCAAGGAGAGGCTTCCCCATGCCTGGAACCCTTGGCCCTCTGCGTACGGAACGCCTTGTCTCTGAGCAGCTGGTCCCTTCTCCACAACTGAGACAAGGTTCTAGTCCTCCTGGCCCCAGATAGAAGTTAACCTGAGTAAGTTCACCTGGGCACATCAGGGCCTTGCCCTGCCAGCACGGATTGGCAGTGCCCCAGAAATGCCCCGAACCCCCCCTTGTCCTCCGAACAGCTGTGGCTCCTGGGGGCAGATAGGCGCCGGGGAGCCAAGGCTAAACTCTGTCCTTGGGCTCGGACGGGTTGGCATAAAAGGGGCTGCAGCCACTCCCTCCGTCCACTCTGCCATCAGCATGTGGAGACTCCTGGTTGCATTCCTGCTGGCCGCCGAGGGTAAAGCCCAGCCCCTGGGCAGGGGCGGGCAGGGCTCTGGGGCACCTTGCTGGGCTCCTGGCAAAGCCGGAGAAAGAGGCTCCCAAGCTGGCAAATCTTTTGCGGTTGGGTTCTTCTGCTTCCTTCAGCTGGGCTGGAGGGCTCTCCTTTCTCCCAGGCCACTGAACATCACTCCCAAGAGTTGGGGGGCCTGGCTCTGGCCAGCCCTTGGAGGGCGAAGGGCTGTTCAGGCAAAGCAGACAGGGCGGTGTGGGGGGTGAGGGGGTGTAAGGCTGCTGTGGAAGCAGACACACTGGCACCCTTTGCACAGCTCCAGGCATCGAATTGGCATTTGTAGAAAAGGGGGTAGCGGCTGAGCAGTTGGCAACCCCCAAATCTTTAGCCGACTCTTTGTACAAGGTTGACTAATATTTCACGGAGTGTGTGAATGTCTGTGTAGGTGTGTCTTCACTCTCATGTAGAGAGTGAGTGGTCAGGAAGAGCAAGGCAACTCCGTGTGACTACATGGTGTGATTTTTCCCCCCTTCCGCACAGCCCACGGTTGCGGGGATCCGTCCTACCCTCCTGTCCGAACCGGGAGGGTAGTCAATGGAGAAGAAGCTATTCCTCACAGCTGGCCCTGGCAGGTAAGTGGGGCGACACCCCCCATTCCAAATAGCCCCACCAGAAAGGCAGTGAAAGGGGGGGGCTTCTCTGGAGAAAAGCTGCCCGCCCTGGCAGAGATCATGAACTGCTAACACAGCACACTCCGGAGGGAGAGAGAAAGGTCTGGGGGGGGGAAGGGTTGACAGTAACAGCCCGCCCACCTCTTGTTTGCTGCAGGTGTCCCTGCAATACCACTCTGGCGACTACTTCTACCACACCTGTGGGGGGACCCTCATTCACCCCAACTGGGTGATCACTGCCGGACACTGCATCTTGTGAGTCCCCTCGGGCACCCTGGGGCTGGGGCTGGGAGAGTGGGCGCAGGACGGGCAGAGGAGCCCCTTCGCCCCAGCCTTTCCTGGGGGAGGGAGGTGCCTCTGCCCACCAAGAGAGCAGAAGCAGATCCAGCCCCCCCCGATCTCACCTCGCTGCCCTCTCCCATCAGTCCAGAGTACCAATACAGGGTCGTCTTGGGTGACCATAACCTGTTCACGGATGAGAGCACAGAACAGTACATCCTGATTAACCCTGGGGACATTATTGTGCATCCCGACTGGAACCCCAACTGCCTCTCCTGTGGGTGAGTAGAAGCACCCCTGAGGCAATGGAGGCAGAGGGGGGGTGTCTTCTTGCAAAGGAAGTCCCAGGTAGGGAAGGAAAAAGCCCCCCCCAAAAAACACTGGCACTTCTTCCAGGAATGACATCACCCTGATCAAACTCTCCCGCCCAGCTGTACTCAACGACAAGGTGAAGCTGGCGTGCCTCCCCCCACGAGGAGACGTTCCCCCCAACTATGATCCCTGCTACATCACTGGCTGGGGCACACTTTACAGTAGGTCCCGGCTGGGTGGGGAGGGGGGGAAGGTGGGTGCTGGAAAGAGGGAAGCCATTCACCAGGTGTCGTTTCTCTTCCAGCTGGAGGCTCCATCCCTAGTAACCTTCAGCAGGCGCTGCTGCCAGTGGTGGATTACCCCCATTGCTCCCAGCCAGACTGGTGGGGAACAACGGTAAAGCAAACCATGGTGTGTGCCGGTGGGGACATCAAAGCCGGCTGCAACGTGAGTAGAGGCCCGGAGGAGCCTAGGGGACAGTCTGGGGTTCAGAGGCTGTGCTGAGATTCGGGCAGAGGAAGCTGGAAACTCCTTTCCTGGATTAGCTGGCCTGGCACTGCCACCCCCTGGCATTGCGGGCAAATAATAATAATAATAATAATAATAATAATAATAATAATAATAATAATAACAATAACAATAACAATAACAATAACAACAACCCTGTACTTAACAATTGTCGATAAGAAAGGCAAACAAGTCTGGAGAGTGGACGTGGCAGTGCCTGGAGACGGCAGAATAGACGAGAAAGAACTGTAGAAGATCACAAAACACAAAGACCTACAAATAGAAATAGAAAGACTGTGGCAAAGGCAAGCAAGGGTGGTACCAATAGTCATAGGCGCCTTGGGTGCCATCCCAAAACAACTGGAGCACCACTTGGACATCATCATCGGCATTGACAAATTCGCCATTAGTCAATTGCAAAAGGCGGCCTTACTAGGAACCGCTTCCATCCTGCGACGAGATCTGTAATAACATCAAACATCCACATCTGCCTATCCCAGGTCCTTGGGAAGGACTCGTTACGTAGACAAAAATGCCAAATCCAGTCTGAACATCTGGCTGACTGTGCGATGATTAATAATAATAATAATAGTTTGAAGGGACCTTGGAGGTCATCTAGTCCAACCTCCTGCTCAGGCAGGAAATCCTATACCATTTTGGACAAATGGCTGTCCAGTCTCTTCTTAAAAACCTCCAGTGTTGGAGCATTCACAACTTCTGGAGGCAGGTTGTTCCACTGGTTAATTTTTCTCACTGTCAGGAAGTTTCTCCTTAGTTCCAGGTTGCTTCTCTCCTGGATGAGTTTCCATCCGTTGCTTCTTGTCCGGCCTTCAGGCGCTTTGGAGAAGAGCTTGACTCCCTCTTCTTTGGGGCAGCCCCTGAGATATTGGAAGACTGCTATCCTGTCCCCTCTCGTCCTTCTCTTCATTAAACTAGACATGCCCAATTCCAGCAACCGCTCCTTATATGCTTTAGCCTCCAGTCCCCTGATCCTCTTTGTGGCTCTTCTCTGGACTCTTTCCAGAGTCTCGACATCTTTTTTACATCGTGGTGACCAAAACTGCATGCAGCATTCTGCCTTTTCCAGCTTTGTGTGTCAGGGCAAAAATCTTAGTTTGCTGGAGAAATCACTCCCAAGGATCCTGTCCCTGAGTGGGGGGCTCTGGAAGCAGCACCCACTTCCAAGAGAGACAGGATTTGCAGGGAGGGTTGAGGAATGAACGGCCTTGTCCTGCCGCTCACAAGCTTTTCAGGCAGCTTAGCGAGAAAAAACAACAACACCCCAGCAAGTTTCTGAGGATGAACTGCCTGTTTCAGGGTGACTCCGGGGGACCCCTCAATTGCCCAGCTGCTGACGGCCGATGGTACGTTCAGGGAGTGACCAGCTTCGTCTCAGCATGGGGCTGCAACACCTTGAAGAAGCCCACGGTCTTCACCCGGGTCTCGGCTTTCATCCCCTGGATTGAGCAGGTATAGCCCAGTCCCCATATCGTGTGTGTGTGTGTGTGTGTGTGAGTGGGATGGAGAGCCCCGCTGCCCAGTTGCTGCCCAGCCTTGTGGGTCCAGGCCATTCTTGCACACTCCACCAACAAGCGCCCTTGCACGCGCCCTAATCCCATGTCCTTTGTTGCCTTGCAGGTCATTTCCAGCTATTCACCTTAAGCAGAAACGGCTGGTGTTTCCAGATTCAGTTCTTTTTGTGTGTGTAAAAAAAAACAAAAAAAACCCCACCACAATAAACGTCTTCCTGATGGCAGCACGTTGTCCTTTTCTTGGTCTGGTTCCTCTCCTCTCCGCTGTCATCCAGGGGGTGCCACTGTGTTTGGGGGGGACACACGCCACAATGGAGGCGTCAATTCCCTGATCTCTTCGCCCTCTCTGACCCCGGCGGATGAAGGGTGCGAAACTCTGCAGAACTAAGCCAGCGCAATGCCTGCAGAAGCTCCCCAAAGGTTGAAATGGAGGGGAAACCTTTTTACTAGCTTTTTTTTTTAATAAATTTTTTTTATTATTAAAGCAATCAACATTAATCATAATATCATATTAAGAAGCATTCATCATAAATCATAAAATACAACCGTAAGTATTAGTCTTTGTATACGTCAAATTTGGTAAACATTCTTCACTCCTCACGTCAATCCTCAACTATACGCCAGATACATTTTATTTGATTGGTGTTTCTCTTGTATATAATCTATCCACTGTTTCCAGTCTGTCATATATTGTTCATTTGAGCGATCCTTCAAATATGCCGATATTTTCGCCATTTCTGCCAAATTTATTACTTTCAAAGTCCATTCTTCCATAGGTGGTATTTCTGGCTTCTTCCAGTATTGTCCCACTAGCAGTCTAGCTGCTGTGATCAAGTTCAGGATTAAGTTCGTCTCTGTGGTAGTGCAATCTGTTATGATCCCTAACAAAAAAACCTGAGGTAGAAATTCAATACGCTTTTTCAAAATGGTTTGGAGTAAAGAGGGTCCCATGTCATGACATGTGTCCCATTGTCAAAGGAGTAACAGGAGGAAGAGTTCCCGGGTCAGAGGCCCACGACAAGCATAAAGGAAAGGCGGGATATAAATAAATACACAAATACACTTTTAAAACCCCACAAATTTAAGGAGAAGAGAGAGCTGAAATCAAGAAGCTTCATTTCCGAGTGCCAGGAAATAACTCATCTGCCTTTCTTTTTTAATGAAAATATATACCCCTCTTGGGGGTTAATTTCTACATAGACCACCTAACACGTGTGTTTCACCTTGATGGCCATAAATCTCAAGAGCTGGTTCCTCTAAGCTCAGAGAGAGGGGGGGAGGGAGGAGAGAGAGGGGGGGGCAGAGAGGGAGAGTGGGTGAGAGAGGGAGAGGGAGAGGGAGGAAGGCAGGGAGGGAGGGGGAGGGACAGAGGGGGAGGGACAGAGGGAGGGAAGGGGAGAGGGGGAGGGAGGGAGAGGGAGAGAGGGTGGGAGAGGGAGGTGAAGGGAGAGGAGGAGGGGAGAGGGGGAGAGAGGGAGGAGGGGGAGGGAGAGAGGGAGAGATAGAGGGAGAGGGAGAGAGAGAGGTGAAGGGAGAGAGGGAGAGGGAGAGGGACGGTGGGAGAGGGAGGTGAAGGGAGAGGAGGGGAGAGAGGGAGAGGGGGAGAGAGGGAGGAGGGGGAGGGAGAGAGGGAGAGATAGAGGGAGAGGGAGAGGTGAAGGGAGAGAGGGAGAGAGGGAGAGGGAGGGTGGGAGAGAGAGGTGAAGGGAGAGAGGGAGAGAGGGAGAGAGGGAGAGGGAGGAGGGAGGGAGAGAGGGAGGGGGAGGGAAGGAGAGATAGAGGGAGAGAGAGAAAGGGAGGGTGGGAGAGGGAGGTGAAGGGAGAGGGAGAAGGAGGAGGGAGGGGAGGGAGAGGGGAGGGAAAGGGGGAGGGAGAGAGGGAGGAGGGGGAGGGAGAGAGGGAGGAAGGGAGGGGAGGGAGAGAGTGAGAAATCAACACCACACTAAAGAAGAGGAAGCATCTCTTACCTTTCCTCGCTGGTCTTTCTCTCTCTGTGGGCCGGCAGGGGAAGGGGCTGGGTGGGGGGCTCAGAAGGCCAGAAGGAAGCTGCCTTTGGGGTCAGGGGCCGCTTGTGGACCTCTCTGCCATCACAAAGAAGGATAAACAAGTTCCCCTGAGCGATCGATCGATGGCCCTCGGTGAGGCTACAATCCACATGGATTGCTACAAAAACAGGACCTTCAGAGACCCCCACCCTCTTTTTCACAAGATGCTTCAGACAGGCTGTCCTAATTTGGGGAGGGGGCAGCTCTGGATCTTCTCCCCAAAGCCGGAGATGTGAAACCCACCCAACCGGGGTCCGATCCACAGAGGCAGGCGGAATGATCCCCTTCATATCAAGCCCTTTGGACAAAAGATTATGCTGATTGGAGGGAGGGAGTTGTGACTCCCCCATCTGGTGGGGGGGTGTGAGGCTGGCTTGCATAGAGGCAGCCCCCCCTCAAGACACCGCAAGACTGATGCCCAACATCCAAAGTGGCTCCTGGGTATCTCCCCTACGGCTACCTGGAGGGACGTGTTTCCGTTAAGTTTATTCTCTGCTGGAATAGACGCTTACACAGGCAGTCCTCGGCTTACGACCGCGACGGAGCCCAACTTTTACTCAGTTGCTCAGTGAGAATTTTTTTTTTTAGTTGGCAAGCTTGTCTACGCTTTTATTTATTTATTATTATTATTTTTTAGAAGTTCAGTCCGCTTTTTCAATATTAAAGCAAACAACATTATGCATAAAATCATATTAAGAGGCAATCCTCATATAACATAAAATACAACATTAGGTATTAGTCTTTGTAAACGTCTGGTTTGGTGAACATTCTTCACTCTTCACGTCGAGCTTCAACTGTACGCCAGATACATTTTGTTTGATTGGTGTTTCTCTTGTATATAGTCTATCCACTGTTTCCAGTCTGTCAAATATTGTTCATTTGAGCGATCTTTCAGATATGCCAATATTTTCGCCATTTTCGCCAAATTTATTACTTTCAAAGTCCATTCTTCCACAGGTGGTATTTCTGGATTCTTCCAGTATTGTCCCACCAACAATCTGGCTGCTGTGATCAAGTTCAGAAATAAGCTCGTCTCTGAGGTAGTGCAATCTTTTATGATCCCTAACAAAAAAACCTGGGGTAGAAAGTCAATACGCTTTTTGAATATAGTTTGGAGTGTCCACCATATCTTCCTCCAGAAGGCTTTGATTTTTCTGCATGTCCACCATACGTGGAAGTATGTAGCCTCCCCATCGCCACACCTCCAGCACTTGGGCTGGGTGTCTGGATAGATGTATGATAGTTTTTTCGGGTCTAGATGCCACCTGTAGAACATCTTGTAGAAGTTTTCTCTTAGCTGTTGCGCTTTCGTGAATTCTACATTTCTCTCCCAGATTTCCTCCCACGTTTCCATCGTGATCGGATGTCCAAAGTCTTGTTCCCACTTTACCATACAATTCTTGACTAGCACCGTTTCAGAGTCAATTTCTATTAGTACACTGTACACTCGTTTGATATGCATGATCCCCTGCTCTCTAATCTGTTCAATTAAAGTCTCGTCAGTCTGGGATAAGCCCTTATTCTTGTCTTTATGCCACCTTGACTGCAGTTGTAGGTATGATAGCCAGGTACCTCCTATTCCTTCATCTGCTAGCGTTGTTTGTGACTTTAAGGAGAACCCTTTTTCTTCTTCCAGTACCAGTTTACTGTAGGGCACTACTCCCTGCTCTTGGGTTATGTTTACATCCCCTGTTGCGTGTCCGGGGATCGTCCATATGGGGATCTTATCGTGTAGAAGGTATTTATATTTCCTCCAGACCCACAACAATGGGATTCGTAGTGGGTTCTCCTTGAAGTTCCTGTCTGCCTTTTTGTCGTACACCAAGTATGCGTGCCAGCCGAATAGTAGACCATGCCCTTCAACATTCAGTATTCTATCATTCGTCATATTGATCCAGTCACTCAACGCCACCAATGTCGCTGCATAGTAGTATAGCTTTAGATTAGGCATTTTTAGTCCCCCTCTCTTCCTCGTGTCCTGGATGATTTTTAGTTTCACCCTCGGTCTCTTGCCATCCCAAATAAATCTGTTGATGCCCTTCTGCCAATTGTCCAAGTCCACATCCTTTTTGAGTATGGGTAGCATTTGAAAGAGAAATAGAAATCTTGGCAAGACGTTCATCTTTACTGCTGCTATCCTGCCCAGCAAGGACAGTCGTAGTGTTTTCCACCTTTCCAGATCTGCTTGTATCTTGTTCCATAGTACCTCGTAGTTATTTTTGTATAATTTCGCATTCGTTGTTTCTATCTCCACTCCCAAGTATTTAACTTTCTTAACTATTTCACAACCCGTTATTCTTTCCAAGTCCTGTTTAGCTTTGTTGTCTAGATTTTTGACTAGCATCTTCGTTTTTGATATATTCACTTTAAAACCTGATACCTTGCCATAGTCTTTCATTATCTCCATCAAACTCCTTGCTGATTGTACTGGTTGCGATACTGTCACCAGCAGGTCGTCTGCGAAGGCACACAGTCTGTAGTCCTGGTGTCCAATCTGTATGCCCTTTATGTCCTCTGCTGCTCTTATCTTGTTCAGCAGAATCTCCATCGTTAAGACAAATAACAGTGGTGACAGCGGACAGCCCTGTCTCGTGCCTCTTTCTATGTTGAATGGGTCTGTTAGTTCGCCATTCACAATGATCTGGCCCGTTTGTTTCTGGTAGATTGCCATTATGGAGTTGAGGAACTGCTGTCCCATTTTCATCCCCCGGGCCAGGTTCGTCAGGAAAGGCCAATTCAGTCTGTCAAAGGCTTTTTCTGCGTCCACAAACATGAGGGTAGCAGGTACCTGGTTGTGCCTTTCCAAGTACTCTATTATGTTCAACAGCTGTCTCACGTTGGTTTTCATCTGACGTCCTTGTATAAACCCCATTTGATCCGGGTGAATTATTTTCTGTAATACAGTCATTAATCTGTTGGCCAAAACTTTTGTGAAGATTTTGTAGTCTGTGTTCAATAGTGAGATGGGCCTATAGTTAGCCGGTTGTGCATTATCTTTCCCCTCTTTGGGGATTAGGGAAATGTAGGCTGCTTTCCAGGAGGGTGGGACTTGGCCTCCTTCTTGTATGTTGACAAAGAGCTTTCTGAGGGGTTCTAACATCTCCTCCTGGAGATGCTTGTAGTAGGTCGCTGTTATCCCATCCGTCCCGGGTGATTTTCCTTTTTTCAGTTGTTTGATCACTGAGTGTATTTCCTCCTTTGTGATTGGGGCGTTCAGGGCCTCTCGTTGTGTATCGGTGAGTATCATTAATTTTTCGTTTTGTAGAAACTTTTCTATCTCTTTGTCCTGTATCTTCTCCTCGGCGTATAGCTTTGAGTAGAACTCGGTGAAAGCTTTCTTAATGGTTTCCTGTTTGAATTCTTCCTTGCCTTTGTACTCTATCTTTTCAATTATGCGGGCTTTCTGTTTCTTTCTTATGGTGTAAGCCAGCCACTGACCTGGTTTATTGGCGCTACAGAATGTCTTGTGTTTTGCGTATTGTATATTTCTTGCTACTTGATCCGCCATCAGCATGTCGAATTGTTTTCTTAGTATCTTAATTCCTTCTTTTGTGGCTTTGTCCTCCGGTCTTTTTATTAATAATTGTTCCTGTTTCTTTATCTCTTCCTCTAGCTCCTTTCTTTTTCGTTCTTCTTTACGTCGGTGCCTGGCGTTCATGTTCATGAGGATCCCACGCATATATGCCTTGCTAGCGTCCCAAATCATTTCAATGGGTGTTTCGTTGTTCATATTTATACTAAAGAATTCCTTCATGGCACTTTTGCATTCAGCCACCTCTTTCTCGTGTCTAAACAGGTTTTCATTAATTCTCCAGGATCTCTTCGATTTCCGATCCTGTCTTAATTCCATCCCTACCGGGTTATGGTCTGTTAGTACTTTGGGTAGGATTGACACAGTGTTTAGACGGACTAGCAAGTCACTAGATGTCAGGATGAAGTCAATTCTGGAAAATAATTGATGCCTGTCGGAGAAAAAAGTGAATTCTTGCTCTTTGCCGTGCCGTTTCCTCCAGACGTCTGTCAGTACAAGGTCCTCCTTCATGTCGTGGAAAGATTTAGGCAACTTGGAGTGCTTCTGTGGGTTAGGTTTTGTTTTCTTCATTTTTTTTTATTAATTATTTTTATTAAATTTTATAAAGTTTTAACAAATTTTAACACAGAAATATAATAACTCAACTGATAACAAACAAATAACAAATTTAACAAACAATACAAATAGCTGCTCGGAACCCCCCCCCACCACATCCTCCCACATCCTAACCCCTAACCTTCAAACCACCTTCCTCACCATCCAATGCGGTGTCTAGAGTTTTCCCGAGCGCCCTAAGAAAAAGAGAAAAAATCTATTCCCTTAATATCCCCAACTACAGTTGAGAAACATAATCTATTACTTATTATCTCCCTCCCCCCTCCCCCCCAGGCTTCCCGGAGTGAATACAGAGTAAAAATGCAAGAAACCCCGCTAATCTACTATTTAGTAACAATTTATCTATATATCATATCTAATTCTTTCAATTGATATTTCTTTTGCATATAATCAATCCATTTTTTCCAGTCCATCAAAAATGTTTCATTTGAGTGGTTCTTCAAGTACGCTGATATCTTAGCCATCTCCACCAGATAGGTAACTTTTAATGTCCATTCTTCAATAGATGGTATTTCAGATGACTTCCAATATTGACCCATCAACAGTCTTGCAGCCGTAGTCAAGTTCAAGATCAACTTAGTCTCTATGGTGGAACAGTCCTTTGTTATACCCAACAAAAATAACTGTGGTACAAACTCAATACGCTTTTTCAAAATATTTTGAAGAATCCACCATATTTTTATCCAAAAAGCCTTAATTATTTTACATGTCCACCAAATGTGAAAATAAGTTGCATCCATAGATTCGCATCTCCAACATTTGGGTTTCAGATTTGGATACATAAGCGACAATTTTTTTGGGTCTAAATGCCATCTATAAAACATTTTATAAAAATTCTCTCTTAAATGCTGAGCTTGTGTAAACTTAACATTTTTCACCCATATTCTTTTCCAAGTTTCCATCCTAATTGAATGTCCAAAATTCCCTTCCCACTTAATCATACAATCTTTAACTAGTTCCTTTCCAGAATCAATTTCAATTAAAGCATCATATATTCTTTTAATATGCATCGCTCTTTGGTCTCTAATTTGTATAATCAGTTTTTCATCCTTTAAAGAAAAACCCATCTTAACATCTTTTTGCCATCTGGCTTGAAGTTGTACATGATGATACCAATTATGAGCTATACCTTCCTCCCTTAATCTATCTAGTGATTTCAGTTCTAAGCTATTCCCATCTTTATTCAAAAGTTTATCATAGGGCTCCACGTCTTGAATTTGTTGTATACCCACACTCTGTATTGCATGTCTGGGAACAGTCCATAAAGGAATTTTACCATTTAACTTATAATAATACTTTTTCCAGACACGCATCACAGAGTTTCTTAATATATGCTCTTTAAAACCTCTGTCCAATTTTTTATCATAAACTAAATAGGCGTGGAACCCATACACTAACCCATATCCTTCTATATTCAGTATTCTTTCATTTGTTAAATTAATCCAATCACTTATTGCCACTAGAACTGCTGCATAATAATATAATTTGAAATTAGGCACTTTCATTCCACCTCTCTCTCTTGTATCTTGAATGATTTTAAGTTTAACCCTTGGTTTCTTGCCATCCCAAATAAAATTGTTTATGCCTTTCTGCCATTCATCAAGATTCCCATCCTTTTTAAGTATTGGCAACATTTGAAATAAAAATAGAAATTTCGGTAAAACATTCATTTTAATAGCGGCTATCCTACCCAAGATAGATAATTGTAGTTTTTTCCAATTCTCCATTTCTTTTTGCACTTTACTCCATAAGAACTCATAATTATTCTTATATAATTTACCATTTGAGGCTTCTATATAAATTCCTAAATATTTAACTTTTTTAACTATCTCACATCCCGTTATTCTTTCCAAATCTTGTTTTAATTTATTATCAAAATTTTTAACCAACATCTTTGTCTTGGATAAATTTAATTTAAAACCTGATACTTTTCCGTAGTTTCGAATAATTTCCATCAAACTCTGAACCGATTGCATTGGCTGAGTCAATGTCACAAGTAAATCATCTGCAAAGGCACATAATCTATAAACATGTTTTCTAATTTGTACCCCCTTTAATTCCTCTGATGCTCTAATCCTATTCAATAAAACCTCTAAAGTTAAGACAAACAATAAAGGAGATAAGGGACAACCCTGTCTAGTACCCTTTTCAATGTTGAACAAATCTGTTAATTGACCATTTACTATAATCTGTCCTGTTTGTTTCTGATATATAGCTGTTATGGAATTAATAAACTGGTCCCCCATTCCCATCCTTACCACAAGCCTTTGCAAAAATGTCCAATTCAATCTATCAAAAGCTTTTTCTGCATCTAAAAACATTAAAACAGCCGGCACTTGAATATGTTTATCCAAGTATTCCAGTATATTAACAAGTTGTCTAACATTGGTTTTCATCTGTCTCCCTTGTAAAAAACCAGTCTGATCCGGGTGTATCCTCTGTGTCAAAACTGTCATTAATCTATTAGCCAAAATTTTTGCAAAAATCTTGTAATCCGTATTTAACAATGAGATAGGTCTGAAATTTTCTACTTGAACATTATCTTTACCCTCTTTAGGAATCAAACAAACATTAGCCGTTTTCCAGGAGGGTGGAACCCGACCACCCTCTTGTATATTCACAAATAACTCCCTCAAATGTTCGACCACTTCCTCCTGTAAACACTTATAATAAATCGTAGTAAAACCATCAGTTCCTGGAGATTTTCCCAATTTCAATTGCTTAATTGCGTCAATAATTTCTTCTGATCTAATCACAGCATTTAATCTATCTCTTTGTTCCAAAGTGATTTCCATAACATTGGGGCTTCCGGTGGCTCCACCGGCGTCGCTGGAGTCTCTAACGTGAGGCTCCGATCTCTGTGTCAGTTAGCTGTCAACAACAGCGCTCACCAGCTGTTTGTTGCGGCGAAAAAACTCTTCTTCGGGCAAAGAAGGGGAGTAGAGCTTCAAGAGCCGGGTTGAGCCCTTCCAAGACCCCTGGAACAAGTTTTCAGGGGCAGAGAAGGTGTGCTCCCCAGGCACTTGAAATGCTCCTGCTCAGAGACGCTTCTGTCGGCTGACAGAATTAGACGCCGTGACCGCCTCTGCTCTTAAGATTGACTTACAAGGACTTTAAACAGACGGACTGAATACAGGAGTCTTTTGATTATCGCAAGTATACTGCTATTTGTTTCTGCCTTTGTATTTATAAGTTTTCTTGAATCAACAAAAATTTTTTCAAAATGGCGATCGCTTTCTCTACCTAGTGAAAGTGAAAAATGTAAAGTGTGGATTGCGCAGGAAAATGAAAGTGAAATCTTTTTCCTCTTTCTAAAGAGAAGTTTGAGTGACTATTTGGATTGGATTTATTTGGACTTTAAAAGAAATTGATTTAATTGGATTTTAAAAGAAATTTAAAAGGGAGGAAGTGGCAATTTTTTTTTAAGCTATTTCTTTTCTTTTTTCTTCCTCTCTCCTTTTAATCATGACAACGAGACATAAGGCAGCAGTTGCTAAGGCGGCTATGCCCTCTCCAGGGCAGCTTGTAAAATCACAGTCTGCTCCTTTAGAGTCTCAAGAGCCTGTACAGCCTGCTTCAGAAATGATTACAATTAAAAATTTACAGACTGCTTTAACAGTAGCATTATCCCCAGTAAGTGCTGCATTATCCTCACTTAAGGACAGAATGGATAAAATGGATTATAAACTAGAGGAAAAGATGGCAGAACAGAAAAAAGATTTTAAAGCTATGACGGAAGTATCTAACCAGGAGATGAGACAAGACATTGTGGAGGCTATTAAGGGTGTCTGGGATTACACCATTGGTGTTGAAGAGAAATTAGAGAATATTGAACAGCAATTTGAAGAAAAATTAGAAGAAATTAAAAGTGATGTACAAGATCAGGCTACTTTGACACAATATCATCAGATGCAGTTTGCGGTTAGAATTAGGGGACTTAGAGAAGCCTCAAATGGGAACCAAGAGGATTTAAGAAAAATTGCTATTGAAGCTCTATCAAAATTTTTGGATGATTCAATTGAGAATGTGGACTGGCAGATTGAACGGTTGTTTAGAATGAACTCACGTATCGCAGCACAAAGAAATTTGCCTAGAGATATTGTGATATATTTTAATACAAGAAAATACAGAAATTGGATTCTTTCAACAGCCTACAATAAACAACTGAGTGTTGCTGGTCAAGAAGTACTGGTTTTGAAAGAGATACCTCCCAAAATGCTGAGGTTAAGGAAAGATTATGCTTTTTTGACAGAGGAGCTTAAAAGAAGAGAGATACAATATAGATGGGAAGTTCCAACTGGACTTTCTTTGTTTTTTAAAAATAATAGATATCGTCTGACTACTGTTGCCAAAGCAAAGGATTTCTTTGACAATATATTGATGGCTGATAGATCTACTTCCCCAAAATCTAAGAGGGCAATTTTGGTTAAAGATTTAGAATCATTGCAAATTTCGGAATCTCAACAACCTCGAATAATTCCTTCGACGGATATGGATAAAGCAGTTGAACAACCAGTGCAGTTAATTGATATTTTTCAACCTCTGGTAGCTGATAAGCCTAAAGATCCAAGGGGTGCACGTGAATTAATTCAAACCAAGCAAGCTGATCTGACATCTTTGGAAGCCATGGGAGCAAGGCCTAAGAGGAAGGAAGAGGTAGTTTCGGCCTTGCAGAAGCTTTCACGAAAAGATCATGTCAAATAAGTATTTGACATGGAATGTCAACGGTTTAAATTCTCCACAAAAAAGGAAGAAGATATTTCATTATTTGAAGCAATGTAAAAATGACGTAATCTGTTTACAAGAAACTCATATTAGAACTTTGGACCAGAAATATTTGATTAATAACAAATTGGGTACACACTTTGTGGCATCATCTTTAGACAAAAAAAATGGAATTGTTATTTATGTTAAAAATCATATAAAAGCTAAATTAATAGAAGCAGATACTCATGGAAGATTTTTAGCTATAGAAATTTTATTGGATGGGAAGAAAGTTTTGTTGGTGGGTATATATGCTCCAAACCAAAAACAAGGTATATTTTATAAATCACTGCATAGAAAGCTAATACAGTTGGATTATAGATCTTGTATTTTAATGGGGGACTGGAATGGAGTTCTTGATGCTGGTTTGGACAAGAAAAAGATCTTATCTGTTCCTCAAACGCGTTCAATATTGCCTAAATCTTTTTTTGATATTAAAGATGATTTTAATTTGTTAGATATATGGAGAGAAAGACATGGGAGGGACCAAGAATTTACTTTTTTCTCTGATAGACATCAATCATTTTCTAGAATTGATTTTATTTTAACCACGAGTGATTTTATGTTAAGTTTAAAGAAAGCTAAAATTTTACCTAATGTATTGTCTGATCATAACCCAGTTATGATGGAACTAAGGACTGGTCAATATATATGCAGATCCTGGAGACTTAATGAAAATTTGTTTAATTATGAAATGTATGTGGAAGAATGTAAAAAGGCTATCAAGGAATTTTTCAGGTTAAATCTGAATATAGGCTTACCAATAGAAACGGTGTGGGACGCTAGCAAGGCCCATATGCGTGGTATTTTAATTGAATTGAATGCAAGACATAGACGTAAACAAGAGGAAAAGAGAAGAGTTTTAGAAGCGGAGATAAAAAAGAAAGAGTTATTATTAATAGATAAACCGGATGATAGTAATATTAAAGAAGGGATAAAGGTTTTACGGAAACAATTTGATATTTTGATGACCGACCAGGTTGCCAGGAACATACAATATGCTAAACATAATACTTTTTTTAATGCTAATAAACCTGGCAGATGGTTGGCTTATACATTAAGGAAAAAACAAAAATCCCGTTTAATTGAGAAGGTAGAATATAAGGGGCAAGAAGTATTTCATCAGGATGCTATTAAGAAGGCTTTTCTAGAGTTCTATACCAAATTGTATGCTGAAGAAAAAGTTCAAGAGCAAGAGGTAGATGCCTTTTTACAAAATCAAAATGTTATGGTTTTGTTTTCTTCTTGTCCAGGGCAGTCTCTATGACCCCGTTCCAATCTCCCAGAATAATACATGATCTGTAGTTGAGTTGTATTAACTTCTTGTGTATCTTTTTGTAGAATTTTCCTTGTTGTTGATTTCGTGCATATATGCCCATCACTAGAATTTTCTTGTCTTCCTGTGTCACTTCGATTGCTAGGTATCTACCCTGGGAGTCCGACTCTACTAGCTTAGCTATTACATGTTTCTTCACGTATATAACAATCCCGTTCTTCTTTCGTGGCGCCGCTGCGACAAAATGTGTACCTAGTCTGTTGTTGATTAAGTATTTCTGGTCCGCTGCTCTGATGTGTGTTTCTTGTAGGCAGGTTATGTCGTTTCTTCCTTGATACAGGTAATGAAATATCTTTCTCCTTTTCTGTGGGGAATTTAGTCCGTTGACGTTCCATGTCAAGTATTTAGTTGTCATCGTCAGTTTCAGGATACTCTTGCAAGACCGCTTCTGTTCTATCTCCTGTGTTCTTCTTTGGTCTCGTTCCCATGGTATCCAGGTTGGTGCTCAAGTTGCGTAGAGGGATCGTGTCGTGCTGCTCCGTGCGTTTGGTGGTGGATCTTAGTATCCTGCTCTCTGCAGTCTGTCCTGTTCCCTTGTTGTTGTTGCTTCCTGTTCTCTGTGTCGTCATGTCTCGAGTTGGTCCTTTCCTTTCTCTTGCTACTGCGTCGGTCTGTATTTCTGGGTGGGCTGCTCGTTGTTCTCGATCCCTTCTGCGTTCCGGTGGCCCTTCTGCGTCTTCTCTCGTGGTGTATTGAGGTCCATCTGACGTCAGTTCCTTTGCAAGGAATTCTCTGGCTTTTTGGACCGAGTTCAGGTAGTATCTTTTATTTTTATAGAGAAGTGACATCCCTGTTGGGGCTTCCCATCTGTATCGCAGAGCGCGTAATCTCAGTTCGTCGACCAGGAACTTGTATTCCTTTCTGTCTCGCAGCATCGTCTGGGGGATCTCTTTCAGCACTTTCACTTCCTGCCCCTCTATGTATAAACTCTTGTTGTAAGATGTGACTGAGATGAGGTTCCGGAACCCCTGTGTCGCAAAGTGGATGACCACGTCCCTTGGTTGACGCCTGTTTGTTGCTGTCCATGCGCCCACTCTGTAGATTCTGTCGAATTGCCATGCGATCTCTGGGGTTGGCTTTTCCAGAAATGTTGCCAGGGCCTCTATAAAGGTTCCGAGCAGGCCCCCTTGGGTTTCGTTTGGTGTCTCTTTCCAACCTCTAAATCTGATTGCGGATGCCATTTGCCAGTATTGTATCATGGAGGATTGGTCTTGGGCCACCCCTTTCATCTCTGCTATCTGTCCCTCTACGTGGTTCTCCACTTCTTCCATCCGCTTGTCCACATTCTCCCTGATCTCCTGGAAGTTTTTCTCCATTTCTTCCCCTATTCCCTTGTAGTGTGCTTGCATTGCCTCCTTCATTTGGTCCAGGTCCGCGGCCATCGCCCTGCGTTGCTCTTCCCATTTTCTCTCTAGCTCTCTACCCTGGTCTTTCAGCATTCGTTTTATGTCGTTGCATCTTTCCTCCATCTTTTGTTCTGCCTCTACACACCTCCTCTCCATCTTTGTGTCCATTTCCACCAACTTTTTATCCATTCCATCCATCCTTAGTACCAGCGTTTCTATTACTTCTTTTAATTCTTGTATCATGTGTGCTGTTGGGCTGGCCTGTGGGAACAGATGGGTCTGGGGGCCTGTGGTTGGATGGGAGGGTGTGGGGGTGGGTACGGTGCTCCCTGGTGCTTCAGGAGGCTGGGATGGGGAGGGAGCAGGTCCCTTTGTGGGCATCAGTTTGGTCTGCTTGGAGACCATCCTGTCTTCTGCCTGTTGTTTGCCCTGCTTCTGGGTCCCTTGGTTCCCTTGGTTCAGGGGGCTCAGCTGATGGGCTTCTTTCCTCCCTTCTCTCTCCCAGTTCTCCCAGGCCTTCCACCTCCTCTTCCCTCCTTGGTGCATCTTTATCTTCTGGGTCCCTTGGTTCCCTTGGTTCAGGGGGCTCAGCTGATGGGCTTCTTTCCTCACTTTTCTCTCCCAGTTCTCCCAGGCCTTCCACCTCCTCTTCCCCCTCTGGTCTTCCAGCCGCCCTCTTCGCCTTTAACAGCTCACCTCCCGCAGGTATTCTTTTTCTCTGTTGCTCCCTCTGCTCTCCTCCGCTCTTGTTGGCGTCCTGTCGGCTTCGTTCGCTTCCGCCTCTTGCTTCTCCGCTCTTGTCGGCTTCTTTCTTTCTGGCTCTGGCCGCCTCCGCCTCTGTTTGCTGCTCCAGTCCTCCTCCGCTGCTCTCTCGCCATTCCTCCCTCTCTCCAACTCGTCCGGGGGTCCTCCTCAGGCTGGCAGGCCCCACTGACAGCGATCCGGTGTCCTCCTCCTGCTCCGCCGCTCATCTCTCGCCTGCTCTCCAGCTCTCCTTCGCTTGCGGCGCGGCGTTTTCGGGCCTGCTGGCCGCCCGGCCGCCGCCGGCTTCCGCGGCTCCGTCCGCGGCTTCCCGGGACCTCCCGGCAGCAAGTCTCACTTTTTTTTAAAAGATCCGAGGTTCCTCTTCAATCCCGACCTCTTTCTTCGTCGCTCACTTTCGCGGTGTTTCTTTATTTTGAATTTCGCGTGAGCCCCGTCCCGGAGCTCTCAAAGAAAGGCTCCGGTCCTCGTGACCGGAACCGGAAGTCTCCTCAGTGAGAAATTTGTGAAATGAGCTTTGCCCCATTGTACGACTTTCCTCGCCACGTTTGCAAACCAAACCACTGCAGTCCGTTCAATAACACGATCATTAAGTGGATCTGGTTCCCCCAGGGACCTTGCCTGTCGGAAGGTCACCAAAGAGATCACGTGGCCCGGGGACACAGCGACCGTCGTAAATAGGAGTCGGCTGCCCAGCATCCGAATGTAAATCATGCGATCGTGGGAATCAGTGTGAAAAATGGTCCTCAGTCCCCTTTTTGTAACTTTTGAGTAGTCACTACTCCAGGGATCTTCAGACGTGGCCCTTTGATGACTCGCAGACTTCAATTCCCAGAATTCCTCAGCCAGGCATGCTGGCTGAGGAATTCTGGGAGTTGAAGTCCACGAGTCATCAAAGGGCCACGTTTGAAGACCCCTGCGCTAAACCAACTGTTGTAAGTGGAAGGCTACCTGCACACATGCTCACCTGTGCAGGAATGGCAGGTACACAGAGGTCATTTAGTCCATCCCAAAGGTATTGAAGGAAACACCAACGGAGGGCACTGGGGGAGGGTGGGCCCAACGACAGGGAGGAGATGGCAAACACCAGGGGAAAAACAGTTTTCCTCCTGTTCCAAAGGACCCCAAAGGACCCTCACGCTTTAACCAAACCACATTGGTATCTTGAATCTACTTGCTTTGAACACTGGGGGGGGCTCAGACAGAAGAGACCCCCGGTGAAATCGGGGGTCCGTCGGAAAGAGGCTTTCCCGCACGGGGAAAGGAGGACAAGGAGCCAGAGACCCCCAAATATCTCCACAGGGCAGGTTGCGCACACGTGGCGTTCACACCCTTTCCAGATTACACGGCTTGCCGAGTTAAGTCGTTCTGGGCAAAGACAAAAAGAACCACACAACCCGTGTTGCGTAAGCCTCCCCCAACAAAGGCTGGATCGTGTGATGACGGGCGAATTCCAAGCAGGGGGGAAAAATTCAGGGTGGTTTTTGCACCCCAGATGATTCTGGGCTGGGTCTGCCAGGAATACCCCTGGGAGCCCGCCCAGAAATCCCGTTTTTTTTTCTCCTGGAAAGGATGGGAAAAGAGCCGTGGGGATGGGCCCCTGTCAAAGGGAAGGAAACATCTCTGCCCCAGGCCAGGCTGACCAGGACCCCTTTTCAGCATCCCATCCCCTGCCAGGGACTTGGACTGGACACGACCCTCCCCATCCCAGGCAGCACCCTCACACACACACACACACACACACACACACACAAGAAGCCAGGTCTGGAAAAGTTTTATAGTGGTACAGTTTCTTGACCAAACGGGAGGCAGGAAAGAGAGCATGACACACTTGGCAGGAGTGGGGGGGGGAGTGAGTGAGTTACAACAGGCAGGTGCCCAAAGTGGACCTGGGCTTGACCCATCCCTTGAAGGCCTAGACGGGTCAAAGGGCGCCAGGTCTGAGAGCAAAAGCTTCCCCTTTGCTGGGTTTTTGTAAACAGACTCCAGGGCTGCTTCTTTCAACGAACCAGACTGGGGAGAGGGAGGGAGGCAAGAAAGACTATCTGGGCTGGGCTGCCCCCTTTTCCCAGGGAGATTCACCTGGGGGGCAGCGCCCCCTTCTGTGCTTTCCAGGACCGACCCTGGCTCTAGTTTTCTGGGGATGTCAAAAAAGAGGCCTTCTGCTGATGCTCAGAGCCACTCTCTCTCTCTCTCTCTCTGACAGCCTGGTGGGGGAGATGGGGTCTGGAGTCCAACGTGCTGGAGAGAGGCCGGTCTCTTCCCATCGGGGCAGGCCAGCCCTGCTCTGTCAAGGAGAGGCTTCCCCAAGCCTGGAATCCTTGGCCCTCTGCGTAGGGAGCGCCTTGTCTCTGAGCAGCTGGTCCCTTCTCCACAACTGAGACAAGGTTCTAGTCCTCCTGGCCCCAGATAGAAGTTAACCTGAGTAAGTCAACCTGGGCACATCAGGGCTTTGCCCTGCCAGCACGGATTGGCAGTGCTCCAGAAATGCCCCTACCCCCCCCTGTCCTCTGAACAGCTGTGGCTCCTGAAGGCAGATAGGCGCCGGGAACCCAAGGCTAAACTCTGTCCTTGGGCTCGGACGGGTTGGCATAAAAGGGGCTGCAGCCACTCCCTCCGTCCACTCTGCCATCAGCATGTGGAGACTCCTGGTTGCGTTCCTGCTGGCCACCGAGGGTAAAGCCCAGCCCCTGGGCAGGGGCGGGCAGGGCTCTGGGGCACCTTGCTGGGCTCCTGGCAAAGCCAGAGAAGGAGGCTCCCAAGCTGGGCAAATCTTTTGCGGTTGGGTTCTTCTGCTTCCTTCAGCTGGGCTGGAGGGCTCTCCTTTCTCCCGGGCCACTGAACATCACTCCCAAGAGTTGGGGGGCCTGGCTCTGGCCAGCCCTTGGAGGGCGAAGGGCTGTTCAGGCAAAGCAGGCAGGGCGGTGTGGGGGGTGAGGGGGTGTCAGGCTGCTGTGGAAGCAGACACACCGGCACCCTTTGCACAGCTCCAGGCATCGAATTGGCATTTGTAGAAAAGGGGGTAGCGGCTGAGCAGTTGGCAACCCCCAAATCTTTAGCCGACTCTTTGTACAAGGTTGACTAATATTTCACGGAGTGTGTGAATGTCTGTGTAGGTGTGTCTTCACTCTCATGTAGAGAGTGAGTGGTCAGGAAGAGCAAGGCAACTCCGTGTGACTACATGGTGTGATTTTTTCCCTCCTTCCGCACAGCCCACGGTTGCGGGGATCCGTCCTACCCTCCTGTCCGAACCGGGAGGGTAGTCAATGGAGAAGAAGCTATTCCTCACAGCTGGCCCTGGCAGGTAAGTGGGGCGACACCCCCCCATTCCAAATAGCCCCACCAGAAAGGCAGTGAAAGGGGGGGGCTTCTCTGGAGAAAAGCTGCCCGCCCTGGCAGAGATCATGAACTGCTAACACAGCACACTCCGGAGGGAGAGAGAAAGGTCTGGGGGGGGAAGGGTTGACAGTAACAGCCCGCCCACCTCTTGTTTGCTGCAGGTGTCCCTGCAATACCAGTCTGGCGACTACTTCTACCACACCTGTGGGGGGACCCTCATTCACCCCAACTGGGTGATCACCGCCGGACACTGCATCTTGTGAGTCCCCTCGGGCACCCTGGGGCTGGGGCTGGGGGAGTGGGCGCAGGACGGGCAGAGGAGCCCCTCCGCCCCAGCCTTTCCTGGGGGAGGGAGGTGCCTCTGCCCACCAAGAGAGCAGAAGCAGATCTAGCCCCCCCCCGATCTCACCTCGCTGCCCTCTCCCATCAGTCCAGAGTACCAATACAGGGTCGTCTTGGGTGACCATAACCTGTTCACGGATGAGAGCACAGAACAGTACATCCTGATTAACCCTGGGGACATTATTGTGCATCCCGACTGGAACCCCAACTGCCTCTCCTGTGGGTGAGTAGAAGCACCCCTGAGGCAATGGAGGCAGAGGGGGGTGTCTTCTTGCAAAGGAAGTCCCAGGTAGGGAAGGAAAAAGCCCCCCCCAAAAAACACTGGCACTTCTTCCAGGAATGACATCACCCTGATCAAACTCTCCCGCCCGGCTGTACTCAACGACAAGGTGAAGCTGGCGTGCCTCCCCCCACGAGGAGACGTGCCCCCCAACTATGATCCCTGCTACATCAGTGGCTGGGGCACACTTTACAGTACGTCCCGGCTGGGTGGGGAGGGGGGAAGGTGGGTGCTGGAAAGAGGGAAGCCATTCACCAGGTGTCCTTTCTCTTCCAGCTGGAGGCTCCATCCCTAGTAACCTTCAGCAGGCGCTGCTGCCAGTGGTGGATTACCCCCATTGCTCCCAGCCAGACTGGTGGGGAACAACGGTAAAGCAAACCATGGTGTGTGCCGGTGGGGACATCAAAGCCGGCTGCAATGTGAGTAGAGGCCCGGAGGAGCCTAGGGGACAGTCTGGGGTTCAGAGGCTGTGCTGAGATCGGGGAAGAGGAAGCTGGAAACTCTTTTCCTGGATTAGCAGGCCTGGCACTGCCACCCCCTGGCATTGCGGGGAAATAATAATAATAACAACAACAATAACAACAACCCCATACTTAACAATTGTCGATAAGAAAGGCAAACAAGTCTGGAGAGTTGACGTGGCAGTGCCTGGAGACGGCAGAATAGACGAGAAAGAACTGGAGGAGATCACAAAATACAAAGACCTGCAAATAGAAATAGAAAGACTGTGGCAAAGGCAAGCAAGGGTGGTACGGATAGTCATAGGCGCCTTGGGTGCAATCCCAAAACAACTGGAGCACCACTTGAACACCATCATCGGCATTGACAAATTCGTCATGAGTCAATTGCAAAAGGCGGCCTTGCTAGGAACCGCTTCCATCCTGCGACGAGAAGGAAGTTTGTCCTTAGTTCCAGGTTGCTTCTCTCCTTGATGAGTTTCCATCTGTTGTTTCTTGTCCGGCCTTCAGGCGCTTTGGAGAAGAGCTTGACTCCCTCTTCTTTGGGGCAGCCCCTGAGATATTGGAAGACTGCTATCATGTCCCCCCTCATCCTTCTCTTCATTAAACTGGACATGCCCAATTCCAGCAACCGCTCCTTATATGCTTTAGCCTCCAGTCCCCTGATCCTCTTTGTGGCTCTTCTCTGGACTCTTTCCAGAGTCTCGACATCTTTTTTGCATCGTGGTGACCAAAACTGGATGCAGCATTCTGCCCTTTCCAGCTTTGTGTGTCTGGGCAAAAAGCTCAGTTTGCTGTAGAAACCACTCCCAAGGATCCTGTCCCTGAGTGGGGGGGGGCTCTGTAAGCAGCAGCCACTTCCAAGAGAGACAGGATTTGCACGGAGGGTTGAGGAATGAACGCCCTTGTCCTGCCGCTCACAAGCTTTTCAGGCAGCTTAGCGAGAAAAAAAAACACCCCAGCAAGTTTCTGAGGATGAACTGCCTGTTTCAGGGTGACTCCGGGGGGCCCCTCAATTGCCCAGCTGCTGATGGCCGATGGTATGTTCAGGGAGTGACCAGCTTCGTCTCAGCATGGGGCTGCAACACCTTGAAGAAGCCCACGGTCTTCACCCGGGTCTCGGCTTTCATCCCCTGGATTGAGCAGGTATAGCTCAGTCCCCATATCGGGGTTTGTGTGTGTGTGTGTGAGTGGGATGGAGAGCCCCCCTGCCCAGTTGCTGCCCCCTTCGGAGCTCCCGGTGTCCGTCCGTTTCCCTCCAAGCGGGACAATCCATCGAACGCTTGCCCTTGAGTGATGCCATGGTCTTCAAAACGGCCTTCCCCTTTGGGTCAGGGAAAGAAACCCAGCCTTGTGGGTCAGGCCATTCTTGCACACTCCACCAACAAGTGCCCTTGCACGCGCCCTAATCCCACGTCCTTGCTTTTTTGCCTTGCAGGTCATTTCCAGCTATTCACCTTAAGCAGAAACGGCTGGCGTTTCCAGATTGAGTACTTTTTGTGTGTGTAAAAAAAAAAACAACAACCCCACAATAAACGTCTTCCTGATGGCAGCACGTTGTCCTTTTCTTGGTCTGGTTCCTCTCCTCTCCGCTGTCATCCAGGGGGTGCCACTGTGTTTGGGGGGGGGACACATGCCGCAATGGAGGCATCAATTCCCTGATCTCTTTGCCCTCTCTGACCCTGGCGGATTAAGGGTGCGAAACTCTGCAGAACTAAGCCGTCGCAATGCCTGCAGAAGCTCCCCAAAAGTTGAAATGGAGGGGAAACCTTTTTACTAGCTTTTAAAGAGGGTCCCTAGTCATGACATGTGTCCCGTTGTAACGGGAGGAAGAGTTCCCGAGTCGGAGGCCCACGACAAGTATAAAGGAAAGGCGGGATATAAATAAATACACAAATACACTTTTAAAACCCCACAAATTTAAGGAGAAGAGAGAGCTGAATCAAGAAGCTTCATTTCCGAGTGCCAGGAAATAACTCATCTGCCTTTCTTTTTTTTATGAAAATATATACCCCTCTTGGGGGTTAATTTCTACATAGGCCACCTAACACGTGTGTTTCACCTTGATGGCCATAAATCTCAAGAGCTGGTTCCTCTAAGCTCAGAGAGAGGGGGGGGAGGGAGGAGAGAGAGAGGGGGGGCAGAGAGGGAGAGTGGGTGAGAGGGAGAGGGAGGAAGGCAGGAAGGGAGGGGGAGGGACAGAGAGGGGGAGGGACAGAGGGAGGGAAGGGGAGAGAGGGAGGGGGAGGGAGGGAGAGGGAGAGAGGGAGGGAGGGTGGGAGAGGGAGGTGAAGGGAGAGGGAGAGGAGTAGGAGGGGACAGAGGGAGAGGGAGAGAAGTAGGAGGGGGAGGGAGAGAGAGAGAAAGGTGAAGGGAGAGAGGGAGAGAGGGAGAGGGAGGAGGGAGGGAGAGAAGGTGGGGCAGTGAGGGAGAGGGAAAGATAGAGGGAGAGAAAGGGAGGGTGGGAGAGGGAGGTGAAGGGAGAGGGAGAAGGGAGGGGAGGGAGAGAGGAGGGAAAGGGGGAGGGAGAGAGGAAGGAGGGGAGGGAGAGAGGGAGGGAGAGGGGGAGAGAGGGAGGAAGGGAGGGAGAGGGAGAGAGGGAGGGAGAAATCAACACCACACTAAAGAAGAGGAAGCATCTCTTAGCTTTCCTCGCTGGTCTTTCTCTCTCTGTGGGCCAGCAGGGGAAGGGGCTGGGTGGGGGGCTCAGAAGGCCAGAAGGAAGCTGCCTTTGGGGTCAGGGGCCGCTTGTGGACCTCTCTGCCGTCACAAAGAAGGATAAACAAGTTCCCATGAGCGATCGATCGATGGCCCTCGGTGAGGCTACAATACACATGGATTGCTACAAAAACAGGACCTTCAGAGACCCCCACCCACTTTTTCACAAGATGCTTCAGACAGGCTGTCCTAATTTGGGGAGGGGGGGCAGCTCTGGATCTTCTCCCCAAAGCCGGAGATGTGAAACCCACCCAACCGGGGTCCGATCCACAGAGGCAGGCGGAATGACCCCCTTCATATCAAGCCCTTTGGACAAAACATTATGCTGATGGGGGGGGAGTTGTGACTCCCCCATCTGGCGGGGGGGGCGTGAGGCTGGCTTGCATAGAGGCAGCCCCCCGTCAAGACACCGCAAGACTGGAAGATGGCGGCGGCGAGTTAGAAAGCGGCGGACGGTGCGACGGCTGCTGAGGCGACGGCCGCAGGGAGGAAGCAGCGGCGGCGGCGAGGGCGGAGGAAAAAGGAGAGGAGGGGAACGGCGACGAGGAAGGTTCTCGACGGCGTCCTCCCGACACGGCCAGAGTGAGTCCCCCCGCCCGGCTTCGCGCTCCGAGTCGCTGCCGCCTGAGGAGAAGAGTGGCCCGTCCTCTCCCCCTGCGGGGGCTCCGAAGCCGCCTGGCTCGGGCGAGGCGGTGAATCGCGAAGGCAGTGTCCCATCAGGCCCAGGGACACGGGAAGGGGGCTTCTCCCAAGAAAGCGGGTCTGCGGGGGTCTTTTTACCGCCTGCCTGGCCGCCCTCAGCCCCGCTGCATTCCTCCCTCGCGCCTGGAGATTCCGGGCGGCTATGCTGCATCTCCAGTTTTCCAAAAAGAGGCAGCTTTGCTTGGAAATCTTGGGGGAGAAACCCCCCCTGGACCCTAATAGAATATCTACCTACCAGAAAGTGATCTGGGAAAGAAAGCAAAGAAAGAGGGGCAAGAGGGAGCCAGAAAAGTGCAAAGAGAAGAGACAGGTTGGCAGAGGAGAGAGAGGAGGAAGCCAAGGAAAAGGCACTGAACAGGCTCCCTGAACACAGAACTGCCTGAATATAGGCTCTTAGCCCTGCATTGCCTGAACCCTGAGCCCCCCCCCGAAAGGCTAGAGTACTGGATCATCATCAGAACACAGTCTAGTGACTAATCTGGTCTAATTTGAAGATCAAAACAGTGCCAGGCCAACAGGAGGATAAGCTCAAGATGGCCTCCAAACAGACCAAACTGACACAAACAAAGGGAGCTGCATCCTCCCCAGCTCAGCTTTCTAAACCGCCAGGAAACACCCTACCCATCCTCACACACCCCCTCCCAAGTACAGGCCCCCAGACCCATCTGTTAACTCATGCCTGCCCAACAGCACACATGATGCAAGAATTAAAAGCGATGATAGAGACGCTGGTAATAAGGATGGATGGAATGGATAAAAAGTTGGGGGAAATGGGGACAAGGATGGAGAGAAGGTGCATAGAGGCAGAACAGAAGATGGAGGAAAGATGCAAAGACATAAAACAGATGCTGGGGGACCAAGGTAGAGAGCTAGAGAGAAAATGGGAAGAACAACGCAGAGCGATGGCCACGGACCTGGACCAGATGAAGGAGGCAATGCAAGCACACTACAAGAGAATAGGGGATGAAATGGGGAAAAATCTCCAGGAGATCAGGGAAAATACGGAAAAGAGGATGGAAGAAGTGGAGAACACTATGGAGGGACAGATAGCAGAGATGAAAAGGGTGGCTCAAGACCAGTCCACCATGATGCAATACTGGCAAATGGCGTCTGCAATCAGGTTTAGAGGGTGGAAAGAGACAACAAACGAAACCCAAGGGGGCCTGCTCGGAACCTTTGTAAGGGCCCTGGCAACATTTCTGGGAAAGAAAACCGAAGAGATTGCGTGGCAATTTGACAGAATCTACAGAATTGGCTCATGGAAGGCAGCAAACAAATTGGCTCATGGAAGGCAGCAAGAGACGTGGTCATCCATTTTGCAACACAGGGGTTCCGGAACCTCATCTCCGTCACATCCTACAACAAGAGATTGTACATAGAGGAACAGGAGGTGAAGGTACTGAAAGAGATCCCCCCGGCGATGCTGCGAGACAGAAAGGACTACAAGTTCCTGGTCAACGAACTGAGACCACGCGCTCTGCAATATCGATGGGAAGCCCCAACAGGGATGTCACTTCTCTATAAAAATAAAAGGTACTACCTGAACTCGGTCCAGAAAGCCAAAGAATTCCTTGAAAAGGAACTGAAGTCGGACGGTCCTCAATCCAATACGAGGGACGATGCAGAAGGGCCACTGGAACGCGGAAGGGACCGAGAACAACGAGCAAACCACTCAGAAGCACAGACCGGCACAGTAGCAGGAGAAAGGAATGGACCATCTCGAGATACGATGGCACAGAGAACAGAGGGCAACAAAAACAAGGAAACAGGGCAGTCTGCGGAGGGCAGGCTACTAAGATCCACTACCAAACGCACAGACCAGCAAGACAAGACCCTACTACACAACATGAGCACCAACCCGGATATCATGGGAACGAGACCAAAGAAGAAACCAGGAGAAAGAACAGAAGCGGTCTTGCAAGAGTATCCTGAAACCGATAATGACAACTAAATACTTGACTTGGAATGTTAACGGATTAAACTCCCCTCAGAAAAGGAGAAAAATATTTCACTACCTGAAACAAGGTAAAAGCGATATAATTTGCCTACAAGAAACACACATCAGAGCGGCAGACCAAAAATATTTAATCAACTACAAACTGGGCGCACAATTTGTTGCAGCGGCACCAGGAAAAAAGAATGGGATTGTTATATATGTAAAGAAACATGTAATAGCTAAGCTAATAGAGTCAGACCCCCAAGGTAGATACCTGGCAATCGAAATAACACAAGAAGATTCTGGTGATGGGCATATATGCACCAAATCAGCAACAAGGCAAATTCTACAAAAGGATACACAAGAAGTTAACTCAACTCAACTACAGATCTTGCATTATACTGGGCGACTGGAACAGGGTCATAGAGACTGCCCTGGACAAAAAGTGGACTGCACCTAAACTGCAAAAGCACTCCAAGTTGCCTAAATCCTTCTTTGACATGAAGGAAGACCTTGAACTGACAGACGTATGGAGGGAAAGGCACCGCAAAGAACAAGAATTCACTTTTTTCTCTGACAGACATCAATCATTTTCCAGAATTGACTTTATATTAACATCTAGCGACTGGCTGGTTTGTCTAAACGTGGTGAAAATCCTACCCAAAGTACTAACAGATCACAACCCAGTGAGGATGGAATTAAGACATGGCCTGAAACAGAGGAGATCCTGGAGAATTAATGAAAACCTGTTTAGACATGAAGAAAAGGTGGCTGAATGCAAAAATGCTATGAAGGAATTCTTCAACATAAATATGAACAATGAAACACCTATAGAAATGATTTGGGACGCCAGCAAGGTGTATATGCGCGGGATTCTTATGGACATGAATAACAGGCACCGTCGCAAACAAGAACAAAAAAGAAAGGAGTTAGAAGACGAGATAAGTAAGAAGGAGCGGCTATTAATAAAAAGACAAAGTCACCAAAGAAGGAATCAAGATTCTAAGAAAGCAATTTGACATGTTGATGGCAGACCAAGTTGCAAGGAATATACAATATGCAAAACATAAGACATTCTGTAATGCCAACAAACCGGGTCGATGGCTGGCTTATATCATAAGAAAGAAACAGAAATCCCGCATAATTGAAAAGATAGAGTACAAAGGCAAGGAAGAATTTCGACAGGAAACCATCAAGAAAGCCGTTACCGAGTTCTACTCAAAGCTATACGCTGAGGAGAAGACACAAGACAAAGAGATAGATAAATTTCTACAAAACGAAAAGATACTGGCAATCACCGATGCACAAAGAGATGCCCTGAATGCCTTAATCACAAAGGAGGAAATACACTCAGTGATCAAACAACTGAAAAAAGGAAAATCGCCCGGGACGGATGGGATAACAGCGACCTACTACAAGCATCTCCAGGAGGAGATGTTAGAACCCCTCAGAAAGCTATTTATCAACATACAAGAAGGAGGCCAAGTCCCACCGTCCTGGAAAACAGCCTACATTTCGTTAATCCCCAAGGAGGGAAAAGATAACGCACAACCTGCAAACTACAGACCCATCTCACTACTAAACACAGACTACAAAATCTTCGCAAAAATTTGGGCCAATAAATTAATGACTGTACTACAAAAAACAATACACCCGGACCAAAGGGGATTTATACAAGGGCGCCAGATGAAAACCAATGTGAGACAGCTGTTGAACATAATAGAATATTTGGAAAGGCACAACCAGGTACCCGCCACTCTTATGTTTGTGGATGCAGAAAAAGCCTTCAACAGATTGAATTGGCCGTTTCTGACAAACTTGGTCCGGAAGATGAAAATGGGAACACAGTTTCTCAATTCCATACTTGCTATTTACCAGAAACAAATGGGCCAGATCATCGTGAACGGCGAACTAACAGACCCATTCAACATAGAAAGAGGCACGAGACAGGGCTGCCCGCTGTCACCCCTGCTATTTGCCCTAACGCTGGAGATTCTACTGAACAAGATAAGAGCGGCAGAGGACATAAAGGGCATACAGATTAGACAACAAGACTACAGACTGTGTGCCTTTGCAGATGACTTGCTGGTGACAGTGTCGCAACCAGTACAGTCAGCAAGGAGATTGATGGAGATAATGGAGGACTATGGTAGGGTGTCAGGCTTCAAAGTAAATATATCAAAAACGAAGGTGCTAGTTAAAAATCTAGACAACAAAGCAAAACAGGACTTGGAAAGAATAACGGGTTGTGAAATAGTCAAGAAAGTTAAATACTTAGGAGTGGAGATAGAAACAACGAACGCGAAATTATACAAGAATAACTACGAGGTGCTGTGGAACAAGATACAAGCAGATCTGGAAAGGTGGAAAACACTACGACAGCCCCTGCTGGGCAGGATAGCAGCAGTAAAAATGAACGTATTGCCAAAATTTCTATTTCTCTTTCAAATGCTACCCATAATAAAAAAGGATGTGGACTTGGACAACTGGCAGAAGGGCATCAACAGATTTATTTGGGATGGCAAAAAACCGAAGGTAAAACTAAAAATCATCCAGGACACGAGGAAGAGAGGGGGACTAAAAATGCCCAATCTAAAGCTATACTACTATGCAGCGACATTGGTGGCGTTGAGTGACTGGATCAATATGACGAACGAAAGAATACTGAATGTGGAAGGGCACGGTCTACTATTCGGCTGGCACGCATACTTGGTGTATGACAAAAAGGTGGACAAGAACTTCAAGGAAAACTCACTACGAACCCCATTGTTGTGGGTATGGAGGAAATATAAGTACCTTCTACATGACAAGATCCCCATCTGGACGATCCCCGGACACGCAATAGGGGACGTAAACATATCCCAAGAGCAGGGAGTGGTGCCCTACAGTAAACTGGTACTGGAAGAAGAAAATGGGTTCTCCTTAAAGCCTCAAACAACGCTAGCAGATGAAGGAATAGGAGGTACCTGGCTATCATACCTACAACGGCAGTCAAGGTGGCATAAAGACAAGAAGAAGGGCTTATCCCGGACTGATGAGACTTTAATTGAACAGATTAGAGAGCAGGGGATCATGCATATCAAACGAGTGTACAGTGTACTAATAGAAATTGACTCTGAAACGGTGCTAGTCAAGAACTGTATGGTAAAGTGGGAACAAGACTTTGGACATCCGATCGCGATGGAAACGTGGGAGGAAATCTGGGTGAGAAATGTAGTATTTACGAAAGCGCAACAGCTAAGGGAAAACTTCTACAAGATGTTCTATAGGTGGCATCTAGACCCGAAAAAACTATCATACATCTATCCAGACACCCAGCCCAAGTGCTGGAGGTGTGGCGATGGGAGGCTACATACTTTCATGTTTGGTGGACATGCAGAAAAATCAAAGCCTTCTGGAGGAAGATATGGTGGACACTCCAAACTATATTCAAAAAGCGTATTGAATTTCTACCTCAGGTTTTTTTGTTAGGGATCATAAAAGATTGCACTACCTCAGAGACGAATTTATTTCTGAACTTGATCACAGCAGCCAGATTGTTGGTGGGACAATACTGGAAGAATCCAGAAATACCACCTATGGAAGAATGGACTTTGAAAGTAATAAATTTGGCGTAAATGGCGAAAATATCGGCATATTTGAAAGATCGCTCAAATGAACAATATTTGACAGACTGGAAACAGTGGATAGACTATATACAAGAGAAACACCAATCAAATAAAATGTATCTGGCATATAGTTGAGGCTCGACATGAAGAGTGAAGAATGTTTACCAAATCAGACGTTTACAAAGACTAATACCTAATGTTGTATTTTATGTTCTATGATGATTGCTTCTTAATATGATCTTATGCTTAATGTTGTTTGCTTTAATATTGAAAAAGCGGATTGAATTTCTACCTCAGGTTATTGAATTTCTACCTCAGGATCTTTTGTTAGGGATTATAAAAGACTGCACTATTACTGAGACGAAGTTAATTCTGAAGCGCGAATGAACAATATGTGATAGACTAGATACAGTAGATAGACCATATATAAGAGAAACACCAATCAAATAAAATGTATCAGGTGTATAGTTGAGGCTTGACGTGAGGAGCGAAGAATGTTTACCAAACCAGACGTTTACAAAGACTAATACCTCATGCTGTATTTTCATGTTTTATGAGGACTGCTTCTTAATATGATCCTATGTTTAATGTTGATTGCTTTAATATTGGAAATGCGTACTGAATTTCTACCTCAGGTTATTGAATTTCTACCTCAGGATCTTTTGCTAGGGATCATAAAAGATTGCACTACTACTGAGACGAATGTACCTCTGAAGCTCGAATGAACAATATGTGATAGACTAGAAACAGTTAGTTAGAACATATATAAGAGGAATGTTTACTAAACCAGACGTTCACAAAGACTAATCCATAGTGTTGTATTGCAGGTTATATGATGATTGCTTTTTAATACGATCTTATGTTTGATGTTGATTGTTTCAATAAAAGAATTTTTTTACAAAAAAAAAAAAAAAGACACCGCAAGACTGATGCCCAACATCCAAAGTGGCTCCTGGGTATCTCCCCTACGGCTACCTGGAGGGACGTGTTTCCGTTAAGTTTATTCTCTGCTGGAATAGACGCTTACACAGGCAGTCCTCGGTTTACAACCGCGACAGAGCCCAACATTTACTCAGTTGCTCAGTGAGAAAGTTGTGAAGTGAGCTTTGCCCCATTGTACGACTTTCCTCGCCACGTTTGCAAACCGAACCACTGCAGTCCGTTCAGTAACACGATCATTAAGTGGATCTGGTTCCCCCAGGGACCTTGCCTGTCGGAAGGTCGCCAAAGAGATCACGTGACCCAGGGACACAGCGACCGTCGTAAATAGGAGTCGGCTGCCCAGCATCCGAATGTAAATCATGCGATCGTGGGAATCAGTGTGAAAAATGGTCCTCAGTCCCCTTTTTGTAACTTTTGAGTAGTCACTACTCCAGGGATCTTCAGACGTGGCCCTTTTATGACTCGCAGACTTCAATTCCCAGAATCCTTCAGCCAGGCACGCGAGTCCACGAGACATCAAAGGGCCCTGCGCTAAACCAACTGTTGTTGGCAGGTACACAGAGGTCATTTACTCCATCCCAAAGGTATTGAAGGAAACACCAACGGAGGGCACTGGGGGAGGGTGGGCCCAACGACAGGGAGGAGATGGCAAACACCAGGGGGAAAAAAAGTTTTCCTCCTGTTCCAAAGGACCTCAAAGGACCCTCACACTTTAACCGAACCACATTGGTATCTTGGATCTACTTGCTTTGAGCACTGGGGGGGAGGAGGGGCTCAGACAGAAGAGACCCCCGGTGCAATCGGGGGTCCGTCGGAAAGAGGGTTTCCCACACGGGGAAAGGAGGACAAGGAGCCGGAGACCCCCAAATATCTCCACAGGGCAGCTTGCGCACACGTGGCGTTCACACCCTTTCCAGATTACACGGCTCTCCGAGTTAAGTCCTTCTGGGCAAAGACAAAAAGAACCACACAACCCGTGTTACATAAGCCTCCCCCAACAAAGGCTGGATCATGTGATGACGGGCGAATTCCAAGCAGGGGGGGAAAATTCAGGGTGGTTTTTGCACCCCAGATGATTCTGGGCTGGGTCTGCCAGGAATACCCCTGGGAGCCCGCCCAGAAATCCCGTTTTTTTTTTCTCCTGGAAAGGATGGGAAAAGAGCGGTGGGGATGGGCCCCTGTCAAAGGGAAGGAAACATCTCTGCCCCAGGCCAGGCTGACCAGGACCCCTTTTCAGCATCCCATCCCCTGCCAGGGACTTGGACTGGACACCCTCACACACACACACACACACACACACACACACACACACACACACACACACACACACAAGAAGCCAGGTCTGGAAAAGTTTTATAGTGGTACAGTTTCTTGACCAAACGGGAGGCAGGAAAGAGAGCGTGACACACTTGGCAGGAGTGGGGGGGAGTGAGTGAGTTACAACAGGCAGGTGCCCAAAGTGGACCTGGGCTTGACCCATCCCTTGAAGGCCTAGACGGGTCAAAGGGCGCCAGGTCTGAGAGCAAAAGCTTCCCCTTTCCTGGGTTTTTGTAAACAGACTCCAGGGCTGCTTCTTTCAACGAACCAGACTGGGGAGAGGGAGGGAGGCAAGAAAGACTATCTGGGCTGGGCTGCCCCCTTTTCCCAGGGAGATTCACCTGGGGGGCAGCACCCCCTTCTGTGCTTTCCAGGACCGACCCTGGCTCTAGTTTTCTGGGGATGTCAAAAAAGAGGCCTTCTGCTGATGCTCAGAGCCACTCTCTCTCTCTCTGACAGCCTGGTGGGGGAGATGGGGTCTGGAGTCCAACGTGCTGGAGAGAGGCCGGTCTCTTCCCATCGGGGCAGGCCAGCCCTGCTCTGTCAAGGAGAGGCTTCCCCAAGCCTGGAATCCTTGGCCCTCTGCGTACGGAGCGCCTTGTCTCTGAGCAGCTGGTCCCTTCTCCACAACTGAGACAAGGTTCTAGTCCTCCTGGCCCCAGATAGAAGTTAACCTGAGTAAGTCAACCTGGGCACATCAGGGCTTTGCCCTGCCAGCACGGATTGGCAGTGCTCCAGAAATGCCCCTGCCCCCCCCTTGTCCTCTGAACAGCTGTGGCTCCTGGGGGCAGATAGGCGCCGGGGAGCCAAGGCTAAACTCTGTCCTTGGGCTCGGACGGGTTGGCATAAAAGGGGCTGCAGCCACTCCCTCCGTCCACTCTGCCATCAGCATGTGGAGACTCCTGGTTGCGTTCCTGCTGGCCACCGAGGGTAAAGCCCAGCCCCTGGGCAGGGGCGGGCAGGGCTCTGGGGCACCTTGCTGGGCTCCTGGCAAAGCCAGAGAAGGAGGCTCCCAAGCTGGGCAAATCTTTTGCGGTTGGGTTCTTCTGCTTCCTTCAGCTGGGCTGGAGGGCTCTCCTTTCTCCCGGGCCACTGAACATCACTCCCAAGAGTTGGGGGGCCTGGCTCTGGCCAGCCCTTGGAGGGCGAAGGGCTGTTCAGGCAAAGCAGACAGGGCGGTGTGGGGGGTGAGGGGGTGTCAGGCTGCTGTGGAAGCAGACACACTGGCACCCTTTGCACAGCTCCAGGCATCGAATTGGCATTTGTAGAAAAGGGGGTAGCGGCTGAGCAGTTGGCAACCCCCAAATCTTTAGCCGACTCTTTGTACAAGGTTGACTAATATTTCACGGAGTGTGTGAATGTCTGTGTAGGTGTGTCTTCACTCTCATGTAGAGAGTGAGTGGTCAGGAAGAGCAAGGCAACTCCGTGTGACTACATGGTGTGATTTTTTCCCCCCTTCCGCACAGCCCACGGTTGCGGGGATCCGTCCTACCCTCCTGTCCGAACCGGGAGGGTAGTCAATGGAGAAGAAGCTATTCCTCACAGCTGGCCCTGGCAGGTAAGTGGGGCGACACCCCCCCATTCCAAATAGCCCCACCAGAAAGGCAGTGAAAGGGGGGGGCTTCTCTGGAGAAAAGCTGCCCGCCCTGGCAGAGATCATGAACTGCTAACACAGCACACTCCGGAGGGAGAGAGAAAGGTCTGGGGGGGGGAAGGGTTGACAGTAACAGCCCGCCCACCTCTTGTTTGCTGCAGGTGTCCCTGCAATACCACTCTGGCGACTACTTCTACCACACCTGTGGGGGGACCCTCATTCACCCCAACTGGGTGATCACTGCCGGACACTGCATCTTGTGAGTCCCCTCGGGCACCCTGGGGCTGGGGCTGGGAGAGTGGGCGCAGGACGGGCAGAGGAGCCCCTTCGCCCCAGCCTTTCCTGGGGGAGGGAGGTGCCTCTGCCCACCAAGAGAGCAGAAGCAGATCCAGCCCCCCCCCGATCTCACCTCGCTGCCCTCTCCCATCAGTCCAGAGTACCAATACAGGGTCGTCTTGGGTGACCATAACCTGTTCACGGATGAGAGCACAGAACAGTACATCCTGATTAACCCTGGGGACATTATTGTGCATCCCGACTGGAACCCCAACTGCCTCTCCTGTGGGTGAGTAGAAGCACCCCTGAGGCAATGGAGGCAGAGGGGGGGGTGTCTTCTTGCAAAGGAAGTCCCAGGTAGGGAAGGAAAAAGCCCCCCCCAAAAAACACTGGCACTTCTTCCAGGAATGACATCACCCTGATCAAACTCTCCCGCCCAGCTGTACTCAACGACAAGGTGAAGCTGGCGTGCCTCCCCCCACGAGGAGACGTGCCCCCCAACTATGATCCCTGCTACATCAGTGGCTGGGGCACACTTTACAGTAGGTCCCGGCTGGGTGGGGAGGGGGGAAGGTGGGTGCTGGAAAGAGGGAAGCCATTCACCAGGTGTCCTTTCTCTTCCAGCTGGAGGCTCCATCCCTAGTAACCTTCAGCAGGCGCTGCTGCCAGTGGTGGATTACCCCCATTGCTCCCAGCCAGACTGGTGGGGAACAACGGTAAAGGAGACCATGGTGTGTGCCGGTGGGGACATCAAAGCCGGCTGCAACGTGAGTAGAGGCCCGGAGGAGCCTAGGGGACAGTCTGGGGTTCAGAGGCTGTGCTGAGATTCGGGCAGAGGAAGCTGGAAACTCCTTTCCTGGATTAGCTGGCCTGGCACTGCCACCCCCTGGCATTGCGGGCAAATAATAATAATAATAATA
Source organism: Bothrops alternatus (assembly GCA_034064705.1). Classification (NCBI taxonomy): domain Eukaryota; kingdom Metazoa; phylum Chordata; class Lepidosauria; order Squamata; family Viperidae; genus Bothrops; species Bothrops alternatus. The sequence goes on from JARGCV010000564.1 coordinate 149,534, forward strand.
ATAATAATAATAATAATAATAATAATAATAATAATAATAATAACAACAACCCTGTACTTAACAATTGTCGATAAGAAAGGCAAACAAGTCTGGAGAGTGGACGTGGCAGTGCCTGGAGACGGCAGAATAGACGAGAAAGAACTGTAGAAGATCACAAAACACAAAGACCTACAAATAGACATAGAAAGACTGTGGCAAAGGCAAGCAAGGGTGGTACCAATAGTCATAGGCGCCTTGGGTGCCATCCCAAAACAACTGGAGCACCACTTGGACATCATCATCGGCATTGACAAATTCGCCATTAGTCAATTGCAAAAGGCGGCCTTACTAGGAACCGCTTCCATCCTGCGACGAGATCTGTAATAACATCAAACATCCACATCTGCCTATCCCAGGTCCTTGGGAAGGACTCGTTACGTAGACAAAAATGCCAAATCCAGTCTGAACATCTGGCTGACTGTGCGATGATTAATAATAATAATAATAGTTTGAAGGGACCTTGGAGGTCATCTAGTCCAACCCTCTGCTCAAGCAGGAAATCCTATACCATTTTGGACAAATGGCTGTCCAGTCTCTTCTTAAAAACCTCCAGTGTTGGAGCATTCACAACTTCTGGAGGCAGGTTGTTCCACTGGTTAATTTTTCTCACTGTCAGGAAGTTTCTCCTTAGTCCCAGGTTGCTTCTCTCCTGGATGAGTTTCCATCCGTTGCTTCTTGTCCGGCCTTCAGGCGCTTTGGAGAAGAGCTTGACTCCCTCTTCTTTGGGGCAGCCCCTGAGATATTGGAAGACTGCTATCCTGTCCCCTCTCGTCCTTCTCTTCATTAAACTAGACATGCCCAATTCAAGCAACCGCTCCTTATATGCTTTAGCCTCCAGTCCCCTGATCCTCTTTGTGGCGCTTCTCTGGACTCTTTCCAGAGTCTCGACATCTTTTTTACATCGTGGTGACCAAAACTGCATGCAGCATTCTGCCCTTTCCAGCTTTGTGTGTCAGGGCAAAAATCTTAGTTTGCTGGAGAAATCACTCCCAAGGATCCTGTCCCTGAGTGGGGGGCTCTGGAAGCAGCACCCACTTCCAAGAGAGACAGGATTTGCAGGGAGGGTTGAGGAATGAACGGCCTTGTCCTGCCGCTCACAAGCTTTTCAGGCAGCTTAGCGAGAAAAAACAACAACACCCCAGCAAGTTTCTGAGGATGAACTGCCTGTTTCAGGGTGACTCCGGGGGGCCCCTCAATTGCCCAGCTGCTGACGGCCGATGGTACGTTCAGGGAGTGACCAGCTTCGTCTCAGCATGGGGCTGCAACACCTTGAAGAAGCCCACGGTCTTCACCCGGGTCTCGGCTTTCATCCCCTGGATTGAGCAGGTATAGCCCAGTCCCCATATCGGGGGTGTGTGTGTGTGTGTGAGTGGGATGGAGAGCCCCGCTGCCCAGTTGCTGCCCAGCCTTGTGGGTCCAGGCCATTCTTGCACACTCCACCAACAAGCGCCCTTCCACGCGCCCTAATCCCATGTCCTTTGTTGCCTTGCAGGTCATTTCCAGCTATTCACCTTAAGCAGAAACGGCTGGTGTTTCCAGATTCAGTTCTTTTTGTGTGTGTAAAAAAAAACAAAAAAAAACCCCCACCACAATAAACGTCTTCCTGATGGCAGCACGTTGTCCTTTTCTTGGTCTGGTTCCTCTCCTCTCCTCTCCGCTGTCATCCAGGGGGTGCCACTGTGTTTGGGGGGGACACACACCACAATGGAGGCATCAATTCCCTGATCTCTTCGCCCTCTCTGACCCCGGCGGATGAAGGGTGCGAAACTCTGCAGAACTAAGCCGGCGCAATGCCTGCAGAAGCTCCCCAAAGGTTGAAATGGAGGGGAAACCTTTTTACTAGCTTTTTTTTTTAATAAAAAATTTTTTTATTAAAGCAATCAACATTAATCATAATATCATATTAAGAAGCATTCATCATAAATCATAAAATACAACCGTAAGTATTAGTCTTTGTATACGTCAAATTTGGTAAACATTCTTCACTCCTCACGTCAATCCTCAACTATACGCCAGATACATTTTATTTGATTGGTGTTTCTCTTGTATATAATCTATCCACTGTTTCCAGTCTGTCATATATTGTTCATTTGAGCGATCCTTCAAATATGCCGATATTTTCGCCATTTCTGCCAAATTTATTACTTTCAAAGTCCATTCTTCCATAGGTGGTATTTCTGGCTTCTTCCAGTATTGTCCCACTAGCAGTCTAGCTGCTGTGATCAAGTTCAGGATTAAGTTCGTCTCTGTGGTAGTGCAATCTGTTATGATCCCTAACAAAAAAACCTGAGGTAGAAATTCAATACGCTTTTTCAAAATGGTTTGGAGTAAAGAGGGTCCCATGTCATGACATGTGTCCCATTGTCAAAGGAGTAACAGGAGGAAGAGTTCCCGGGTCAGAGGCCCACGACAAGCATAAAGGAAAGGCGGGATATAAATAAATACACAAATACACTTTTAAAACCCCACAAATTTAAGGAGAAGAGAGAGCTGAAATCAAGAAGCTTCATTTCCGAGTGCCAGGAAATAACTCATCTGCCTTTCTTTTTTTATGAAAATATATACCCCTCTTGGGGGTTAATTTCTACATAGACCACCTAACACGTGTGTTTCACCTTGATGGCCATAAATCTCAAGAGCTGGTTCCTCTAAGCTCAGAGAGAGGGGGGGAGGGAGGAGAGAGAGAGGGGGGGCAGAGAGGGAGAGTGGGTGAGAGAGGGAGACGGAGAGGGAGGAAGGCAGGGAGGGAGGGGGAGGGACAGAGGGGGAGGGAGAGAGGGAGGGAAGGGGAGAGGGGGAGGGAGGGAGAGGGAGAGAGGGAGGGAGGGTGGGAGAGGGAGGTGAAGGGAGAGGAGGAGGGGAGAGGGGGAGAGAGGGAGGAGGGGGAGGGAGAGAGGGAGAGATAGAGGGAGAGGGAGAGAGAGAGGTGAAGGGAGAGAGGGAGAGAGGGAGAGGGAGGGTGGGAGAGGGAGGTGAAGGGAGAGGAGGGGAGAGAGGGAGAGGGGGAGAGAGGGAGGAGGGGGAGGGAGAGAGGGAGAGATAGAGGGAGAGGGAGAGGTGAAGGGAGAGAGGGAGAGAGGGAGAGGGAGGGTGGGAGAGAGAGGTGAAGGGAGAGAGGGAGAGAGGGAGAGGGAGGAGGGAGGGAGAGAGGGAGGGGGAGGGAAGGAGAGATAGAGGGAGAGAGAGAAAGGGAGGGTGGGAGAGGGAGGTGAAGGGAGAGGGAGAAGGAGGAGGGAGGGGAGGGAGAGGGGAGGGAAAGGGGGAGGGAGAGAGGGAGGAGGGGGAGGGAGAGAGGGAGGAAGGGAGGGAGAGGGAGAGAGGGAGAAATCAACACCACACTAAAGAAGAGGAAGCATCTCTTACCTTTCCTCGCTGGTCTTTCTCTCTCTGTGGGCCGGCAGGGGAAGGGGCTGGGTGGGGGGCTCAGAAGGCCAGAAGGAAGCTGCCTTTGGGGTCAGGGGCCGCTTGTGGACCTCTCTGCCATCACAAAGAAGGATAAACAAGTTCCCCTGAGCGATCGATCGATGGCCCTCGGTGAGGCTACAATCCACGTGGATTGCTACAAAAACAGGACCTTCAGAGACCCCCACCCTCTTTTTCACAAGATGCTTCAGACAGGCTGTCCTAATTTGGGGAGGGGGCAGCTCTGGATCTTCTCCCCAAAGCCGGAGATGTGAAACCCACCCAACCGGGGTCCGATCCACAGAGGCAGGCGGAATGATCCCCTTCATATCAAGCCCTTTGGACAAAAGATTATGCTGATTGGAGGGAGGGAGTTGTGACTCCCCCATCTGGTGGGGGGGTGTGAGGCTGGCTTGCATAGAGGCAGCCCCCCCTCAAGACACCGCAAGACTGATGCCCAACATCCAAAGTGGCTCCTGGGTATCTCCCCTACGGCTACCTGGAGGGACGTGTTTCCGTTAAGTTTATTCTCTGCTGGAATAGACGCTTACACAGGCAGTCCTCGGCTTACGACCGCGACGGAGCCCAATGTTTACTCAGTTGCTCAGTGAGAATTTTTTTTTTTTAGTTGGCAAGCTTGTCTACGCTTTTATTTATTTATTATTATTATTTTTTAGAAGTTCAGTCCGCTTTTTCAATATTAAAGCAAACAACATTATGCATAAAATCATATTAAGAGGCAATCCTCATATAACATAAAATACAACATTAGGTATTAGTCTTTGTAAACGTCTGGTTTGGTGAACATTCTTCACTCTTCACGTCGAGCTTCAACTGTACGCCAGATACATTTTGTTTGATTGGTGTTTCTCTTGTATATAGTCTATCCACTGTTTCCAGTCTGTCAAATATTGTTCATTTGAGCGATCTTTCAGATATGCCGATATTTTCGCCATTTTCGCCAAATTTATTACTTTCAAAGTCCATTCTTCCATAGGTGGTATTTCTGGATTCTTCCAGTATTGTCCCACCAACAATCTGGCTGCTGTGATCAAGTTCAGAAATAAGCTCGTCTCTGAGGTAGTGCAATCTTTTATGATCCCTAACAAAAAAACCTGGGGTAGAAAGTCAATACGCTTTTTGAATATAGTTTGGAGTGTCCACCATATCTTCCTCCAGAAGGCTTTGATTTTTCTGCATGTCCACCATACGTGGAAGTATGTAGCCTCCCCATCGCCACACCTCCAGCACTTGGGCTGGGTGTCTGGATAGATGTATGATAGTTTTTTCGGGTCTAGATGCCACCTGTAGAACATCTTGTAGAAGTTTTCTCTTAGCTGTTGCGCTTTCGTGAATTCTACATTTCTCTCCCAGATTTCCTCCCACGTTTCCATCGTGATCGGATGTCCAAAGTCTTGTTCCCACTTTACCATACAATTCTTGACTAGCACCGTTTCAGAGTCAATTTCTATTAGTACACTGTACACTCGTTTGATATGCATGATCCCCTGCTCTCTAATCTGTTCAATTAAAGTCTCGTCAGTCTGGGATAAGCCCTTCTTCTTGTCTTTATGCCACCTTGACTGCAGTTGTAGGTATGATAGCCAGGTACCTCCTATTCCTTCATCTGCTAGCGTTGTTTGTGACTTTAAGGAGAACCCATTTTCTTCTTCCAGTACCAGTTTACTGTAGGGCACTACTCCCTGCTCTTGGGTTATGTTTACATCCCCTGTTGCGTGTCCGGGGATCGTCCATATGGGGATCTTATCGTGTAGAAGGTATTTATATTTCCTCCAGACCCACAACAATGGGATTCGTAGTGGGTTCTCCTTGAAGTTCCTGTCTGCCTTTTTGTCGTACACCAAGTATGCGTGCCAGCCGAATAGTAGACCATGCCCTTCAACATTCAGTATTCTATCATTCGTCATATTGATCCAGTCACTCAACGCCACCAATGTCGCTGCATAGTAGTATAGCTTTAGATTAGGCATTTTTAGTCCCCCTCTCTTCCTCGTGTCCTGGATGATTTTTAGTTTCACCCTCGGTCTCTTGCCATCCCAAATAAATCTGTTGATGCCCTTCTGCCAATTGTCCAAGTCCACATCCTTTTTGAGTATGGGTAGCATTTGAAAGAGAAATAGAAATCTTGGCAATACGTTCATCTTTACTGCTGCTATCCTGCCCAGCAAGGACAGTCGTAGTGTTTTCCACCTTTCCAGATCTGCTTGTATCTTGTTCCATAGTACCTCGTAGTTATTTTTGTATAATTTCGCATTCGTTGTTTCTATCTCCACTCCCAAGTATTTAACTTTCTTAACTATTTCACAACCCGTTATTCTTTCCAAGTCCTGTTTAGCTTTGTTGTCTAGATTTTTGACTAGCATCTTCGTTTTTGATATATTCACTTTAAAACCTGATACCTTGCCATAGTCTTTCATTATCTCCATCAAACTCCTTGCTGATTGTACTGGTTGCGATACTGTCACCAGCAGGTCGTCTGCGAAGGCACACAGTCTGTAGTCCTGGTGTCCAATCTGTATGCCCTTTATGTCCTCTGCTGCTCTTATCTTGTTCAGCAGAATCTCCATCGTTAAGACAAATAACAGTGGTGACAGCGGACAGCCCTGTCTCGTGCCTCTTTCTATGTTGAATGGGTCTGTTAGTTCGCCATTCACAATGATCTGGCCCGTTTGTTTCTGGTAGATTGCCATTATGGAGTTGAGGAACTGCTGTCCCATTTTCATCCCCCGGGCCAGGTTCGTCAGGAAAGGCCAATTCAGTCTGTCAAAGGCTTTTTCTGCGTCCACAAACATGAGGGTAGCAGGTACCTGGTTGTGCCTTTCCAAGTACTCTATTATGTTCAACAGCTGTCTCACGTTGGTTTTCATCTGACGTCCTTGTATAAACCCCATTTGATCCGGGTGAATTATTTTCTGTAATACAGTCATTAATCTGTTGGCCAAAACTTTTGTGAAGATTTTGTAGTCTGTGTTCAATAGTGAGATGGGCCTATAGTTAGCCGGTTGTGCATTATCTTTCCCCTCTTTGGGGATTAGGGAAATGTAGGCTGCTTTCCAGGAGGGTGGGACTTGGCCTCCTTCTTGTATGTTGACAAAGAGCTTTCTGAGGGGTTCTAACATCTCCTCCTGGAGATGCTTGTAGTAGGTCGCTGTTATCCCATCCGTCCCGGGTGATTTTCCTTTTTTAAGTTGTTTGATCACTGAGTGTATTTCCTCCTTTGTGATTGGGGCGTTCAGGGCCTCTCGTTGTGTATCGGTGAGTATCATTAATTTTTCGTTTTGTAGAAACTTTTCTATCTCTTTGTCCTGTATCTTCTCCTCGGCGTATAGCTTTGAGTAGAACTCGGTGAAAGCTTTCTTAATGGTTTCCTGTTTGAATTCTTCCTTGCCTTTGTACTCTATCTTTTCAATTATGCGGGCTTTCTGTTTCTTTCTTATGGTGTAAGCCAGCCACTGACCTGGTTTATTGGCGCTACAGAATGTCTTGTGTTTTGCGTATTGTATATTCCTTGCTACTTGATCCGCCATCAGCAAATCGAATTGTTTTCTTAGTATCTTAATTCCTTCTTTTGTGGCTTTGTCCTCCGGTCTTTTTATTAATAATTGTTCCTGTTTCTTTATCTCTTCCTCTAGCTCCTTTCTTTTTCGTTCTTCTTTACGTCGGTGCCTGGCGTTCATGTTCATGAGGATCCCACGCATATATGCCTTGCTAGCGTCCCAAATCATTTCAATGGGTGTTTCGTTGTTCATATTTATACTAAAGAATTCCTTCATGGCACTTTTGCATTCAGCCACCTCTTTCTCGTGTCTAAACAGGTTTTCATTAATTCTCCAGGATCTCTTCGATTTCCGATCCTGTCTTAATTCCATCCCTACCGGGTTATGGTCTGTTAGTACTTTGGGTAGGATTGACACAGTGTTTAGACGGACTAGCAAGTCACTAGATGTCAGGATGAAGTCAATTCTGGAAAATAATTGATGCCTGTCGGAGAAAAAAGTGAATTCTTGCTCTTTGCCGTGCCGTTTCCTCCAGACGTCTGTCAGTACAAGGTCCTCCTTCATGTCGTGGAAAGATTTAGGCAACTTGGAGTGCTTCTGTGGGTTAGGTTTTGTTTTCTTCTTGTCCAGGGCAGTCTCTATGACCCCGTTCCAATCTCCCAGAATAATACATGATCTGTAGTTGAGTTGTATTAACTTCTTGTGTATCTTTTTGTAGAATTTTCCTTGTTGTTGATTTCGTGCATATATGCCCATCACTAGAATTTTCTTGTCTTCCTGTGTCACTTCGATTGCTAGGTATCTACCCTGGGAGTCCGACTCTACTAGCTTAGCTATTACATGTTTCTTCACGTATATAACAATCCCGTTCTTCTTTCGTGGCGCCGCTGCGACAAAATGTGTACCTAGTCTGTTGTTGATTAAGTATTTCTGGTCCGCTGCTCTGATGTGTGTTTCTTGTAGGCAGATTATGTCGTTTCTTCCTTGATACAGGTAATGAAATATCTTTCTCCTTTTCTGTGGGGAATTTAGTCCGTTGACGTTCCATGTCAAGTATTTAGTTGTCATCGTCAGTTTCAGGATACTCTTGCAAGACCGCTTCTGTTCTATCTCCTGTGTTCTTCTTTGGTCTCGTTCCCATGGTATCCAGGTTGGTGCTCAAGTTGCGTAGAGGGATCGTGTCGTGCTGCTCCGTGCGTTTGGTGGTGGATCTTAGTATCCTGCTCTCTGCAGTCTGTCCTGTTCCCTTGTTGTTGTTGCTTCCTGTTCTCTGTGTCGTCATGTCTCGAGTTGGTCCTTTCCTTTCTCTTGCTACTGCGTCGGTCTGTATTTCTGGGTGGGCTGCTCGTTGTTCTCGATCCCTTCTGCGTTCCGGTGGCCCTTCTGCGTCTTCTCTCGTGGTGTATTGAGGTCCATCTGACGTCAGTTCCTTTGCAAGGAATTCTCTGGCTTTTTGGACCGAGTTCAGGTAGTATCTTTTATTTTTATAGAGAAGTGACATCCCTGTTGGGGCTTCCCATCTGTATCGCAGAGCGCGTAATCTCAGTTCGTCGACCAGGAACTTGTATTCCTTTCTGTCTCGCAGCATCGTCTGGGGGATCTCTTTCAGCACTTTCACTTCCTGCCCCTCTATGTATAAACTCTTGTTGTAAGATGTGACTGAGATGAGGTTCCGGAACCCCTGTGTCGCAAAGTGGATGACCACGTCCCTTGGTTGACGCCTGTTTGTTGCTGTCCATGCGCCCACTCTGTAGATTCTGTCGAATTGCCATGCGATCTCTGGGGTTGGCTTTTCCAGAAATGTTGCCAGGGCCTCTATAAAGGTTCCGAGCAGGCCCCCTTGGGTTTCGTTTGGTGTCTCTTTCCAACCTCTAAATCTGATTGCGGACGCCATTTGCCAGTATTGTATCATGGAGGATTGGTCTTGGGCCACCCCTTTCATCTCTGCTATCTGTCCCTCTACGTGGTTCTCCACTTCTTCCATCCGCTTGTCCACATTCTCCCTGATCTCCTGGAAGTTTTTCTCCATTTCTTCCCCTATTCCCTTGTAGTGTGCTTGCATTGCCTCCTTCATTTGGTCCAGGTCCGCGGCCATCGCCCTGCGTTGCTCTTCCCATTTTCTCTCTAGCTCTCTACCCTGGTCTTTCAGCATTCGTTTTATGTCGTTGCATCTTTCCTCCATCTTTTGTTCTGCCTCTACACACCTCCTCTCCATCTTTGTGTCCATTTCCACCAACTTTTTATCCATTCCATCCATCCTTAGTACCAGCGTTTCTATTACTTCTTTTAATTCTTGTATCATGTGTGCTGTTGGGCTGGCCTGTGGGAACAGATGGGTCTGGTTGTGGTTGGATGGGAGGGTGTGGGGGTGGGTACGGTGCTCCCTGGTGCTTCAGGAGGCTGGGATGGGGAGGGAGCAGGTCCCTTTGTGGGCATCAGTTTGGTCTGCTTGGAGACCATCCTGTCTTCTGCCTGTTGTTTGCCCTGCTTCTGGGTCCCTTGGTTCCCTTGGTTCAGGGGTCTCAGCTGATGGGCTTCTTTCCTCCCTTCTCTCTCCCAGTTCTCCCAGGCCTTCCACCTCCTCTTCCCTCCTTGGTGCATCTTTATCTTCTGGGTCCCTTGGTTCCCTTGGTTCAGGGGGCTCAGCTGATGGGCTTCTTTCCTCACTTTTCTCTCCCAGTTCTCCCAGGCCTTCCACCTCCTCTTCCCCCTCTGGTCTTCCAGCCGCCCTCTTCGCCTTTAACAGCTCACCTCCCGCAGGTATTCTTTTTCTCTGTTGCTCCCTCTGCTCTCCTCCGCTCTTTTTTTTTTTTTTTTAAAGTCTTAAAATCCCTTTTAATAATGCATTCCTGTAACAATCTTGAGACAAACTCAACCTGTTAGTCGACGATTACAGCTCAGATTCACACATTTACTTCTACACAAGACAGGTAAAGTTAGGGTTATACAAACAACTGCTTCAGCTGAGTTTTTTTTTAACAGGAAACTTTTGTGTTTTACTATGTCCAATAGATTGTACTTTTCTACCAATAAAAAAGAAAGAATGGTACAACACTGAATAATTCATCCCAGAACCACCACCACTATCCAGCCCTCTTGGCTGCCCCAGAGAACTACAGGAAAGAAAAAAATGGTCCAGAGGAAAAAATAAAAAGCTACAAGTTTAAAAAACTATTCCCCCCCTCCCCTTACATGATCTGCCATTTGTGGCTGTAGCCACGTACAGAGCCACGGGCCTTGCCCCAATGCTCAGAAGGGCTGAGGCCTGGGGGAGAGCTGGTGGCATCCAAGGACAGCCTGTGGCCAGGGGCTTGGGGAAGGGAAGGGAAGGAAAAGGGCCAGGGGTCCTAGCTTGGCCCATACATTACACAGCTACTGAAGCCTCCTGGGATCCATGTTCACATTGCGTGCTTGCAGGAATGCAACCCTCCTGGTGTCAGCTGCACCATTTAGAAATATGATCAGATGCCTCTTGCCTTGGCCAAACTCCTGGCCTCAAGAAGGAGCTAGGGGTCTTCTTGAGAGGAGAGCCAAGCATTGGACCCTTTCCTGTTAGTACCGGCGACGCTTGTTGGGGCCAAAATCTCCACCGGGAGCTCCTCGGTTGAATCCCGGTGTGCTTCCTGCCATGGTGCCCAGGCCTTCCATGGCCCCGCTCTGTCCGAAGCGATCGGCTGCTGGTGGAGGGGTCATTCCCATGGCTCCATCAGGGATCATTGGTCCAGGGCCAGTCGCAGGTGGGGGTCCTGCAGGGACACTGGTGCCCCCCATGGCCCCCCTGTTGTTCATTCCTATTGCACCTCCCATCCCCATCTGCCCCATGCGCATGTCGGGAGGCTCTCTCGTGTCAGGGAAGGCACCCTTGAAGCCCTCCTGCTGCTGCTGCTGCCGCCTCATCATCTCCTCCTGCTGGCGCCTCATCTCTTCCTCCCGGCGCCGGCGCTCCTCTTCTTGCCTGAGTTCCAGCTGTTTGCGCTTCTGCACCTCCTGATTGTGCAGCTCCTCCATGCGCCTGAGCTCCTCCTGGCGCCTCATCAAATCTTGACGCATGAGCATGACCTGGTGCTCATGACGAGCCGCCTCCATCTCCATCTCCAGCTTCTCCCGGGCCTCTTTAATGTTCCGGTCCACTTGCTCTTGCTGCTGCTTCTCCATTTCGATTAAGGCCTTCCAGCGCATGGCGTACTCATACTCAAAGGAGCCTGGCTGTGCAAAGCGGGGAGGCTGCTCGCGCTCCTTGTGATATTGCTGGTTTTTGATGACCAGCTTTTCCGGCAGTCCTTCCTCATCATCATACTGGTCCATGGGTTCCACCGTCACAGGCCGAGGGAACGTAGTCAGCAAGAAGGATCCCTCGCTGCATCTGTCCAGGGCTTTTCTGGCAGCTGGTTTTCCCGAGAACTCTACAATGCCTTTTCCAGAAGGCCGGCCTCTGTCATCCACAATGACCACAGCCCTGTCAACTTGGCCAAACATGGAAAAAGCCTCTTCCAGGAGCCCTTGTTGCCCTGCATGGCTCCTCGCCTGGCGCGGAGGGCCGGATCCCTCAGGCGAGCCGACGAAAAGGCGGGGGGGGGGGGTAAAAAAAGCTGCTCTCCTCCGCTCTTGTCGGCGTCCTGTCGGCTTCGTTCGCTTCCGCCTCTTGCTTCTCCGCTCTTGTCGGCTTCTTTCTTTCTGGCTCTGGCCGCCTCCGCCTCTGTTTGCTGCTCCAGTCCTCCTCCGCTGCTCTCTCGCCATTCCTCCCTCTCTCCAACTCGTCCGGGGGTCCTCCTCAGGCTGGCAGGCCCCACCGGCAGCGATCCGGTGTCCTCCTCCTGCTCCGCCGCTCATCTCTCGCCTGCTCTCCAGCTCTCCTTCGCTTGCGGCGCGGCGTTTTCGGGCCTGCTGGCCGCCCGGCCGCCGCCGGCTTCCGCGGCTCCGTCCGCGGCTTCCCGGGACCTCCCGGCGGCAAGTCTCACTTTTTTTTAAAAGATCCGAGGTTCCTCTTCAATCCCGACCTCTTTCTTCGTCGCTCACTTTCGCGGTGTTTCTTTATTTTGAATTTCGCGCGAGCCCCGTCCCGGAGCTCTCAAAGAAAGGCTCCGGTCCTCATGACCGGAACCGGAAGTCTCCTCAGTGAGAAATTTGTGAAATGAGCTTTGCCCCATTGTACGACTTTCCTCGCCACGTTTGCAAACCAAACCACTGCAGTCCGTTCAATAACACGATCATTAAGTGGATCTGGTTCCCCCAGGGACCTTGCCTGTCGGAAGGTCGCCAAAGAGATCACGTGGCCCGGGGACACAGCGACCGTCGTAAATAGGAGTCGGCTGCCCAGCATCCGAATGTAAATCATGCGATCGTGGGAATCAGTGTGAAAAATGGTCCTCAGTCCCCTTTTTGTAACTTTTGAGTAGTCACTACTCCAGGGATCTTCAGACGTGGCCCTTTGATGACTCGCAGACTTCAATTCCCAGAATTCCTCAGCCAGGCATGCTGGCTGAGGAATTCTGGGAGTTGAAGTCCACGAGTCATCAAAGGGCCACGTTTGAAGACCCCTGCGCTAAACCAACTGTTGTAAGTGGAAGGCTACCTGCACACATGCTCACCTGTGCAGGAATGGCAGGTACACAGAGGTCATTTAGTCCATCCCAAAGGTATTGAAGGAAACACCAACGGAGGGCACTGGGGGAGGGTGGGCCCAACGACAGGGAGGAGATGGCAAACACCAGGGGAAAAAACAGTTTTCCTCCTGTTCCAAAGGACCCCAAAGGACCCTCACGCTTTAACCAAACCACATTGGTATCTTGAATCTACTTGCTTTGAACACTGGGGGGGGGCTCAGACAGAAGAGACCCCCGGTGAAATCGGGGGTCCGTCGGAAAGAGGCTTTCCCGCACGGGGAAAGGAGGACAAGGAGCCAGAGACCCCCAAATATCTCCACAGGGCAGGTTGCGCACACGTGGCGTTCACACCCTTTCCAGATTACACGGTTTGCCGAGTTAAGTCGTTCTGGGCAAAGACAAAAAGAACCACACAACCCGTGTTGCGTAAGCCTCCCCCAACAAAGGCTGGATCGTGTGATGACGGGCGAATTCCAAGCAGGGGGGAAAAATTCAGGGTGGTTTTTGCACCCCAGATGATTCTGGGCTGGGTCTGCCAGGAATACCCCTGGGAGCCCGCCCAGAAATCCCGTTTTTTTTCTCCTGGAAAGGATGGGAAAAGAGTGGTGGGGATGGGCCCCTGTCAAAGGGAAGGAAACATCTCTCCCCCAGGCCAGGCTGACCAGGACCCCTTTTCAGCATCCCATCCCCTGCCAGGGACTTGGACTGGACACGTCCCTCCCCATCCTAGGCAGCACCCTCTGAGAGACACACAGGCACACAAGAATGTTTACAAATTTAAATCGATTGTATTAAGTTGGATAGCAGTTAACTTGAATTTTCTCCGGGTTTACATGTACAAATATATATCTATTAATAAAAAAAAGTTTAAAAAAAAAAAGAAGCCAGGTCTGGAAAAGTTTTATACTGGTACAGTTTCTTGACCGAACGGGGGGGGGGGGCAGGAAAGAGAGCGTGACACACTTGGCAGGCTCTCGCTCACCCAGAGACGTGCCCGGCTCCTCCGTGGCAGGAGTGGGGGGGGAAGTGAGTGAGTGAGTTACAACAGGCAGGTGCCCAAAGTGGACCTGGGCTTGACCCATCCCTTGAAGGCCCAGACGGGTCAAAGGGCGCCAGGTCTGAGAGCAAAAGCTTCCCCTTTGCTGGGTTTTTGTAAACAGACTTCAGGGCTGCTTCTTTCAACGAACCAGACTGGGGAGAGGGAGGGAGGCCAGAAAGACTAGCTGGGCTGGGCTGCCCCCTTTTCCCAGGGAGATTCACCTGGGGGGCAGCGCCCCCTTCTGTGCTTTCCAGGACAGACCCTGGCTCTAGTTTTCTGGGGATGTCAAAAAAGAGGCCTTCTGCTGATGCTCAGAGCCACTCTCTCTCTCTCTCCCTCTGACAGCCTGGTGGGGGAGATGGGGTCTGGAGTCCAACGTGCTGGAGAGAGGCCGGTCTCTTCCCATCGGGGCAGGCCAGCCCTGCTCTGTCAAGGAGAGGCTTCCCCAAGCCTGGAATCCTTGGCCCTCTGCGTACGGAGCGCCTTGTCTCTGAGCAGCTGGTCCCTTCTCCACAACTGAGACAAGGTTCTAGTCCTCCTGGCCCCAGATAGAAGTTAACCTGAGTAAGTCAACCTGGGCACATCAGGGCTTTGCCCTGCCAGCACGGATTGGCAGTGCTCCAGAAATGCCCCTACCCCCCCTTGTCCTCCGAACAGCTGTGGCTCCTGGGGGCAGATAGGCGCCGGGGAGCCAAGGCTAAACTCTGTCCTTGGGCTCGGACGGGTTGGCATAAAAGGGGCTGCAGCCACTCCCTCCGTCCACTCTGCCATCAGCATGTGGAGACTCCTGGTTGCGTTCCTGCTGGCCGCCGAGGGTAAAGCCCCGCCCCTGGGCAGGGGCGGGCAGGGCTCTGGGGCACCTTGCTGGGCTCCTGGCAAAGCCGGAGAAGGAGGCTCCCAAGCTGGGCAAATCTTTTGCGGTTGGGTTCTTCTGCTTCCTTCAGCTGGGCTGGAGGGCTCTCCTTTCTCCCAGGCCACTGAACATCACTCCCAACAGTTGGGGGGCCTGGCTCTGGCCAGCCCTTGGAAGGCGAAGGGCTGTTCAGGCAAAGCAGGCAGGGCGGTGTGGGGGGTGAGGGGGTGTCAGGCTGCTGTGGAAGCAGACACACCGGCTCCCTTTGCACAGCTCCAGGCATCTAATTGGCATTTGCAGAAGAGGGGGTAGCGGCTGGGCAGTTGGCAACCCCCAAATCTTTAGCCGACTCTTTGTACAAGGTTGACTAATATTTCACGGAGTGTGTGAATGTCTGTGTATGTGTGTCTTCACTCTCATGTAGAGAGTGAGTGGCCAGGAAGACCAAGGCAACTCCGTGTGACTACATGGTGTGATTTTTTTCCCCTTCCGCACAGCCCACGGTTGCGGGGATCCGTCCTACCCTCCTGTCCGAACCGGGAGGGTAGTCAATGGAGAAGAAGCTATTCCTCACAGCTGGCCCTGGCAGGTAAGTGGGGCGACACCCCCCCCCATTCCAAACAGCCCCACCAGAAAGGCAGTGAAAGAGGGGGGGCTTCTCTGGAGAAAAGCTGCCCGCCCTGGCAGAGATCATGAACTGCTAACACAGCACACTCCGGAGGGAGAGAGAAAGGTCTGGGCGGGGAAGGGTTGACAGTAACAGCCCACCCACCTCTTGTTTGCTGCAGGTCTCCCTGCAGTACCAGTCTGGTGACTACTTCTACCACACCTGTGGGGGGACCCTCATTCACCCCAACTGGGTGATGACCGCCGGTCACTGCATCTTGTGAGTCCCCTCGGGCACCCCGGGGCTGGGGCTGGGGGAGTGGGCGCAGGACGGGCAGAGGAGCCCCTCCGCCCCAGCCTTTCCAGGGGGAGGGAGGTGCCTCTGCCCACCAAGAGAGCAGAAGCAGATCCAGTCCCCCCCCCCCGATCTCACCTCGCTGCCATCAGTCTGTCCTGATGGCTGTCCTCCCATCAGTCTACAGAACCGCTACAGGGTCGTCTTGGGTGACCATAACCTGTTCACAGATGAGAGCACCGAACAGTACATTCTGATTAACCCTGGGGACATCATTGTGCATCCCGGCTGGAACCCCAACTGCCTCTCCTGTGGGTGAGTAGAAGCACCCCTGAGGCAATGGAGGAAGAGGGGGGGGTGTCTTCTTGCAAAGGAAGTCCCAGGTAGGGAAGGAAAAAGCCCCCCCCCCAAAAACACTGGCACTTCTTCCAGGGATGACATCGCCCTGGTCAAACTCTCCCGCCCGGCTGTGCTCAACGACAAGGTGAAGCTGGCGTGCCTCCCCCCACGAGGAGACGTGCCCCCCAACTATGATCCCTGCTACATCAGTGGCTGGGGCACACTTTACAGTAGGTCCCGGCTGGGTGGGGAGGGGGGGAAGGTGGGTGCTGGAAAGAGGGAAGCCATTCACCAGGTGTCGTTTCTCTTCCAGCCGGAGGCTCCATCTCTAGCATCCTTCAGCAGGCGCTGCTGCCAGTGGTGGATTACCCCCATTGCTCCCAGCCAGACTGGTGGGGAACAACGGTAAAGGAGACCATGGTGTGTGCCGGTGGGGACATCAAATCTGGCTGCAACGTGAGTAGAGGCCCGGGGGAGCCTAGGGGACAGTCTGGGGTTCAGAGGCTGTGCTGAGATTCGGGCAGAGGAAGCTGGAAACTCCTTTCCTGGATTAGCCGGCCTGGCACTGCCACCCCCTGGCATTGCGGGGAAATAATAATAATAATAACAACAATAACAACAACCCCGTACTTAACAATTGTCGATAAGAAAGGCAAACAAGTCTGGAGAGTGGACCTGGCAGTGCCTGGAGATGGCAGAATAGACGAGAAAGAACTGTAGAAGATCACAAAACACAAAGACCTACAAATAGACATAGAAAGACTGTGGCAAAGGCAAGCAAGGGTGGTACCGATAGTCATAGGCGCCTTGGGTGCCATCCCAAAACAACTGGAGCACCACTTGGACATCATCATCGGCATTGACAAATTCGCCATTAGTCAATTGCAAAAGGCGGCCTTACTAGGAACTGCTTCCATCCTGCGACGAGATCTGTAATAACATCAAACATCCACATCTGCCTATCCCAGGTCCTTGGGAAGGACTTGATAAATAGACAAAATGCCAAATCCAGTCTGAACATCTGGCTGACTGTGCGATGATTAATAATAATAATAATAATAATAGTTTGAAGGGACCCCCTGCTCAGGCAGGAAATCCTATACCATTTTGGACAAATGGCTGTCCAGTCTCTTCTTAAAAACTTCCAGTGTTGGAGCATTCACAATTTCTGGAGGCAGGTTGTTCCACTGGTTAATTGTTCTAACTGTCAGGAAGTTTCTCCTTAGTTCTAGGTTGCTTCTCTCCTTGGTTAGTTTCCATCCGTTGCTTCTTGTCCTGCCTTCAGGCCTTTTGGACTCCCTCTTCTTTGGGGCAGCCCCTGAGATATTGGAAGACTGCTATCCTGTCCCCCCTCGTCCTTCTCTTCATTAAACTAGACATTCCCAATTCCAGCAACTATTCTTCATAGGTTTTAGCCTCCAGTCCCCTGATCCTCTTTGTGGCTCTTCTCTGGACTCTTTCCAGAGTCTCGACATCTTTTTTACATCGTGGTGACCAAAACTGGATGCAGCATTCTGCCCCTTCCAGCTTTGTGTGTCTGGGAAAAAAGCTCAGTTTGCTGGAGAAACCACTCCCGAGGATCCTGTCCCTGAGTGGGGGGCTCTGGAAACAGCACCCACTTCCAAGAGAGACAGGATTTGCAGGGAGGGTTGAGGAATGAACGCCCTTGTCCTGCCGCTCACAAGCTTTTTAGGCAGCTTAGCGAGAAAAAACAACAACACCCCAGCAAGTTTCTGAGGATGAACTGCCTGTTTCAGGGTGACTCCGGGGGGCCCCTCAATTGCCCAGCTGCTGACGGCCGATGGTATGTTCAGGGAGTGACCAGCTTCGGCTCGGCATGGGGCTGCAACACCTTGAAGAAGCCCACGGTCTTCACCCGGGTCTCGGCTTTCATCCCCTGGATTGAGCAGGTATAGCCCAGTCCCCATATCGTGTGTGTGTGTCTGTGTGTGTGTGTGTGTGTGTGTGTGTGTGTGTGTGTGAGTGAGTGGGATGGAGAGCCCCCCTGCCCAGTTGCTGCCCCCTTCGGAGCTCCCGGGTCCGTTTGCCTCCAAGCGGGACAATCCATTGGACGCTTGCCCTTGAGTGATGCCATGGTCTTCAAAACGGCCTTCCCCTTTGGGTCAAGGAAAGAAACCCAGCCTTGGTGGTCAGGCCATTCTTGCACACTCCACCAACAAGCGCCCTTGCACGCCCCTAATCCCACGTCCTTGCTTTTTTGCCTTGCAGGTCATTTCCAGCTATTCACCTTAAGCAGAAAGGGCTGGCGTTTCCAGATTGCGTTCTTTTTGTGTGCGTTAAAAAAAACAAAAACAAACAACCCCCACAATAAACGTCTTCCTGATGGCAGCCCGTTGTCCTTTTCTTGGTCTGGTTCCTCTCCTCTCCTCTCCGCTGTCATCCAGGGGGTGCCACTGTGTTTGGGGGGGACACACTCCGCAATGGAGGCATCAATTCCCTGATCTCTTCGCCCGCTCTGACCCCGGCGGATGAAGGGTGCGAAACTCTGCAGAACTAAGCCGTCGCAATGCCTGCAGAAGCTCCCCAAAGGTTGAAATGGAGGGGAAACCTTTTTGCTAGCTTTTAAAGAGGGTCCCTAGTCATGACATGTGTCCCGTTGTAACGGGAGGAAGAGTTCCCGGGTCGGAGGCCCACGACAAGCATAAAGGAAAGGCGGGATATAAATAAATACACAAATACACCTTTAAAACCACACAAATTTAAGGAGAAGAGAGAGCTGAATCAAGAAGCTTCATTTCCGAGTGCCAGGAAATAACTCATCTGCCTTTCTTTTTTTATGAAAATATATACCCCTCTTGGGGGTTAATTTCTACATAGGCCACCTAACACTGTGTTTCACCTTGATGGCCATAAATCTCAAGAGCTGGTTCCTCTAAGCTCAGAGAGAGGGGGGGAGGAGAGAGAGAGAGAGAGGGGGGGGGCAGAGAGGGAGAGTGGGTGAGAGAGGGAGAGTTCCCCTGAGCGATCGATCGATGGCCCTTGGTGAGGCTACAATACACGTGGATTGCTACAAAAACAGGACCTTCAGAGACCCCCACCCACTTTTTCACAAGATGCTTCAGACAGGCTGTCCTAATTTGGGGAGGGGAGCAGCTCTGGATCTTCTCCCCAAAGCCGGAGATGTGAAACCCACCCAACCGGGGTCCGATCCACAGAGGCAGGCGGAATGACCCCCTTCATATGAAGCCCTTTGGACAAAAGATTATGCTGATTGGGGGGGGAGTTGTGACTCCCCCATCTGGTGGGGGGGGCGTGAGGCTGGCTTGCATAGAGGCAGCCCCCCCTCAAGACACCGCAAGACTGATGCCCAACATCCAAAGTGGCTCCTGGGTATCTCCCCTACGGCTACCTGGAGGGACGTGTTTCCATTAAGTTTATTCTTTGCCTCCCAAAGACAATTTAATCCATCCGTCCATCAGCCTGGGGGGGGGAGTTTCTGATCCCCTTCAAGGTGTTGCAACTTGGGTGTCCTCCTCGATCCACAGCTAAATCTGGAACATCATCTTTCGGCTGTGGCGAGGAGGACATTTGCCCAGGTTCGCCTGGTGCACCAGCTGCGGCCCTATTTGGACCGGGAGTCTCTTCTCACAGTCACTCATGCCCTTATCACCTCGAGGCTCGACTACTGCAATGCTCTCTACATGGGGCTACCTTTGAAAAACGCTCGGAGACTTCAGGTAATGCAGAATGCAGCCGCGCGAGCAGTGTTGGGCCTGCCCAGAAATGCCCACATTTCGGCATCACTCCGCGAGCTGCATTGGCTGCCAATTGGTCTCCGAATGCAATTCAAAGTGTTGGTTATGACCTATAAAGCCCTACATGGCACCGGACCAGGTTACTTGCGGGACCGTCTGCTGCCCCATGAATCCCAGCGGCCGGTTAGGGCCCACAGAGTCGGCCTTCTCCAGGTCCCGTCAGCCAGACAGTGTCGCCTGGCGGGGCCTAGGGGAAGAGCCTTCTCTGTTGCGGCCCCGGCCCTCTGGAATCAACTCCCCCCGGAGATCCGTGACGCCCCCACCCTCTCCGCCTTTCGTAAACTGCTCAAGACACATCTTTGCCGACAGGCCTGGGGCAGTTAACATCTTGCCCCCAGCCAGTGTATGTTTGTGTGTATGTTTGTTGGATGATTGTTTTTTTTTAAATTCAGGGGTTCCTTTTTTATATGTATTTTAATGTTGATTTCTATTTATGCTGTGAGCCGCCCTGAGTCCTTGGAATAGGGCGGCATAGAAATCCAATAAATGAATGAAATGAAATAAATGAATGAATGAATAGACGCTTACACAGGCAGTCCTAGGCTTACGACCGTGACGGAGCCCAGTGAGAAAGTTGTGAAGTGAGCTTTGCCCCGTTGTACGACTTTCCTCGCCACATTTGCAAACCGAACCACTGCAGTCCGTTCAGTAACATGATCATTAAGTGGATCTGGTTCCCCCAGGGGCCTTGCCTGTCGGAAGGTCGCCAAAGAGATCACGTGACCCGGGGACACAGCGACCGTCGTAAATAGGAGTCGGCTGCCCAGCATCCGAATGTAAATCATGCGATCGTGGGATCAGTGTGAAAAATGGTCCTCAGTCCCCTTTTTGTAACTTTTGAGTAGTCACTACTCCAGGGATCTTCAGACGTGGCCCTTTTATGACTCGCAGACTTCAAGTCCCAGAATTCCTCAGCCAGGAACGCTGGCTGAGGAATTCTGGGAGTTGAAGTCCACGAGTCATCAAAGGGCCATGTTTGAAGACCCCTGCGCTAAACCAACTGTTGTAAGTGGAAGGCTACCTGCACACATGGACACCTGTGCAGGAATGGCAGGTACACAGAGGTCATTTAGTCCATCCCAAAGGTATTGAAGGAAACACCAAGGGCACTGTGCACTGGGGGAGGGTGGGCCAAACGACAGGGAGGAGATGACAGACACCAGGGAAAAAAAGTTTTCCTCCTGTTCCAAAGCACCCCAAAGGACCCTCACGCTTTAACTGAACCGCATTGGTATCTTGGATCTACTTCAGCGGTTCTCAACCTTTTCTGGGGCTCGACCCTGGCCCGCGCCGCGCAAGCGCAGTGCGACCCCGGCCCGCATCGTGCATGCGTGGCACGACGGGGCGCATCGCGCATGCGTGGCGCGACGGGGCGCATCACGCATGTGCGGCGCGACGGGGCGCATCGCGCATACGGGGCATGACGGGGCGAATTGCGCATACGGGTTGCGACGGCCGCATCGCGCATGCGCGGCGTGATGGCCCGCATCGCAAAGGGGAAAAAAATAGCCGACCAAAAAAGAAAAAAAATGGCCGACAAAAAAAATGGCGGGCCCACATCGCGCATGCGCGGCGTGATGGCTCGCATCGCAAAGCAGAAAAAAATGGCCGACCAAAAAAGAAAAAAAAATGGCCGACCAAAAAAAAAATGGCGGGCCCGCATTGCGCATGCGCGGCGCGACGGCCCGCATCGCAAAAGGGAAAAAAAGTGGCCGACCAAAAAATAAAAATAAAAATGGCGGACTGCGGTGTTTGGCGACCCCCGTGAAATGGTTGTTCGACCCCAAATGGGGTTGCGACCCACAGGTTGAGAACCGCTGATCTACTTGCTTTGAGCACTGGGGGGGGCTCAGACAGAAAAGACCCCCGGTGAAATTGGGGGTCCGTCGGAAAGAGGGTTTTCCGCACGGGGAAAGGAGGACAAGGAGCCGGAGACCCCCAAATATCTCCACAGGGCAGCTTGCGCACACGTGGCGTTCACACCCTTTCCAGATTACACGGCTCGCCGAGTTAAGTCGTTCTGGGCAAACCCGTGTTACATAAGCCTCCCCCAACAAAGGCTGGATCGTGTGATGACGGGCGAATTCCAAGCAGGGGAAAAAAAATTCAGGGTGGTTTTTGCACCCCAGATGATTCTGGGCTGGGTCTGCCAGGAATACCCCTGGGAGCCCGCCCAGAAATCCCGTTTTTTTTCCTCCTGGAAAGGATGGGAAAAGAGCGGTGGGGATGGGCCCCTGTCAAAGGGAAGGAAATATCTCTCCCCCAGGCCAACTTGGCGGCTTCTGGCCTTGGCGGCTTCTGGCCAAGGATCCAGCTGTTGCTGTCCCTGGGGAAAAGGCCAGCTTGTCAGCTCTTGGCTGACCCTGCCGGAGCCGTGGGCACTGTCACATCTGTGCCCAAGATCCCTCTGGATGCTGTGGGGGGTATTTAAGGCTCGAGGTGCCCGAACGCCGTTCGGAAAAGATGCTGACGCTGCTGATTTCCGTCCTGTTGGTGGCTGGTGGTAAAGATGCATCCCCCCCCTGGCGCCCCCCCCCAGGTCCCCTAGCCCCTTGGCCTTGCTTTGGAGGAGGAAAAGATCAGAAGCCACTGCTTTTCGGAGGGCTAAGTCCCCGGCCTCCCTGGCCGGGGGTCTCAGTCCCCTCTCTTCTCTTCAGCAGCTGCCGGGTGTGGGCGGCCAGCCTACCCTCCCCACAGCCGGGTGGTGAATGGCAAGGACGCTGTGCCTTACAGCTGGCCCTGGCAGGTAAGGCAGCCCCCCCCCCAGCAGCGCAAAAGGGCACCTACAGGCGAAGCTCTCCCTTGAGCCATATGGCCGTTCCAGCATCCCCAGGGAGGGGCTGAGAAAGCCTGGCTGGAGCAGGGGTCCTTGAGGGCGAGGTCCCCCCTTCCCAGCGTCTCCCTCTCTGGCTTCCTGCAGGTCTCCCTCCAGTACGAGAGAGATGGGGTCTTCCGGCACACCTGCGGAGGGACCCTCATTACCCCCGACTGGGTGATGACGGCTGCCCACTGCATCTCGTAAGTGTCCGGGGCACTGCTGGAGCCTCGCCCTCCCCCTTTTCTCCTTGGAGCCCCCAGGGGTCCATCTTGGTTCTGAGCTGTGGCACTGGGTCAGGCCCCTCCTTCCTTCCTTCCTTCCTTCCTTCCTTCCTTCCTTCCTTCCTTCCTTCCTTCCTTCCTTCCTTCTCTTTTTTCCAATTCTTTTCTTCTTCCTTCCCATCTCTTTTCTTCTTTCTTCTTTCCTTCCTTCCATCTTTTCTCCCTTCCATTCCTTCCATCTGTTTTCTCCTTCCTTCCTTCCAACTCTTTTCTTCTTTCTTTGCTTCCATCTTTTCTCCCTTCTGTTCCTTCCATCTGCTTTCTCCTTCCTTCCTTCCAACTCTTTCCTTCCTTCCTTCCATCTTTTCTTCTTTCTTTGCTTCCATCTTTTCTCCCTTCCGTTCCTTCCATCTCTTTTCTCCTTCCTTCCTTCCTTCATTCCAACTCTTTTCTTCTTCCTTCCTTCCTTCGTTCCATCTTTTCTTCTTTCTTCTTTTCTTCCATCTTTTCTCCCTTCCATTCCTTCCATCTGTTTTCTCCTTCCTTCATTCCCTTTTTCCAATTCTTTTCTTCTTCTTTCCATCTCTTTCTTTCTTTCCTTCCTTCCTTTTTTCCCTTCCTTCCTTCCTTCTCTTTTTTCCAATTCTTTTCTTCTTCCTTCCCATCTCTTTTCTTCTTTCTTCTTTCCTTCCTTCCATCTGTTTTCTCCTTCCTTCCTTCCATCCATCTCTTTTCTCCTTCCTTCCTTCCAACTCTTTTCTTTTCTTTGCTTCCATCTTTTCTCCCTTCCATTCCTTCCATCTGCTTTCTCCTTCCTTCCTTCCCTCTTTTCTCCTTCCTTCTTTCCAACTCTTTTCTTCTTCCTTCCTTCCTTCGTTCCATCTTTTCTTCTTTCTTCTTTTCTTCCATCTTTTCTTCCGTTCCTTCCATCTGTTTTCTCCTTCCTTCCAACTCTTTCCTTCCTTCCTTCCATCTTTTCTTCTTTCTTTGCTTCCATCTTTTCTCCCTTCCGTTCCTTCCATCTCTTTTCTCCTTCCTTCTTTCCATCTCTTTTCTCCTTCCTTCCTTCTTTCCTTCGTTCCATCTTTTCTTCTTTCTTCTTTTCTTCCATCTTTTCTCCCTTCCATTCCTTCCATCTGTTTTCTCCTTCTTTCATTCCCTTTTCCAATTCTTTTCTTCTTCCTTCCATCTCTTTTCTCCTTCCTTCTTTCCATCTCTTTCCTTCCTTCCTTCCTTCCTTCCTTCCTTCCTTCCTTCCTTCCTTCCTTCCTTCCTTCCTTCCTTCCTTCCTTCCTTCCTTCCTCCCTCCCTTCCTCTTGCCCTGTTCCTTTAGGGCCATTTTTTCCTGCTTTCCTCCTTTTTAGCCTTGCCACACTGAGGTTAGAGCTCCTGGCCCTGTTTAGGCTCTTTCTCCAAAGAAGACCCCTCCTGTCTGAAGGGGATCCAGACCCTGTCGGAGCCCACTCCTCTGAAAGCCTCTGAAAGCCTCTGAAAGCCAGGGCGGGGGGGGGGGATTTCTTTCCCAGGCGATCCCGCACGTACAAGGTGGTGCTGGGGGACTACGACCTCACTGTCGAGGAAGGGCCTGAGCAGCACATCCCCATCAAGCCCGAAGACATTTTCGTGAATCCCGACTGGAAATCCGGCTGCGTGTCCTGCGGGTAGGCCAAGGCGTCCGTCCTGGGGGGAGGGGGAGACGAAAAACCTCCCGTGTCCCGCCTTCACGGCTGTCTCTCTCTTCGGCTCCAGCAGTGACATCGCGCTGCTGAAACTCTCCCACCGGCCCATGCTGAATGACAAAGTCAGCCTGGCCTGCCTCCCTCCGCCAGACGTCGTCCTGCCCAACGAATACCCTTGCTACATCACCGGCTGGGGACGTATTTCCAGTATGTGGGATGCTCTCCGTGCGGGGGGGGGGGGCAGGGGGTCTGCAGTGGGGCCTGGCAGGCAGGCCTGACCCTGTTTTCCTCCACAGCTGGGGGGCCTCTGCCTGCCAAGCTGCAGCAGGCTTTCCTGCCCGTGGTGGACTACGAGCATTGTCGTAAGCCCAACTGGTGGGGAGGCTCCGTCCGGCAGAGCATGATCTGCGCTGGGGGAGACATCCGATCCGGCTGCAACGTAAGTGGGGCGCCTGGAAGGAGGAACACCGTCTCTTTTCCTGAAATTTAACGCAGGCTGCCTGGCTGCTCCACAGGCAAGCCCTACAGGCCGCCAACAGCAGGTTGAAACAAGAAAAACGGAATATAAATCCACAGAGGAAACAAGGTTCCAAGCAGGAAGGGATGGCGAATGCTGCCCTCTAGTGGCTCATGGGCAGTACTGACACTATCAAAGGCAGCCAAACAAGTGGTTTTTGGGGCCGAATCTTCCTATTTTTGTTAAGCTCTTTGCCCTCTGAAACTCCAGGAGCAGAGCAAGAGGTACCCCTTCCCCAGCTCAGAAAGACCCTCAAGAGCAGTGGTTCTCAACCTTTTTAATGCCACGATCCCCCCAACCGGTCGTAAGTCGAGGACTTCCAAACCAGTCGTAAGTTGAAGACTATTTCCCTGCCCGGGAGTGCTGTGCATGCGTGGTGCCGCCCCCTGCGCCGGCTGAGGCTAGGCTGGCAAGGAACAGCGACGGCGCAGAGCGACCACCGGCTGCACCACCAGCTGGCCCAGCCCAAGGGAGGTAAGGCACCCGCTGGGCCGCACGCGAGCCAAAAACCCTCCCTGCGCCCGCCGGCCTCCCACCCCCCACCCCTGGCCTTCTTTTACTTACATTTTTAGTAGTTGCTCAGCAGGGAGGGGTGGAAACTTCCGGAGAGCTCGCCTTCGCTGCAGACAACTTGCAGCACCGTTTGCAGACTGGGACTTTTGGCGGGCTCAGCAGGGCAGAGACAGCCTGGACCATTCCTATTGGCTTCTGAAAGCCCATAGAATTAGACTCTATTCAAGAGAGTCTATACCAGCGGTTCTCAACCTATGGGTCGCGACTCCATTTGGGGTCGAACGACCATTTCACGGGGGTCGCCAAACACCGCAGTCCGCCATATTTTTCCCCATTTCCCCTCGGCTGGCGCAGGGGGCAGCACCGCGCATGCGCGGGGTAGCACCGTGCATGCGCGGGGTAGCACCACGCATGCGCGATGCGTGCAGTCGCACCACATCATGCATGCGCGATGCGGGCCGTAGCACCGCGCATGCGCGATGCGGCCGTCACGCTGCACATGCGCGATGCAGCCGTCACGCCATGCATGTGCGATGCGGGCTGTCGCGCACGTGCCGCGCATGCGCAATGCGGGCCGTCGCGCCACGCATACATGATGCGGGCCATCACGTGCGCGCCGCGCATGCGCGGTGCAGGCCATCGTGCCGTGCATGCGCGGCGCAGGTCGGCATCGCAGCCTGCAAAAGGTTGAGAACCGCTGGTCTATACTATTGGCTTTCAAAAGCCAATAGAATAAGAGGGAGTAGCACAGCAAAGGAAAAGGGGGGAAAATGGCAGACTGCGTGGCTTGGCGACCCCCGTGAAATGGTCGTTCGACCCCAAATGGGGTCGCGACCCACAGGTTGAGACCCACTGCTCTAAATGTCGAGGCACCCAGCTCAGAGGAAAGCATTTAGAGTCTGTAGACTTTTAAACTTGGCGACTTTTAAGAAGTGCGGGCATCCACTCCCAAAATTCCCCCAGCCAGCCCTTGGGAAGTCTTGAGCCCCACAGGCCAAGTGGGAGAGTCCGACATCAGTAAATCTTGCGTGCTCAAAGCCCATTTCAAAGGCTCCCTCGGACATAAGTATGGAAATTGCGAAAGGGAATTGGAATATTTGGGCAACAAGATATGCCAGGAGAAAAATCAAGGAAGGGGGGGGGAGGAGGGGGAGGAGAACTTGGCATTTCTGTGTAATGTTTAAATGTGACCACAAGGAGGCAGCACCTGGAGGCATTTATTGTGCCGCAGTCGATGTCTCTGGGGTGATGGCCCACCGAGGTTGGCACCGTACCCCTTGCTTTCTTTTTAACTTTGGGGGCTCCCCAAAGCTCCTGAGAGCGGAAAGCAGGCGGAAATGGCCTTTCCTGAAGTTTGCCCGCGGAAATAAGCCCAAGGGGCAAAGAGGGCAGAATTCTCTCCCGCCCCTCCAAAGAGCTGGGCGCCTGCTTAAAATCGGGGCGCCTGGCCCATCTGTGGACGCCTCGGGCCATCCCAGCTGGCAGAGGAGAGCAGAGGGGGTGGGTGTGCGTCTTCCTCCAGTCTCCTTTGACGTCCACAAGGCTGTTAGTTGAGTTGTGGCTTCTGTCCTCCCAATTTCCTTGGGCCACGATTATCGTCGTCTGTGGGGCAAGGTGGGGCCCGAATCGGAGAGAGAGAACACTGAGGGCGCCAGGCCTGAGACTCTCTCTGTGCCGCGTGACAGGGAGACTCCGGTGGCCCCCTCAACTGCCGGGGCGTAGCGGGGCGTTGGTACGTCCACGGGATCGCCAGCTTCGTGTCCGCGTTGGGCTGTAACACCCCGAACAAGCCCACCGTCTTCACCCGGGTCTCTGCTTTCAACGAGTGGATCCAGAAGGTGAGCTGCTGCCTCCGTCCCTGCCCCCCCTTCCCTTAGCCTCGAGGAACGTCTTGATGGCCTTGAGGGGACCCCCACCAGCCTTGTAGCTCTTTGCAGCTGCAGATTTCTGTCCTTGCCCTTCCCTACTGTCTCTAACAGCCTTTCCTTTCAGACCCTCAGGGGAGAGTGAGGAGCAGAGCTGTCCAGCCGTCCAGTTGCAGAATAAAGCCGCTTTGGAGATGCCATCCGGTCTTGTGTCCGAGTCTATATTTCCCGCGCATTGGGGGGGGCAGAGAAGGGAGGGCACCCAGGCACAACAGGGGCCTATCGACCAAGTCGAATGGGAAAAACAGCCCACCCCCAAAGAAATGCTTTGGCCAAGCCCCTGGGGGGGTCCCCGTCTCCCCTCCCCAAAACTCCCTCAGCATGCACAAGTGGGGGGGGCAGGGGGTGTGCCCCACGAAGCCCTGAAGGAATCCAGAGAGAGAGAGAGAGAGAGAGAGAGAGAGAGAGAGAGAGAGAGAGAGAGAGAGAGAGAGAGAGAGAGAGAGAGAGAGAGAGAGAGAGAGAGAGAGAGAGAGTGTGTTTGTGTCTCTGGCAGGCCCTGCCATCCCATTTGGGGACCAAGCCCCAGCTCTACTCCCACCCTGCTCTGCTTTCTTTCGTCCTCCCCTTAGCACCAACTCTTTAAGACAAGGCTGGACAAGCAAACTCTGGCCTCTTTACAACCTGTGGACTTCAACTCCCACAATTCCTGAGGCCAGCCATGCTGGGAGTTGAAGTCCACAGGTCCTAAAGGGGCTCTAGTTGCCCAGCCCTGCTTCAGCCAGCAGATGGCAGTGTCTTCACGCCCTCAAGGACCTCTGTTGGTGTCAGAATCCAATTCTATTTCATCCCTAGTTATCGACTATGGAAAACCCCATTTCTGCCCTCTCTGGATTCTGTCGTCCGATGAAGGGGAAGGGGGGGTGAACAAAGGGGCTTTATGGCCCTCACTTCCTTTGGTACAACTTCAAAAGGGACTGAATGTGGATACCACCAAAAGGACTAAAGCATAACAATGGGGCCATCAGCTTTCATCTACTCCTCTCTGAAGTCTCCCTTCCACCAGCAGTGAGGAAAAAGGGGGTGGAAATGTAACGCCTGGGATTGTCACTGGAAGGATGGTGGGGTGGGGTGGGGCTGCTGGGGACCCCTTAAAACCTTGAACCGTAGGGCTTGGCCCCCAAGTCCTGTCTAGAACGCCTGCAACCATTTTCTCTTAATAAAGGATGCCTGTTGGAAGAAATATTCCAAGAGTTCTGTCTTCTTAAGATGCAAAGTGGGGTGGGTCCTTACAGTTGGGATGCATGGGTGAGGCACCTGCCCACTCCGCCTAGAGGCCAGCATGGCCAAGCCATCACCATCCCTTCTTCCCTGCCTGCCCCAAGGCTCAGAGATCTCTAAGGGGGAAGCTGGCAGGGCCCAGGGTGCCCGTCCTCGGCATGCCAGCCCCTCTAGGAAAGGGAAGCCTCTTGGCTGCAAATGGCTCCCTTCTGCCCAGAACATGCTAGTCATACTTCCAGACTGCCCCACTGAAACTCAGCACACCCGCGTCTCTCGGCCCAACTAAAGGTTACGGGGCGCAGCTAGGCACGTGGGGCTTTGAAGAGGGCAGGCCGAGGGGAGAGACCAGAAGGAAGCAGCCCTGTTTGTGCTCTGCCCTCTTTTCACGATTCCTACAGCCGTGGGGAGCCAAGACTTTTTGGCAAAGCACCGTGTTTATCACCGCAGGCGTCAAATAACGAGGCTGGGAACATCCTGAACCAAATTGTGTCCCATTCCCCCCCCCCGCCTCCGTGGAAGATTGACAGACCCGGGATCCTTTCGCACCAGCACATGGCATGGGCCGCATCCGGCTTGCACTCAAGAACACGCGCCGCGCACTCCTTGACGCCGGCAAACTCGGTGAACTCAGAACTCGTCCCGCCTTGAAGGAGATGCCTTGGCGCCCGGCCCAGAGTTTGTCTGACAGCGCAACATGTCCAGGGTGATAGTTGGGGGGGGGAGACGGGATGGTGGTGGAGAAGTCTGTGGCAGGTCAGGCTGGAAATGGGACCACAGGCCCACACAGTCCAGCAACTAAGATGATCAAAGGAGACTGGAGACTAAAACATACAAAGAACGGCTGCAGGGCTTGGGTTTGGCTAGTCTAAAGAAAAGAAGAAACAGGGGAGACAGGATAGCAGTGTTCCAGTATCTGAGGGGCTGCCACAAAGAAGAGGGGGTCACGTTATTCTCCAAAGCAGCAGAGGGCAGGACGAGAAACAATGGTTGGAAACTGATCAAAGAGTGAAGCAACCTGGAATTAAGGAGAAACTTCCTGACAGTGAGGGCAATTAACCAGTGGAACAGCTGGCCTCCAGAAATCAAGGGCACCCCATCACTGGACAGAAGAGACTGGACAGTCACTTGTCTGAAATGGTATAGGTTCTCCTGCTTGAGCAGGGGGCTGGACGAGAAGACCTCCAAGGTCCTTCTTGCTCTATTCTATTCTAAGGGCTGGCTGGACCAATGGCCACAAGCGAGGCACACCGGGACAGGCTGCCCAGGGTCCACCTCTCAGGGTCAAAAGTGGGGAGGTCCTCACTGGAGAAACCCCCCCTCAAGATTTCAGCGCTAGTTAGGCTGGGTGGAGAGATGGCACCGAGAGCATCGGCAAAAGGAGGTGAGGGAGCAGCTCAAGAGCCCCCCCCAGACGGGTGGGAGGAGGCATTCCCAGGAGTTGTTGAATTAGGCAGCCAGAAACGCCCCCAGTGGCCTCTCTTTTACTCATCCCACAAGAATGTGTGCTTCAAATGCTGCCTGGACACGGCGTCCCCCCTTTGGAAGCAGGAGGGACAGAGACCTCTCCGTCCCTCCCTGCCCAGCTCAATTGTGAGCCAGCGCTTCCCTTTTGCCTAGGATGCGGGGTGGGGGGCTGTTTGGAGAGAGAGCGGAGCTGGGCTGCGGGTGGCAGAAGCAAGTCAGCACTGTTCAGCCACCGGGCCCCTCTCTGGCCAAAGGCAAAGGTGGCGATGAGAGCAGAAACGAATCCAGGCTGACCAGGACCCCTTTTCAGCATCCCATCCCCTGCCAGGGACTTGGACTGGACACGTCCCTCCCCATCCCAGGCAGCACCCTCTGAGAGACACACACACACACAAGAAGCCAGGTCTGGAAAAGTTTTATAGTGGTACAGTTTCTTGACTGAACAGGAGGCAGGAAAGAGAGCTTGACACACTTGGCAGGCTCTCGCTCACCCAGAGACGTGCCCGGCTCCTCCGTGGCAGGAGTGGGGGGGGGAGTGAGTGAGTGAGTTACAACAGGCAGGTGCCCAAAGTGGACCTGGGCTTGACCCATCCCTTGAAGGCCCAGACGGGTCAAAGGGCGCCAGGTCTGAGAGCAAAAGCTTCCCCTTTGCTGGGTTTTTGTAAACAGACTCCAGGGCTGCTTCTTTCAACGAACCAGACTGGGGAGAGGGAGGGAGGCAAGAAAGACTAGCTGGGCTGGGCTGCCCCCTTTTCCCAGGGAGATTCACCTGGGGGGCAGCGCCCCCTTCTGTGCTTTCCAGGACCGACTGGATTATTAGGCTAGGGCAGGGATAGGCAACTCAAAACACTCAAAGAGCCACTTGGACCCGTTTCCCACCGAAAACAAAACACCGGGAGCCGCAAAACCCTTTGGATATCTAAAATGAAGATAACACTGCATATATCCTTTTTTACCTTTATTATGTGTGTGTGTGTGTGTGTGTGTGTGTGTGTGTGTGTGTATAGAAACACAGGTAAAAAAGGATATATGCAGTGTTATCTTCATTTTAGATGTCAAAAGGGTCTCTCTCTCTCTGTCTCTCTCTCTCCCCCTCCCTCTCTCTCTATCTGCCCTTGGTCTGTCAGTCCTCTTCCCCACTCTCTTTCTTTCTCTCTCTCTCTTTCCTCTCTCTCTCTCTCTCTCCCTCCCTCTCTCTCTCTTTTTTCTCTCTCTCTCTCTTTCTCTCCCCCCTCTCCCTCTCTCCTATCTGCTGCTCACCTGGCAAGCTGGCTTCAAGCTGTTCTCCAACAAGCTCAGGGGGAGGCAACCTCGGCTCTTTTATGACTCATGGACTTCAACTCCCAGAATTCCTGTGTCAGCATAGCTGGGCTAGCTAGCTCTCTCCTGCCCTTCCTGCTTCCTGCTTCTTACACAGATGCAGCAAAGGGAGGAGCTCCG
This sequence comes from Bothrops alternatus, assembly GCA_034064705.1. Taxonomy (NCBI): domain Eukaryota; kingdom Metazoa; phylum Chordata; class Lepidosauria; order Squamata; family Viperidae; genus Bothrops; species Bothrops alternatus. Next base: position 180,802 of record JARGCV010000564.1, read on the forward strand.
CCCAATAAGCTTTTCAGCTCCTCGGAGAACACTGTGAGTGCACTCTCTTTTACACATACACATACACACACACACACACACACACAGAGAGAGAGAGAGAGAGAGAGAGAGAGAGAGAGAGAGAGAGAGAGAGAGAGAGAGAGAGAGAGAGAGAGAGACTGTCTCTGTCTCTGCAAATGGCAGAGGAGGCTGGGAGCCATAGGGGAAGGCTCAAAGAGCCACATGCGGCTCCGGAGCCGCAGGTTGCCGACCTGTGGGCTAGGGAGATGCCTCCTGGCAGCCAGGATCTACTCCTGTTGTCTCGGGCTCCGGCAGGCCACGTTTTTACACTGTTGGGTGGGCTCCATGCAAGTAGGCAAAACACAGTTCAAAAAAGAAGCCAGAGTCTGGGGGGGGAAGGATGAGGAAGGCCGAGAGGTGGCTGGATAGGGGTGATGGAGAGACTCAACCCCACGTGTCCCGGAGCCACCCCACTGCTCTCAAAGTGCAGGGCCACGACCTGCAGCATTGAAGGCTAAACTCTGCCCACTGCCAGCAGTTCGATCCTGAGCGGCTCAAGGTTGACACAGCCTTCCATCCTTCCGAGGTCAGTAAATGAGGACCCAGATTGTTGGGGGGAGGCAACAAGCTGACTCTGCTGGAGCCCACCTGCCTGGAAAAGTAGGGGACCAGCCTCAAGCCTGTCCCCTGTCTGTAGCATCCCCCCCCCATGATACTCTGCCCCTGTGCTCCCTCCTTCTCCTGGGCAGGCATGTGGCTTTGAGCTAGGAAGGGCTCCGGGGTCCCTCCTAAAAGGAGGGCAAAGGAGAACACCTGTGTGCCTTCCTGGCTCAAAGCCAAGGTCACACTGATATAGCGCTCCGAACATCGCTCCATTTCCGAGAACAGTGCAATAGTAAAAAAAAAAGGGCTTTCTGCAATGCTTACTCGTGTTTTACAGCTGCTTTTTATGGCCAGGGGTATCACGAAGGTAGGAATGCGTCTGTCTGCCGGGCAGCTTAGAGCCTGTGTTCCCACTTTATGGCCACGATAGGGCGGCTTCTCAGGGGTCACTGTCACCCCACAGCCAGACATCAGACAGAATAAAACACGTTAAAGATTAAACCTTTATATTGCCCCCCTCCCAACCAGGTCAGGGAGGTCCAAGGAAGTAGTGTTTTGCTTCCTTGTCCTCACGGGCAGCTTCTTTGGAAGGCAACAAGAACTGTTGACCTCCATAACACTTTGCACTAAATCCGGTTTACTTTTCCCACGATAGCGCTTAGCAATAGCCCTTAGACCTATATAGCGCTTCGTAGTGCTCTTACAGCCCCCTCTAAGCGGTTTATAGAGTCAGCCTATTGCCCCCCCCAACAATCTGGATCCTCACTTTACCAACCTCGGAAGGATGGAAGGCTGAATCAACCTTGAGTCGGTCAGGATCGAACTCCTGGCTGTGGGCAGAGTCAGCCTTCAATGCTGCATTTTAACCATGGCATACCATGGATGGATGGATGGATGGATGGATGGATGGAAGGAAGGAAGGAAGGAAGGAAGGAAGGAAGGAAGGAAGGAAGGAAGGAAGGAAGGAAGGAAGGAAGGAAGGAAGGAAAGGGGGAAAGGAAGAACAATAGCAATACGGCTTAGACTTATATACCACTTGCTTTTACAGCCATCTCTGAGCGGGTTTACAGAGTCAGCCTGTTGCCCGCCAACAATCTAGGTCCTCATTTACCAACCTCGGAAGGATGGAAGGCTGAATCAACCTTGAGTCGGTCAGGATCGAACTCCTGGCTGTGGGCAGAGTCAGCCTTCAATGCTGCATTTTAACCATGGCATACCATGGATGGATGGATGGATGGAAGGAAGGAAGGAAGGAAGGAAGGAAGGAAGGAAGGAAGGAAGGAAGGAAGGAAGGAAAGGGGGAAAGGAAGAACAATAGCAATATGGCTTAGACTTATATACCACTTGCTTTTACAGCCATCTCTGAGCGGGTTTACAGAGTCAGCCTGTTGCCCGCCAACAATCTAGGTCCTCATTTACCAACCTCGGAAGGATGGAAGGCTGAGTCAACCTTGAGCCGGTCAGGATCAAACTCCTGGCTGTGGGCAGAGTCAGCCTGCAATGCTGCATTCTAAACATTGCATACCATGGATGGATGGATGGGTGGATGGATGGAAGGAAGGAAGGGAAGAACAATAGCAATAGCACTCAGACTTATATACCTGCTTCACAATGCTTTACAGCCCTCTCTAAACGGTTTTTGCAGAGTCCGTCTATAGCCCCCAACAATCCGGGTCCTTATTTTATGAACCTCAGAAGGATGGAAGGCTGAGTCAACCTTGAGCCGGTTAGGATCGAACTGCTGGCAGTGGGAATGCAGAGTGAGCCTGCAATATTATTTATTTATTTATTTATTTATTTATTTAGTTATTTATTTATTTATTTATTTATTTATTTATTTATTTATTTATTTATTTATTTGTTAGATTTTATGCCGCTCCTCTCCAAAGGACTCGGAGCGGCTAACAACATGAACAAAAAACAACATCACAGCATTTAAAAACCAAAAACCGAGTCGACAAAACATTTAAAAGACCCCCCAAACACATTCATCATACAGACACAATCACAATCATCCCCAGGCCTGCCGGCATAGATAAGTTTTCAAATTCTTCCGGAAGGCCGGGAGAGTGGGGGAAACGTGGACTTCAGGGGGCAGTTGGTTCCAGAGGGTGGGCGCCACAACAGAGAAGGCCCTCCCCCTAGGACCCGCCAGACGGCATTGTTTCGCTGACGGGAGCCGGAGGAGGCCGACCCTGTGCGCTCTCACCGGTCGAAGGGAAGTATGTGGCAGAAGACGGTCCCGTTAGTATCCTGGTCCAATGCCATAAAGGGCTTTATAGGTAATAACCAACACTTTGAATTGCGCTCGGAGACCAATAGGCAGCCAATGTAGCATGCGGAGAGTTGATGAAATGTGGGCACGACGGGGCAGGCCCACAACCGCTCGCGCAGCTGCATTTTGCACTAATTGTAGTCTCCGAACATTCTTCAAGGGTAGCCCCATGTAGAGAGCATTGCAGTAGTCGATCCTCGAGGTGACAAGGGCATGTGTGACTGTGAGGAGAGACTCCCGATCCAAATAAGGGCGCAACTGGTGAACCAGGCGAACCTGGGCAAATGCCCCCCTCGCATTTTAACCACTGTGGTTCTTTCACTCTAATGCCTGGTAGACCCCAATAGGTTGAGCTCACACACCATGCCAGGAAATGGATTTCTGCCTTCTTGAACTGTGCTTATATTTCCTCCTTTCTGCCTGCAAGTTATTTTGGGGGGGGGCAGAGGCTAGAAACAGTTCGGACATGGCGCACCCTTCACACACAACCCGGGGAGCCGGTGCTAGCTTTGGAGTTGCAGAGCCCACCCTCCCTTCTGGCCTCTCCCAACACCGTCCATCACCCACTCACCAGGCCCAGCCAGAAAACAGCTGGCCTGATGGGGGCCAAGACAAAGAAGCAACCGGGTCCTGAACAGAAAACGCAGGCACAAAGCTGAGAGGCTGAATTCTGACAGCCACTGAGCACCATCGGAGGCGTGATTAACTCAACCAATCGGAATAGAGCTGGATGGGACCTTGGAGATCTTCTCTATGAGGGTTGACCAAAATGGACTTCCCAAAGCTTAATATTCTCAGCACCTTTGTCTCCAAGGTTGGAGCATGGAAAATCGTAGGAAGGAGAAAGAGAACCTTTTCCAGAGATAATTTTTCAGCACCTTCCTGAATTTCGTTTCAATTTGGTGTCTCTGAAAACCCAAGGCCCTCACAGCGAACCATGCCAGGGAACGCAAGACAAGCACACATTAGATAAATTTGTCCAGCTTTCTGGAAAAACGCCGTCTCTGGAGAAACCAGCCAGAGAAGAAGAAATCACCAGGAAAAGCCAAATAAATGTGTTTACATTTTCAGTGGGAATTACTCAAAAGGGATCATCAGGAGCTTCTGGGTAAAACCATGAGGAACTGGAGCAGGAAATATTTATTCCGTAGATGAAGGTTGAGCCAAACTGACTTTCTAGAAGGGGCAAAGAGGCACTTGTCGATCTTGCAAACGTTTGTCATTTTAAGTTGCTAACCCTGGGTTCTAAACAGATGCAAACCCAGGCCAAAGTTTGGCAGAATTTGCATGTGGGAAGGGGGACGGTTGTGGCCCACCACTAGTTAGAAGTAGATTTAGAGGCTAAGAGTAGAGCGATGAAGGACCAGCTGCAAAAAAAATCAGGTGCCAAAAAAGAGAAGGACGGGAATCCTTCTGAACCTTTGGATTGAGGTGGGATCGTGATCTCAGCCAGGAACGCAAAATTGTCGGAAATACAAATGTGCAGCAGGTCTGCCCTTCTTGAGGTCCTGGGCAAGGTGGCACGACGCCCAGGCCTTCCCGCATTTCTCTCCCATCAGCTCCACTGCCACCCCACCCCAGGCCTGGGCTTTCCTTGCCTTTGGGCCTTGTGGATGGAGAGCTCCTTGCAAGGGCCTGGCTGGACGCCTCCTCAACGGGAGCCTGGAGAGCTGGCTGCGGTCCTGCTCTCCACAGACCTGCCCACCGTGAGAGCCTCTGAGGAGGGGAAGGAGGTGCCCACCCTGGCCCACGTTGCCTGCCCTCGCCCTGCGCTTAGAAGGGGGCAGGACAGTCGCAGAGTGGGGGAGAGGCATAACTTAGGATACTCCTGAGTGCTGGGTAAAGATCCCACACGGGCCATCCAGCCCTGACAGAACCACACCACTCTCCAGCGAGCCCTCCTATGGAAAGATCTGGCCTTAGCAAAAAAAAAAGCCCTCTTAATGCCCCGGAGAGAGGCAGTGGGGCGTCCGTGGGAATTCGGGAGACGTATCTCTTGAGAGAGAGATCGGTGCCAAGGCACCAGATGGGTGGAAAAGAAGAGAAATCTTAAATGTCGGAAGTGGGCAGGCTAGAGGAAGGCACCGACCTGAAAGGCAGCAGGGTAGGGGGAAGCCCTGCCCCTCGTTTTCCCCAACAAGGCTGGGGGAGGGGGGGTCCGGCTGGGGCTCTCCGTTCTGCCGCTTTTCATTTCAGCCAAAGGAGACCTCTGATTTGGCAGGGGAGGGAAGGGAAGGGAAGGGGGAGGGAGAGGTGCCAAGGCTGGGGGGTGGGTGGGAGGTGGGGGGCTTTGCAAGCAGACACGGCCGGGAGCCAGAAGAAGGGAATGGGGAGGGGGCAAAGTCGCGTCGTTTCTCCCCCGTCCCGACTGGCAGGTGCTGAGACGGGACAAGGCTTTTCCTGCGCGCGCGGGGGGGGGGAGGACCCGCCGGGCTCCGGCGCTGGCTGCTGCGCGGAGAGCCGGCCAAGCAAAGCAAGGCGGGGCGGGCGGCGGAGGGGGGGGCTCGGAGGAGAGGCTTCTCCCCGCCCCCTTCCCTTGGAGTGGAATTTTCCCGGGCGCCGCGATGCGCAGCATAAAAGCGGTTCGCGAGGCTTCGGGGCAAACGGGGCGGCTGCCGAGCGCGGCGCAAGGTGAGCGGGCCAGCCCGTCCCGGGGCAGAAGAGCAGGTGCGGCGGGCGGGCGGGCGGGCGTCGGGGCGGCGCTCCGGGGCTGGGAGGACGGCCGGTGGAGCTTCCACCTTCGGGGGCAGTCTAGCTCCGACGGCGCGCCCGTCCGGGTCCTTTCCCTCCAAGGGACACGCCGGGAGGGATGCGCAGCGGGTATCTGGAGAGGGGGCGGCCTGAGTCGACAGGAGGCTGTGCGGGGAGACCCCCGACTGTGGGGCAGACACCCCCCCTCCCCGTTGCAACCCAGCCCAGCTTTTGGAGGAGCAGGCGCCCCCCCCCAACATCCTGGTGGGGAGTCTCTGCAGGCGGAGATCCGAGCCTCTCCACCTGCCCAGAGCGCTCCCGGGATCCCCCTCCCCTTGGAGCCCTGGAGGGGAAGGCGAGGGAGGGCAGGAAGTTCAGAACAGGGGGCCTTCTCTCGGCCCTCCCCCCCCCCCGCCGCCACCCCTTTGAACCCTCTGTCCCCAAACCCACTGACCCAGGAGTGCAGAAATCCCAGAGGAGTCAGCTGGAAGGAATTTGGCCAGGGAGGCTGGGCCAGGGTGTGTGAGATCCAACACCCACTAACTCCTGGGATGCGGGCCTCTTCTCCCATGGGAGGTCTGGGGACTTAAATCCCATCCTCCCCTCCCGGCCTCTGCGGGGCTCAGAGTGCTGGAGCCAACAGGCCGGCCAACCAAAGCTCTGCTCCCCCCCCCCGCTTGCCAGGGGAATCCCTGGCTCCAATTCCCGCAGCGTCCATTTCTCAGGCACGCTGGAATGTTCTGCAGCCCCCCCCACCCACCCGCCCGCCCACCCCCATCAGACCCTGCGGGGTATGTTGGTACGGGTCGCCAAACCGAGGTAGTTAGAAACCACCTTTGTGCCATGCGGTAAAAATGGGCTGGTCTTCACTCCTTGGGGCGAATCCAGCGTTGTTTGTTCGCAGGTAAACGAAAAGAGAGCGGTGAGGATGGTGAAGAGCGCAGGGTGGGGGTACGCTGAAGTCAAATCCACCCCCCCGTCTTTCCCCCAAACAAGCCGTCCCCACCCGTCGCCGGGATCCTCGCAGGCAAGGCAAATGGGAAGGCTCACCCTGCCCTCCGGGGCGTTTGCCAGCTGTCCTCCCAACAGCTGTGACAGGCAATGGGCAAGACTGCCTGGTCTTTCTTTTTACACTCCAGCCAGTTCCATACTCCACGGGATGAACTCTGCTAAAGATCTTTTTATATATATATATATATATATATATATATATATATAAAAGGTATTTTCATCCTGGCTTTTCTTTTTATTGTTTAGAAATAACTCCAGGCGGTTGCGATACCTGATCCTCCACCCTCCTTCGCTTTTCACCCTAAGCAGCTTCCCTGCAAGGTAAGTTAGGTTGAGACGGACCGGCTGGCCCCAGGTCACCCAGCGGGCTTTGATGGCTGAGGTGGGACTAGAACTCACCGCCGCCTGGTTTTCTTACCTGGTGCCGTCACCGCTCAGTGAAACTGGCTGGAGCCCCGTTAAATGATCTATCCCACTTGGGAGTCCCCTCTGGGCTTCCCCTGACCCACCCTCCCTTCATAATAAACCTTCTTAATAAACCTCGCTGCCCCCAAACGCGATGATGCTTGCAGCCTGGGAAAATGCTAGAATTGCTGGCTTGCCTGGGAGGTGAAACTCGCTTGTTGTTTACAAGCGGACAAAACCCCTCTGTGCTCTGTTTTTTTATGGCTCCCTCTGCCAAGCGGCAGGCAGGCCTCTAACGGCCCCGTTTCATCAATTTCAGAGACGTTTCATCAATTTCAGAGACGTCCGTGGGCAGGGATTTCTGGCTGACAGCTGACCACAATGTGGATAGTATCGCCCCCTTCCGGTAAGTCAAAAGGCAGAGCTCCACCCCCCCCTTCATCCAGGCCTCCTCTCTCCCCAACCAATGGCTGGTCTTCAACGGGCAGAAATAGCTCGGTTCCTCCCCTCTCCCCCCCAAAAAATAAACTGGGAACCAGGGGGGCATAGAATCCAGAAAGGAAGGCACCCCAAAGGCAACGGGGTCAATTGAGCTCAACTGAGACTTACTTACTTCCATCCACCGCACCGGCCTTCTTCTGCTTCCATTGCCCTTAGGGGACCCGTCCTTGGATGCCAGCAAAACAGAGGGGTGCCCCTTTCTCCCAACTCTGCAGGGCTGCCAGGGTGCCTCAATCTCAGCCCGGTGCTGCAGGAGGGCAGAAAACACAGCTGTTTTCATAGAAGGCTGCCAGCCCAGAAGAAAACACCCCAGCCTATACTAGCCCAGGACCCCCCCCCCGCAAAGACCCTTTGGTGCTGGGTCTCTGGCCTTTCCCCCCCCCATCTCCCTTCCCTTCCACCTGTCTTGGTATGGTTGTTCTGCTGCAGCGTTATCTTCCCTGGGGACCCAAGCGAAGCACATCTGGAAGGAGCCAGGTTTGCAGTCTTGATTGGTAGAAGTTAACTGTTGTGGTTCCCCCCCCCCATCTCGCCTGGCTAAGGGTGATGCTTCAACAGAGCCTGCTGAGGTTGCCTGTCTGAAGACCGTGAGCCACGAAAGCTGGTCAATGAATACATAATCCAGCGGTTTGTTGCATTGTGGCAACAGATTGTTTGGAAAGCTGGGTGTTTGGCCCCGGGGCAAAGTCTGGCATAGGAACAGAAGGGGGGGGGAACCTCAAAGCTCAGAGAGAGGCACCCAGCTTGGGCTTCCCAGATTCCCTGGGATTCCGATTTGGATACAAATTGTTCCGGCAAGCTTAAAACAGTCAGAAGGGGTGCTTGATTTGAACTTTGCTCCTTTCTCAGTGTTTATTACCTCTGCGTTTTTGCACTCAAAAAACTAACTGGCCAAGGAATACGTGGATGCGTTCCAAGCCATGTGAAAAAAGGGGGGGTCTGTTTTTGCTTCATTTGCGGGGAAGGGGCTCACCATCCCTGCCCCTGCCCTTTTATCTTGGGACTGCTTTGAGGCCCTGAACGAAATGGAGGGTGCTGCTTCCTGCCCCACCCCCACCCCCCAGGCCTTTTGACGTGGTCTCCTTTCCGCGCAGCCCTCCGTATCTCAGATCTATTATCTGGAACCACGTGAAATCCTCTGGGCAGAGAGAGAGACCTAAAGCCCGCAACTGCCCGCAAGGTGCCCAATGAGGCAGAGAATCCAGGGCGCTGGAGATGCGGGCAGTTGGTCATCCGTGGAGTTCCAGAGCTGAGTCAGCACTTGCCCCCCTGCTGCAGCCACCTCTTCTGCCAGGCGGGCTGGCCCTTTCGCCCTGGGAGAGGCAGCTTCAGAGGCTGATGACATGGCTGGCTGGCTGTGCAGCCTAGGGTATAATGGACATGGGCAGAATAAACTAACCGTGTGTATGTGAGAGAGAGAGGAAGCGGTGCTTGGGGAAGAGCTGGCAGCCTCTGCGTGTTTCTGCCAACGCATACGGGCTTCCGACACGCAGGACGAACGCAGCTGGTCTCTTGTAACCCCCAATGTCTCCTTTTTGCAAACAAGAAGGGAGCGTGCTTACAGGAGGGACGGGACGGAGGCGCTCCAGGCACTTCTTTGCAGCTGGCCCGGGGATCCTCTTGGCTTCTCACTCTTTTGGATGTCTTCCAGGAGTCTTCCAGTACACCAAGAAGCTTTTCTTGAGGGAGCAGGCAGGCCGTGCGCAAACCGTTGAGTTCCTGCGCAAGAATGCGGCCAACTCAATCTCCATGGCCAACCTCCTCATGGGCCTCTCCTCTGTCCTCTGCAGCCTCAACGGGTAGGTGGAAGGTGGGCCCAGAGCTCTGCCGGGGCTCTCTCTGTTTCAAGGAGGGAATCGACGCTGGGCGGATTGGAAAGATCCCAGCCAGGGCCTCAGCACCATTCTTGTGCCACTGCAGAGAATTGCGGGGCACGGTGACCACCTGGCTGTATATTTTCACACAGCAGTTTCTTTAGCCTCTCTGCTGGCTAAGCCAAGCTGCAGTCCTGTCCTTCTGCCTCCGTAGGCAAGGTTGGGATCTAGCTGGATTCAAGACAGAGAGAATCCCTGCTGTCCAGGCCTTTCTGGATCCAGAGATCGAGAGGGATGGCAGCACCTGCTGTGGGTGGGAGACAGGGAGAGCATCCACGGACACCAAGCCAGGAAGCCATCTTGCCTTTTTCTCCTCCAGGCATTACCACTACTCCTGCTGGCTAGTCCTGACTGGATTCATGTTGGACCTTGCCGACGGAGCTGTAGCGAGGCAACTCAACGCCTGCTCTGCCTTGGGTGAGTCCCTCCCCATTCCCTTTGGGGCCTTCCCCTCCCACTCACTTTAGTTAGGGATCACCAAGATCTAGCCAACCTCCAGACGTTGTAGGATGTGGAAACAGCCAAGCTACAGAGTAGGTGGTCCTTAAAGAGAGGCACCAAGGGGGAATCCAAGAAAGAGGACATCACAGAGCCACGGGAGAGACCTCGGTCCTTCCAAGAAGTCCATGGCTGCTATCTATAGCCACGGGCCACTTCTTTCAAACTGAAGGTGGCTTGGAACTGGGTCCCATTTCACTGTCTTAAGTGTGGCTTGAATGTCATTTTTGATGTGTGCCGTTGTGCCCACAGTAAAAAAAAATGACAATAAAGGTTATCTTATCTTATCCTATCATCATTGGCCCATCAATCCAGAGAGTTTTCCTAGCTGGGTCCCTTTCCTTGGTCAGCATCTGGAGGGTGCCAGATGGGAAGGAACCCTAACCCTAACCCTTGATTTTCCCCCATTTGAATCCTCTTTTCTGGAAATCTCCCCTGCAAGTGAGCTGGGTAGTGTTTGGAGAGAGGTCATCCCAAAAAGAGGGAGCACTGAGGTTATTATTTTGTTTCACGCCATCCAATGAATGAAAGCCGAGACCTCTGTCCTCGGCTAGCGACCGTGGGCAGATCCTGGCTTTGGACGGAGACGAACCACGTCCCTTTTCGCCTCGCCTGCAGGGGCTAAACTGGACGACTTTGCCGACTTCACATCCTTCGGCCTGGCCACGGGGCTCCTGCTGCAGGCCCACGGATTCCTTGGCGGCCTGCTGGTGATCGTCTACGTGCTGGCGGTGTTGACGCGGCTATGCTTCTTCTCCAGTGGTGAGCCTGCAGTTGCGCCTGGGTGGGAAAGGATCTCATGGGGGGCTTTTAAAAAGTTGTCTCCCCCCCCTTGATGCTGCAAGTAGTCATTGCCAGCTCTTTCTAGGTTTAAGAGGAAGACAGACAGGGAAAGTGATGTCTCGATTCCATGCTTTGTAAAAAGGTTCTGGGTGCCGCAGTTCCATAAAGGAACTGGTGCGCTTTTCAACATACTTCCAGCTGGCATTTTAACCTATCCAACAGCACAAAGGGATCTTTGTGATGACACAACATAGCCCGTCTTTTGTGTGTGTGTGGCTAGGGGACACAGGACTACAACTGCACCTCTGTGGATTGGTGCCTATCTTTTCTCCTCCTCTTCATCTGCAGGGATGCCCTTTATGTACCGGGGGTTGCCATGCCCCTATGGCGCCTCCATGGTAGCAGCCACCTACTTCCTGACCGGTGGTCACCTTGTGGCTATGCGCGTGATGGCGATCATGATGATCCTCTTCATGGTGGACCAGGGTTTCTACCCCCATGACAAGGTGCTGGAGTCCCAGGCTTGGAAAAAGGCCATCTTTGCAGGAGGTATGTCCAGAGTCTTTCCTGGCCTGCCCAATCTGGAAATCAAATGTGAAGGCGTTCCCTTATCACGAGACTAGGCTTGTCTCTTTGTAAAAAAAAAAAAAAGAAAGGCTTATTTGCAGCCATTTTGGAGATTCAGACATAGTTTGAATCCATCTAATCACCTCTAAAAGTTTGAGCTGGTCTTTGAAAGCTCAGAAGTTGTTTTGCTAAGAGTCAAGAGCAGGGGTCCCCAACCCCCGGTCCACGGACTGGTACCGGGCTGCGGCATGCCAGCAACCGGTCCGCACAAACAAGCAAAGCCCCATCCGTGGGATGCAAGCAGCACACAAAACCACGCATTCTCCGGTCCATGGAAAAACCTTTCTCCACAGAACCAGTCCCTGGCGCCCAAAAGGTTGGGGACCTCTGGTCTAGAGGGACATTTGATTGCTCCAAAATCTGGACACTGCAAGTCTCATTAGACCCTGGAGAGGAAGAGCTGGCTAAAAATAAAAATTAAAAACAGAGACTGTAGGGTGCGTGAAGCTACAATGGTTCGGTTTGGGGAAAAATTAAAATGTTAAGCGCCCTTCGCGCTTAAATGTGCAAACAAGCCTGGATTCAGGGGACAGTGAGGTCTTTACTGATGTTGTCTCATGTCTTCTGAATCTCAAACTCCACAATTCCCAGTTCCAGTTGATCCTTTTCCTTGCAAGACTTTAGGGTAAACAGAAGTGAACAAACTGCTCCCGTTTCCTCTGGGGGAAAAACCTGAATGGGTGGGGATTGCAGCAAAGGTGCGCTGATACTCCAGATAGAGCAGGACTAACGTGACTTTGGCCCCCATAAATCAGCTAATCTGCAGCGGGAATCCACCGGTGATCTTGAGGCACAAGACTGTTGTCTAATGGCCTAAAATTGAAAGCCGACGGGTCTTCAAAATATCACATGGTGGTGCCAAGGAAGGGATATAGAATCCGATCTAGCTCGCCGCATCAAGATGTTTCTTTTAATTCTTTCACCCTTGGCCATTGTAGGTATCTTGGTGCTCCTGTTTCACGCCTCCTTCCTGGCCTCTCTCTACTTCCTGATTTGGTCTGTATCGTACATTTTTTTCCCCAACACTTTGTGGAGTTACAAAGTCTAACCTCTTTGATGGACGTTGAGTGGATGATGCCAGCACTGCACCCTGTCGAGGCAGTCTTTGGCGACTGGGAAGACGGACGGATCCAGTGTTAAAAAATCCACATTTTGCCTAATGTTTTTCATCACCCTGAGGTGATAAAACGTCTGGGAGATTTAGCCAGTTTCTAGCAGCGTTCCCCTCGCTGGGCTGCCGGTTGCCTGAGGAACGAAGTCAATAGCTGGCTAACATGCTGAGCCCTTGGTCAGTGTAGATATATACAGAATATTTTTACTGATGTATATATACATATAAAGTGCAATATAGTTTTAAGAGGCAAAATTCTTGCTTCGTTTTTTTTCCCACCAAGCCAGTAATTTACTCGCTGATAGCTTTCAGGGACAAGGGGAAAACTTGAATACAGACCTCTTCTCTTGCCACTTTCCCCTCTTGTGACGTTCTCACTCTGGATACATCAGAGGCCCCCTCTTTCTTTAACCTGATTTTTGCAACAAGTGAGCGAGCTGAATTTGCAACCTTGGCACTGAGGCAGAAGGAATTCCCATTGCTTTCGGAGCCAAATTTGGCCCTTAAGAGAAAGAGGACGTTACCCCTCACGTGACTGCCCTCTTGTTATCCAGGCCCTCATAAGTAGCAGAAGAGCAAAGTCCGGCTCTTAATGGGCGAGATGATATTAAACTACCTTTGACCCACAACTGCTAGTCAAACTCTTTGCTCTTTGAAAGACTCCACTGCTTTCCAAGAAAGTTGCGGTCTGCGCACACGTTCTATACGTGGGCGAGTAGCCTTTCCACAGAGTAGACAGAAAGCAGGACACCTGAAAAACCTCAATGTGCCATCCAGAATCTAAGCCAACCTCCACCAACATGGGGAGGAACTGCTGCTGGAGACAGTTTGGGAATGATTCCCTCCAAATCAAGTCCGCATCTTGTGTTAACGAAAGACTTCCGGAAGCAAATTGCCAAGCAAACAGGCCAGTAATTCTCCGTCATCCAGGTCAGGGTTGTCCCAAAGGCGCTTCTTTTGTTTTTCTTTGAAGATGTTTCGCTTCTCATCCAAGAAGCTGCTTCAGCTTTGGACTAAACTCCTTCAGAGGAATCCCACCCTGCTATAAGTATGTGGACAATACTTGGGTCAAGATGAAAACACAGGAATTGGAAGAGGCGAAATGTCTTCAAAGAAAAACAAGAAAGTCCACAGTTTCCTTCTGGAAAAAGCCCCTTTGGGGCAAGGCAAGTGCATGGCGTCCTTCCCACCACACATCCCTCTACCAGTCAGGAGCTAAAGGGAGGTGTACATTTCTGCCAATATTTGTGAGTTGCCTAGCTTTGCCAAAGGAATCATTTGTACACCTTACTGGTAGATCTATGATCTAGAATTCCACCTTGACTTCAACTCTTGCCAGAATCATGGCAGAAATTTTAGATTTGGGTTGCGAAAAGAGGCGTCCCAAATGCTTGTGCCAGGTAGCGCTTTTAATGTTTTTTATATTTATCAGGGTAATGAAGTACATGTGGAAAACGGGCTTTTCCCAAGAGCTCTTTAATTAAAAACTCCAGAGGAAGAGGATGTTGTGTCATTGGAAAACTATACTTGAAACTAATGTTCTCATGCTTGGAGGAAATATTAAACTCAGAAAACTGAAGAGATTTTGTTGTGTAATTTTGGTTTTGTACTGTGTGTCTGCTTGGGAACTGTGATAAGCAAGGGAAGCATTCATAAGGTCTGGAGCAGGAGGGAGGAGGCTGTAGGGTTACAATCTTTACTACCACACAAATTTCACATTGTCAGCTAAGCAGACAGAAAGGGGGGAAAAGAGGGGAGGGGACAGAGAAAGTCAGCTGTAGTGATGACAGTAGATGGGAGGGGAAGTTTCCTCCCCCCTTCTTATAAACCTTGAGCAAAGAGGGAAGGGATGGTCATCAGGTTTCAGATATACAAAATAACATTTCTGTGCAACAAGAAACCATCTGAACAACTTTATGTCGCACCAAACAATCAGAGACTCAGGACTCTTCTCCATTTATTTACCCATCAGTGACTTACAAGCAATGCCTCCATGTGAAGAGGCAGCACACCTTGAATCTCTGTTTTGGGTGAGGGAGAAGAAGGGGAAACTTTTTTTTCCGGCTTTTGGATTGCCTGGAAGTATCGTAATGGTCCTGACCATATCTGCACTGGACTTTGGTCTCACAGACAGATATTTATTTGCACACATATAAAACACATTTATTTAATAAATAGGATTAAAAAAAACAACAGTTCAAACAATGAGAAAGTCCATTTTGGCAAGGACTTTTGGTGGACCTGGAAGCGGCTGAGAGGCACTGCCGTAGCCCAGAGGAAAAAAGGGTCTGGGGGCTTCTCACCGTGGTTTAACAGGCCACTGACCATGGTCCAGTGTCCAGACCTTGAGTGAAGTCTTGTGTGGGGAGCGAAGATCTGGCTGTCACTCACTGGAAGCCCTCATCTGCTTGCAGAAGGCATCAAACTGTTGCTGTTCCAGCTCTGTCATCACCCGGTTGAGGGCATAGATCTGCAGACCAAAGCAGAGGTTAAGCTGTTGTCCCCAAACTCTTCAACTCACGAAATTGTTTATCCACCCCCCCAAACATTATAGGAAAATAATCTGATAAATACTATTTTAACAGTACAATACCAATAATAATAACAACAATCCAAACAACATCTGCCTATCTTAGGTCCTTGGGAAAGGCTTGATACATGGGGAAAAATGCCAAAACCAAACATTTCCCAGACTGCACAATGAATAATAACTTAGATGACCCTTGCGGGGGGAGGGAGGGGTTGTCAATATTGACATTTTTGGATTAGACCCAAAATGTCCCAGCCCTCAGGGGCAGACGAATGGAAAGCTGCCAATAGGCTTCCCTTCCACAAAAAACAGAGGCTTGCCTTGCAACTGTTTTAGGGCCTAGAGCAGGGGTGGGGAACCTTGGCTCTTTTATGACTGGTGGACTTCAACTCCCAGAATTCCTGAGCCAGCCACGCTGAGCTTGGAAACCTCTCCCTTTCCCTTCAGCATGGCTGGCTGAGGGATTCTGGGAGTTGAAGTCCACGAGTCGTGAGGGGGCCACAGTTCCCCCACGCTGGCTCAGGAATTCTGGGAGTTGAAGTCTACCCGTCATAAAAGAGCCAAGGTTGCCCACCCCTGGTCTAGAGAGAAGAAGTCTTCCACCTCCCCTGGGCCTACCCAAAATTACTTGATCGTTATCCCACCTTTATTACCTTAACACAGGTAGTCCTCGACTTACAACCATTCATTTGGTGACCTTTCAAAGTTACAACTGGCACCGAAAAAAGTGACTTATGACCATTTTTGACATGGACTGTTGCAGCATCCCTGCGGTCACGTCATCAACATTAAGACGTTTGACACCTGGCTCACATTTATGACGGGTCACAGTGTGCATGTGTGTGTGTGTGTGTGTTTGTGTGAGAGAGAGAGACGTTGCATGTGTGTGTGTGTGTGTGTGTTTGTGTGAGAGAGAGAGACGTGATCGCCTTTTGCTACCTTCTGACTAGCGGTCAATGGGGGAGCCGGATTCACTTAACCTTCACATAACCGCAGCAACTCGCTTAACAAATGTGGCAAGGAAGG
Source organism: Bothrops alternatus (assembly GCA_034064705.1). Classification (NCBI taxonomy): domain Eukaryota; kingdom Metazoa; phylum Chordata; class Lepidosauria; order Squamata; family Viperidae; genus Bothrops; species Bothrops alternatus. The sequence continues at coordinate 196,737 of JARGCV010000564.1, forward strand.
TCGTCAAACGGGGGCGAAATTCATTTAGCCAACACCTCGCTTAGCGACGGAAAGGTCGGACTGAACTATGGTCGTATGTCGAGGACCACCTGTACTCACAGAGGATCAACCCCCTAAAGAGCAGGGGGGGGCTTGACAACAGCAGCGTGCCCCACAAGTCCAAGGCTTCCCCTACCCCAAAATCTCTCCTCAGGAGCCCCCTAAGTCAGACGCAACAGTGGCGGGGAGTTCCCCAGGCGCGGAGGCTTCTCCCCACACAAACACCCCGCCGTCAAGGGAGCTTCATTCCCGGGGGGGGGAGCTCAGAAAGGCGTTTCGTAGGCCGCAGCCCTGTTTTCAGACGGGCCCCCGCCTCAGGGCTCTCCTCAGAGACCCCCGCCGCCCACCTCGGCGCGCTGCCGCTGCTTCAGCTCCTGCTGGGCCGAGCGCTGCTTGGCCTTCTCCAGGCGGGCGTTGCCGCCGCCGCCGCCGGACCCGGGCCCCTCCTTGCCCTTGGCGGGCGGCAGCACCAGCGGCGGCGGCGGGACCTTTTCGCGCCGGCCCCCGCCGGGCTCCATTCCCCTCAGCCCGACCAAGATGGCGGCCGAGCAGCGCCTCAGCGCGCAGGCGTCACTCTCCTCCCGCGTCACAGAGCCACCCTCGACGACGGCGCGGCCCAGAGCGGCCTCACGCGCGGGCGGGGCGAGTCAGGCGCCGCTTCCGGTCCGGCCGGCGGAAGTCCTGAGCGCCTCCCGAGAAGCGCCGGAAGGCGGAGAGGAGAGCGCTTCGGTTTTCGGGGCGGGGGGGGCGGCCTCCACTGCGCAGGCGCCTGGCGAGACCGGCGGCCTGAGGGAGAAGCCGCCATGGCGGTGCCGGCGCCGGGCTGCAGCCTGAAGGACGAGCTGCTGTGCCCGATCTGCCTGGGCCTCTACCAGGAGCCGGTCAGCTTCGGCTGCGAGCACTACTTCTGCCGCCGCTGCATCTCCGAGCACTGGAGCCGGCAGGAGGCGCAGGCGGCGCCCGCCCGGGACTGCCCCGAGTGCCGCCGGGCCTTCTCGGCGCCCGCCCTGGCGCCCAGCCTCAAGCTGGCCAACATCGTGGAGCGCTTCGCCGCCTTCCCGCCCGAGGGAGGGGCGCTGGGCGGCGGCGGCGGCGGAGGAGGGCGGGGCGGCCGGGCCGGGGGCTCGCCCTGCGGGAAGGCCCACGCCAAGGTGCGCCTCTTCTGCCTGACCGACCGCGCCGTCGTCTGCTTCTTCTGCGACCGGCCCGCCCTGCACGAGCAGCACCAGGTCACCGGCCTGGACGAGGCCTTCGAGGAGATGCAGGTGGGGGAGGGGAGGGGAGGGGCAGCTCTGGCCCCTCCCCCGGCCAGGCCCCTTTGGGGGGGGCTCCCCAGGATGTGCCAGGCTGGCATGGGGGCAGCTGGGGTCTATTATGTCTTTGGGGTGGGTGCCAGGCTGGCCAAGAGGCACTCCTGCTTCGCTGGGGAAGGGGCAGCCGGGGCCCTGCTTTGCCCCCCATGCTTGGCCATCAGGACTTCCTGTCTTCCCAGAATAGGTGTCAGGCTGGCATGGGGGCAGCTGGGGTCTATTATGTCTTTGGGGTGGGTACCAGGCTGGCAGCTGGGGTCTGCAATGTCTCCAGGATGGGTGCCAGGCTGGCGAAGAGGCACTCCTGCTTCGCTGGGGAAGGGGCAGCTGGGGCCCTGCTTTGCCCCCCATGCTTGGCCATCAGGACTCCCTGTCTCCCCAGGATGGGTGTCAGGCTGGCATGGGGGCAGCTGGGGTCTACTATGTCTTTGGGGTGGGTGTCAGGCTGGCCAAGCGGGACTCCTGCTTCCCTGGGGGGGGGACATCTGTCGCCCTGCTCTGCCCGTTGTGGAGCAGCCGTGGAGTGGGAGGGGCTTCCTGTTTCTCCATGGTGGATGCTCCCAGTGGGGTGGGTGCCTGCTCCACCCCAATCCTGCCTGGGACAAGTTGGGGGCTACCCAGACACAGCCGAGAGCCCCTCACCCCAATGCCGGTCTCTCATTCCAGAGGGAACTGAAGGAGCAGCTGCAGACCCTCCAGGACAGCGAGCGTGGCCACACGGAGGCCCTGGCTCTGCTGAAGCACCAGCTGGCCGAGACCAAGGTAAGGGCCGGGTGGGGGCTGTGCCCCGGGTGTTCCCATCCTCTGGGGGCCGGGATTCACCCGGTGCCCGCCTGCCTGTGTCTTCCAGTCCTCGGCCAAGAGCCTGCGGGCCACAATCGGCGAGGCCTTTGAGCGGCTGCACAGGCTGCTCCGCGAACGCCAAAAGGCCATGCTGGAGGAGCTGGAGGCCGACACGGCCCGGACGCTGACCGATATCGAGCAGAAGATCCAGCGCTACAGCCAGCAGCTGCACAAAGTGCAAGAGGGCAGCCAGATCCTGCAGGAAAGACTGGCGGAAACCGACAAGCACAGCTTCCTGGCGGGCATCGCCTCTCTCTCGGAGAGGTGGGTGGGGCTGGGGGGGTGGAGCCAGGGTGCAGGCCAAGGGGCACCGCCGTGGCTAACCTCAGTATCCTTTCCCACCCCCACCCACCCCCCAAGGCTGAAGGGGAAGATCCACGAGACTAACCTCACCTACGAAGACTTCCCCACTTCGAAGTACATGGGGCCTCTGCAGTACACCATCTGGAAATCCCTCTTCCAGGACATCCAGCCAGGTGAGCCGGCTCCTGGCCCAGGTAGATAGCAATAGCAGCTAGACTTATATGCCGCTTCACAGTGCTTTGCAGCCCTCTTAAGCAGTTGACAGAGAGTATATTTGCCCCCAACAATCGGGGTCTTGAGCCGGTCAGGATCAAACTCCTGGCTGTGGGCAGAGATTGCCTGCAATGCTTCATCGTAACACTGCACCACCACAGCTTGCTTCCTTCTTATTTTCCTTCCTTCCTTCTTTCTTTCCCTCCCTCCCGCCCTCCCAAGCAATAAGACTTATATACCACTTCACAGTGCTTTGCAGCCCTCTAAGCGGTTTACAGAGTCAGCCTTTTGCCCCTAATAATCTGGGTCCTCATTTTACCGACCTCGGAAGGATGGAAGGCTGAGTCAACCATGAGCTGGTCAGGATCGAACTGCTGGCAGCCGGCAGTCAGCAGAAGCAGCCTAATCCTGCATTCTAACCAGTGTGCCACCATCGATGGTAAGGAAAGCCACCCCGGGCCTTCAGACATCCAGACGGCAATTTAACCTCTTCCAAAGGAATTCACTCCCCACGCTTATCCTATTTGGCATTGACTTCTCTGTGGTGACCCCCTCTGCACAGCACTGAGCTACTCTCCTCCCCTGAAGATCCTCTTCCCCATCCAGGTGACCTCACTCCGGCTTCTCTCTTCCCTCCCCCAGTGCCTGCCATGCTGACCCTGGACCCGGCCACCGCTCACCAGCGCCTGATCCTCTCCGACGACTGCACCATCGTCTCCTACGGCAACTTGCACCCGCAGCCGCTGCAGGACTCGCCCAAGCGCTTCGACGTGGAGGTGTCGGTGCTGGGCTCGGAGGCCTTCAACAGCGGCATCCACTACTGGGAAGTGGTGGTCTCGGAGAAGACCCAGTGGATGATCGGGCTGGCCCACGAGGCCGTCACCCGCAAGGGCAACATCCAGATCCAGCCGAGCCGCGGCTTCTACTGCATCGTCATGCACGACGGGAACCAGTACAGCGCCTGCACGGAGCCCTGGACGCGGCTGAACGTCAAGAGCAAGCTGGAGAAGGTGGGGGTCTTCCTGGACTACGCCAAGGGGCTGCTCATTTTCTACAATGCGGATGACATGGCGTGGCTTTACACCTTCCGGGAGAAGTTCCCCGGGAAACTCTGCTCCTACTTCAGCCCCGGACAGAGCCACGCCAACGGGAAGAACGTGCAGCCGCTCCGGATCAACACCATCCGGATCTAAGGACTCTCCTGGTCTCGTCTCTTCCCGGTGCAGAAGGGAGGAATTAGTCTGATGCTGGCAAAACGTGACCTTTTCTGGAATACTTTTTTCCAGCTGCCAGGACTGAACAAAGCAGGGAACGGGGCTGGTAAGGATTCCCCTCGGCGGGCAGAGCGTGGAAAGCCGCTCTCGTGAACGATGGGCCTTGGGCTGCCTCCTGCGGGATCTAAGAGGCTTGCCGCTTCCCAGACGCAGTGAGGAAGGGTATAATGGGGAGTTGGGGGGGGGCTTTTAAGGTGGAGGGCTGTCTGTGTTCTCATTGTCGGCCTTATTCAGGCAACTCTTTTGTTTTTGCATGCTTTTCCCCATCCTGTCCTGTCATTTTTGCAAAAGTGGGCAGGGAGAGGGAGGGAGGGAAGGAAGGCCCACACTACGGATCTGAGCTGTTTTTTAATTCCTGCTTCTTAGCCGGCCAGGAAGCGGAGGGAACAAGCAGACCAGCCAGGAAATAAACAGAGCTAACGGGTCTTTAACGTTCAATGGGAGGTTTGTCTTGTAACCCCTAGGATGTGTTTGTTGTAAAAGGGGGTGGGGGAATAGAATTATTGGCTGTTTGCGTTGGTTCCACGCTTGCCAGCCTCCACTTTCAAAGACTGAGGGATGAGGTTGCTTTAGCTGCGTCTACGCAAGCTTCACCTGACTGCTGACTTAATCAATCTCTGTTCTGGGTATCCTGAACATGGCGAAGCCTCCGAAGCCATGCAGGGTCTGCGCTGACCTGTCGAAAGCCCACCGTGGTGTGGTTAAGCAAAGCTGTCTTGTTTCAGAATACAAGTTGTTAGGGAAGGAAAACCTGGCGCTAAATGCAACTGTCAACGTGTGACACTCCAAGCTGGCCACAAGAGGGCAGCGTTGGCTTAATTCATGCCACTAAGTGGGAAGGGGGGGCTGCCAGGGTGGGGTGTAAAGGGGGGTGTCTGGAGGGGGAAGGGGAGGAAACCGTTACTGGATGGGTTTGGGCAGGGGGACGGCCAGAGAATTCAGCTGGGGCTCCCGTGCCAGAGGGGAGCTTTTTTTTATGTACACCTTTACCCCAGCGTGTCCGTCGAGTCTGTAATTAAAAGATTGGCCGGTAGATGGCGCTGTCTCTCAAGGCTTTATGTTTTATGAATTTGGGGGGGAGGGATGGGGGGGAAGCTGATGTGGTCTTCGGGAAGGCTGAGCCAGAACCGAGCGATTTTAGGCTCCGTTTCCGCGCTGCGTTTGGTCCCCTGCTCTCCCTGTCTGTGCCTGCCACCCCAAAATTCAGACACTGGGGTGCCACAAGCCTGGCTGAGATGCTGGTTGTCGGGATGAACGGAAATTCCAGCCGAGTTTTGTCTAGCAACAACCCCTTGTCAAAGCAAGAATATTCAATAGGTTTCATTAGTCAGACTCATGACACCCCTTTTGTTCAAGGCCTGCGGCGTTGGCTGCGTCCACATAGAAGAGGTGTTCAATCCGCCCGTTTCGTACAACGCCACCGGACCCTCAAACGGGACAGATTCGGGCAGCCTAAGAGAGCCGCAAAAGGAATCCCACATTAAATTAACCAAGTTTAGGGGATTAGGTGGGGAGCGACAAAAGATTCCCCCCCCTCGTGTCTTCGGTCTCTCTGTCGCTCCCTCCTTTGGCTTCCCCCCCCCACCAAAACCCATCTTTCCAGAACAGCCGGGTCTCCTTCCAATCCAAGCTGGAAATCTTTTAATTCAACCCCAAACTTCCCCCCCACCCCCCAAATTTCCTCAGGTAAACTATTATTCTGGCTGTGGAACGGTGCATGAGTTTGTGGGGGGGCAAGGAGTCTGAATAGCAGCACCAGAAGAGATTCGTTCAAGGGGTAATAAAAATACGAAATCGTTGCTGCAAGTCCCCCCTTCCGGAAGGGACACTGCACTCTGCAAAAAAAAACCTCCCAGCACACACGCTCTGCAAAAATGTCCAGGCCACAACCGTTTGTCACCTCATTTTTATTCCTGTTGTTCCAAAGTGCCCCCCCCCCTCAACAAAGGCCGAGAGCTGCAACACGCACCCCCACCTGTGCGGAAGGGGCTTTGTCTTGGCTACATTAGAGGAGGGAAGGGAAGGAAGGAAAACAGAACGAGAAAGGAAGAAAAGAATGAGAGTGAATGAGAGAGAGAAAGAAAGAGGAAGGAAGGAAGGTAAAGAGGGAGCGAGAAGGGAAAGGCAGAAAAGAAAAGGAAAAAGAATGAGTGAGAAAGAAGGAAGGAAGGAAAATAAAGGGAGGGAGGAAGGGAAAGGCAGAAAAGAAGAAAGGGAGAAAAGAATGAGTGAGTGAAAGGAAGGAAGGAAGGAAAATAGGGAGGGAGAAAGGGAAAGGCAGAAAAGGAGAAAATAATGAGTGACTGAAAGGAAGGAAGGAAAATAGGGAGAAATGAAGAAAGGGAAAGAAGGCAGAAAGGGAGAAAATGAGTGAGTGAATGAAAAAGGAAGGAAAGAAAATAAAGGGAGGGAGAAATGAAGAAAAGGAAAGGCACAAAAGAAAGAGAGAAAGGAAAGGAATTTAGGGGGGGTGAAGAAAACCCACACTACACACACAGTTGTCAGGACACCCGGTTGGGTCCTGCAAACACTCCTTAAAGAGGTTAAGAGTCTTGTGTCCAGTCAACACAACACGCTTCTCTGTAGTGTTCAGACAGTTTTTTCCCCCGCAGCACCCGCAGGCCCACGAAGTTCCGGCACAGAGAGGGCCGACGTGTGTGTGTGTGTGTGTGTGTGTATGTCTAAAACCGGCTCCCCCTCTCGGCTTCCCGGGGAGCGGCAGTGGGCCCCCCCTCTCAGGGGACCACCTTCCACCAGCTGAAGGCAAAGGGCTTCCGCTGGACATTGGTGCCGCAGTGGACCTCTCCCAGGCGCTTGTGGTAGGAGGAGATGTCGTCAATGAAGGTGCAGGCCAGCCCCAGGGGCTCCAGCAGGGAGGAGACGTGCTGCTCCAGGCAACACTCCCCCTCGATGATGGGCCCAAAGGGTTTGGGGACGCCCAGGTCTCGGGACAGCACGATCATGTTCACCTGAGAAGGGAGAGCCAAAGGGAGGGGCCTCTGAGTGCACGGCCGGCCGGCCGGTTATCTTTCTTGCAAAGCAACGTGCTAAAACAAGGGAGGGGTGCACCACGCTAGAGAAAAGCCAAGCCCCGGGTGAGTTGGGTCAGTGGGGGGAAAGAGTTGGGGGCAGAAATGGCCTTGTGTTTCGGAAGCTGGATGGGGAGGGGAGAAGCGAGCACCTGGCAGGACGCAGCCCTTACGAGCCACGGTGGCGCAAAGGTTAGAATGCAGGATTGCAGGCTGGCTCGGCCCACTGCCAGCAGTTCGATCCCGAGTCAATGGTTGGCTCAGCCGTCCGTCCGTCCTTCCGAGGTCGGTAAAATGAGGAGCCAGATTGTTGGGAGGGCAACGGGCTGGCTCTGTAAAGCGCTCAGAGAAGGCTGCAAAGCACTGTGAAGCGGGATGTAAGTACTAGGTATTGCTGTCCCTTCCTTCCTTCCTACCTCCCAGTGGTTAGAAGGCAGTATTGCAGGCTGACTGCCCACTGCCAGGAGTTTGATCCTGACCTGCTCAAGGACGACTCAGCCTTCCATCCTTCCGAGGTCGATAAAATGACCCAGATTGTTGGGGGGGCGGTCAACAGGCTGACTAAACCACTCAGAGAGGCCTGTCAAGCGGTATATAAGTCTTTTAAATGCTGTGGCGATTATCCGCCCTCCTAGATAATGCAAGGAGCCAGAAAAGCAGCTGACCTGCAGCCGCCACCTCCACAGCGCCCTTTCAGCATCACCAAGGCTGCCATTCCTGATTATTATTATTTGGGGGGGGGCTTTCCTCACTCCGTCCATCGGGGAGTGAGGTCAAACTCAGGTCCCAATGTCTGCGGGGGCTGGTTTTGCAAGGAGCAAATGTGCACATTTTAAAAAGGTGAGAGGAGGGAGGGCAAAGGAAGGTCCAAACAGGTGATGCCAAGGCTTGGTGGGGCTGGGGGCTTGGAGAGTGGCGCCCCACCACCACCACCACGCTTACCATGTTGGGAAAGTAAGCCATCGCCTTCCCTTCTCTGTCCATCTTGAAGAGGGCGGGCAGGTCAATAATGTCCTTCTCGCTCAGGCCCAGTTCCTTCTTAAGGATGTCGCGGTTCCAGTCGATGCACCTCTGGGGGGGGGGGAAGCAGAGGCCAGACCCAGAATTAGGAGACCCCCAAACAGCCCCCTCCCCACTTCTCTGTCAGATGGGGTCCTCCTGGGGGGGCCTCTTCAGTCACGGGAAGCCACAGCTTGAAGGACACGTCGTAAGACGGGAGAAATGCAACCTCAAAAAGATCCACAAGAAACTACAGGCAGTCCTCAATTTGCGGCCACACACAGCGGAGCCAAAAAATTTATGTTGCTAAGGGAGACATTTGGGTCCCATTTGGGGACTTTTCTCGCCACCGTTGCTAAGTGAGCCACACAGTCGTTAAGTGAATCTTCCTTGTCGGAAGGTCGCAAAAAGGGGACCGTGTGACACCCCCCCCTCCCGGGGGACGCTGCGACCGTCGTAAAGACGAGTCGGTTGCCAAGCGTCTGAATTCTGACCCCGTGACCGTGTGGATGCTGCGAGGGTCGTTAAGTGTGAGAAAAGGTCCCAAGTCCCCTTTTTCGGTCCCGTTGTAACTTTGAACGGTCACTAAATGAACTGTTGTAAGTTGAAGACTTCCTGTATTAGCACCTCCCTTGATGACTACAAAGCCAGCCATACCATTTTGTGGGCCAAACCTCTCATCTTGGATTTACTGGGGGACTACAAGGTGGCCCTCCTCACAGGGTTGTTGTGAGGCTGAAATGGAGGTGGGGGAAGCGTTGAGGCTGCATGGCGGAGTTCCTGACGGGGAGTGGGATGGGGTGGTGGTGGTCAAAAATGCATTGATCCCTCCATCTACCCATCATCCACTTGCCACAGAAACCTCTAGATCAGCGGTTCTCAACCTGTGGGTCGTGACCCCATTTGGGGTCGAATGACCATTTCACGGGGGTCGCCAAACACTGCAGTCCGCCATTTTTTTTTGGTCGGCCATTTTTTTTTGGTCAGCCATTTTTTTCCCCTTTGTGATGTGGGCCGTCGTGCCGTGCATGCGCGATGCGGGCCCGCCATTTTTTTTGGGGTCGGCCATTTTTTTTTGGTTGGCCATTTTTCCCCCCCCCTTTGTGATGCGGGCCGTCGCGCCGCGCATGCGCGATGCGGGCCATCGCGCTGTGCATGCGCGATGCACCCCATCACGCCGCGCATGCGCGATGCGGGCCGGGGTCGAGCCCCGGAAAAGGTTGAGAACCGCTGCTCTAGATTTCATCTGGAACGTTCCACTGTCTTCCAGAAAAACATCTTTTAAGATAGGTGCAGAAACCCTTCGGAGAGGCAAATGAAAAGCAAGGTTACACACACACACACACACACACACACCCCTCTCCCTGCAAAGCCTCACCTGTACATACTGGTTCTCCTGCACCATAATCTCGTTGGAAAGGACCTTGTTGATGGTGACGCGTTTGGTGTCTGTGCCGGAGTATCCTGGAGAGAGAGAGAGAGGGAGGGAGGGAGAGAAAGAAGGAAGGAGAGAGAAAGGGGGAAAGAGAGGGAGGGAGAGGGAGGGAGAAAGAGAAAGAGGGAGAGAAAGAAGGAGGGAGGGAGAGAAAGGAAAGGAGGGAGAGAGAGAGGGGAAGAGAGAGCAGAGCTTGTGTTCCCCTGTGGACAACCACCATGTGGGAGGCGCAAGAAAAACCCTCCACTTTTCAGCCCCCTTCAAAGCCCACCTGTCCCCAGCCAGGAAGGCAGAGCCGGTGAAGCAAAGGCCGCAGCCAGGCGGTGCCAAGGGATCGATGGGCCTGGCAGCTGATCTCTGTTGGAGTCGACTCCCTTTCGTGGAATTGGGAAGCCCGGTGATTTACGTCCCCTTCACCTCCTTTCTAAATGGAGAGGAATGGCCCACTTGGGAGGGCAATAAAATGTCACCCTTTTTGGGATCGCCTCCCACCTGCTCTGGGCGCTGCTCTGCCTGGTACCTCACTACCTCTCCGATGGAGCCACTTGCCTCCGCTAGGATCGCAGCCCTGCCCGCCCGCTGCAGACCCTTGTGACCGGGAAAGCTGCCGGTCCCGCGCATCTGCTTTAGAGCCCGGGATAAAAGTGGGCGCATAAACGCCGCCGCATCCTTTCCTGTCCAGACACCTGCTTTGCAACTTCTGCCGCTGGTTTCCAGCAGATGGCAGGGCTGTGCAGAAGCACACGGATGCGTTGGCCCTACTCCCTCCGGCACACAAATTACACTGCTGCTGACACACACTCGGAGGCTTCTTCCAGTCTTAAGCAAGAGCATCTCACTAGTGTTCACTCCGTTTCTGCTGCCCCCCCCCCACCCTCCCCGGGCAAATATCTGCAACTGGGGATGCTGGAGACTGCCCACCTTTAAACATGGTGGCTTCTCCGTGGCCCTCTTTCTGCTTTTCTCTGAAGAACTTGTAGCAGGCGGAGGGGCTGGCCATGAGCATCCGGAATTGCTGGAGGAAGGAAGGAGGAGGGGGCTGGTCAGATTGGGGGAGGGGGCAGGTGGCACAGGTGGAATGAGACCCTCCCTGCTTCCCAGATGTTGGGCATCTGGCGGCATGCAAGTTTACTAAATTATTATTATGATTACTGTTATTCATCTCTGGGGTTGGAGTAACCCAGCTGGAGGCCCTCTTTGGAAGCCCAGCGGAGAAGGGCGCCAGAAAGCCAGGCCCACTGGGAGAAGGCGGGAAGAGGAAGCTGGAAAGGGGAGTTGTGCCCGTCTTGCCTTCTTGCCAGGGACAGGAACGAAGGTCACAAACTCGTCCACGTGGCCGACGGTCAGCCAGTCTGAATACAGCTCCACCGGGGACTGGACCCGCTGGGCATGGAGGAAGTTGCGGATCACCTTGGTCATACGGCGTCCCCCAGAGCTGGAAGGGAGGGAGGGAGGGATGAGAGTAGAATGGATGGACGGAAGGAAGGATGGAAGGAAGGGAGGGAGGGAGAAGAATAAGAATGGGTGGACAGAAGGAAGGAGAGGGAGGGAGAGATGAGATGAGAAGAATAATTGGGTAGATGGAATGAAGGAAAGAGGGTTGGTGGGAGGAAGGAAGATAGAAAGAGAGATGAGAGAATGGTTGGATGGATGGATGGATGGATAGAAGGAAGGAAAGGAAGGGAGGAAGGAAGGAAGGAAGGAAGGAAGGAAGGAAGGAAGGAAGGAAGGAAGGAAAAGGGATGAGAGAAGAATAGTTGGGAGGGAGGGAGGGATGAGAAAAATGGTGGACAGAAGGAAGGGAAGGAAGGAGTGATGGAGGGATGAGAGAAGAATGGATGGACAGAAGGAAGGGAAAAGAGGGAAGGATGAGAGAAGAATGGGTAATAGAAGGAAAAAGGTGGGAGAAAGGAAGATAGAGATGAGAGAATGGGTGGACAGAAGGAAGGAAGGAAAAGGGGAGGAAAGTAGAAAGGGAGAGATGAGAGAACGGTTGGATGGAAGCAAGGAAGGAAGGAAAAGAGGGATGAGAGAAGAATGGTTGGGTAGAAGGAAGGAAGGATTAAGAGGGAGGGATGAGAGAAGAAAGGAAACGAGAGAAGGAAGGGAACGGTGAGTGTGCTGCAATAATATGCATACAAATAAATAAAGTGCACTTCCCAACTTCTCCCGCTTACGTGGGGAAGCTGCTTCCAGTGAGGATCCTGCCCAGAGGATACTCCTTCCCGTGGACAGAGACCGGGGGGCTGACTTCCAGGTTCCCAAAGGAGTCCAAGCTGGTGACGGTCTCGAAGAGGGGCTCCTGCGTCACGTAGCCGAAATCGGGGCCCTGGGGAGGGAAAGCGAGAGGGGGGAAAGTTTCCTGGCAGATGTCTCCCCAAAGGGGATCCGAGAGCCCTGCGCCAGGTCTGCCACCGCAAACGCTTCAACCTGCTTCCCTCTGCCACCTGCTTCCCTCTGCCAGCATCCTGCCGTAAAACGTGGGAGGGGGAGAGAAAAGGAATGTAGTGGGGAAGGGCAACAGGAATCAGAGGTGAATATTTATAGAAGTCTATACCGAGACGGTTAGATAAATAGAAGTATTAATGTAAGAGAAAATTAATCTTATTGTGTATAATACAGATAGGGAAATTTGGAGAGAGGAGTGGCTCGGACATCGCCCCTGAATTGTATCTGAAGAGGGATGTGAGGGAAGAAAGGAGAGGAGAGAGAAAAGAGTAAAGGAGGGGAGAAGGAAGTAGGAAGGTTGGAGGAGAAGAGGAGGAGAGTGGTGAAGGAAAGAAGAGGAGAGGAAGAAGAGGGAAGTAGGGAAGAGAAGAAAGGGAGAAAGAAAGTAGAGAAGGAGGACTGTGGATACAGTGAAAGGGGAAATGGGCGAGCAACACCAAAAGTCATGTGTATGTATTTACTACGTAAGTGAAACATTTGTCAAGTGAGTTTTGCCCCGTTTTAACGACTTCTCTTGCCACAGTTGTCAAGCGAAACACTGACTTTGTTTTGTTAGTCACCCAGTTTGTTCAATGAATCTGGCGTCCCCGTTGACTTGGCTTGTCCGAAGGTCGCGAGGGTGGATCACGTAAACCATGGGAATGCTGTGACCGTCCCGAGTTGGTTGCCAAGGGTTTGAATCTGGATCACGTGACCCGTCGGCATGCTGCAATGGTCGTTAAGCATGAGAAATGGTCACAAGTCCGTTGTAACTTTGAACAATCACCAAAAGAACTGTTGGACACTCATGAATGCTTAAGTGGGGAGGGCCCGGGAAATGGGAAAAAGGCAGGTTTTGAACAGGAACATTCAGATCCGGCTCTGTTTGTGCTGCAACTACTTGGCTTTAGTAAAAGGATCGCTTTTGCTACAAATGGAGCCCAGGGTCTTTCTTTGCTAAAGGCCCCAGCTGGGACAGGCCTGACGCCCCAGCATTGCATTGCCTGCAGGCACACAGCGGATTCCGGGGGAAGATTCGGGTCACACGAGGCCCTTGGCCGGCACTGCGATGCCTTTTGAGAAAGATTTCTTCACATCGGCCTTTTTTTTTTCTCCTGTATTAACACTTTTCATAATGTATTTGGAGGAAGGAAGGAAGGAAGCAAGGAAGGAAGGGAGGGAGGGTGGGTGGGAATTGAAGGAAGGAAGGAATTAATTAAAAAGAAGGAAGGAAGGAAAGAAAGAAAGAGAAAGAAAGAAAGAGAAAGAAAGAAAAAAGGAAAGAAAGAAAGAAAGAAATCAAAGGGAGGGAGGGAGAGAGGAATTGGAGGGAGGAAGGAAAGAGAGAAAAATAAATTAATAAATTGAAGAAAAGGAAGGAAGGAAATGAAGGAAGGAAGGAAGAAAAGGAATCGAAGGAAGGGAGGAATTGGAGGAAGGTAGGAAGGTAGGAAGGAAGGAAGGAAGGAAGGGAATCAAAAGGAAGAATTGGAGGAAGGAAGGAAGGAAAGAAAAATAAATAAATCGAAGAAAAGGAAGGAAGGAAGGAAGAAAAGTAATCGAAGGAAGGGAGGAATTGGAGGAAGGAAGGGAATCAAAAGGAAGAATTGGAGGGAGGAAGGAAGGAAAGAAAGAAAGAAAAATAAATAAATAAATCGAAGAAAAGGAAGGAAGAAAAGGAATCGAAGGAAGGAAGGAATCGAACGAAGGGAGGAATTGAAGGGAGGAAGGAAGGGAGGGAGGGAGGAACAAAAGAAGGAAAGAGGGGAGGAAGGGAGGGAGGGAGGGAGGAACACCTGTCACTGAAGAGCTCCTGTGCACAGACAGAGCCCCACAGCTTCCGCCAGCATAAAATCTGCAGAAATATCCTCCTGCGTGGTCCTCGTTCAGACCCTTCTCTGAAACTTTTCAGACGAGTCAAGCCGGGCCGAGCCAAGGAGATCCGACTTAGCTGGAAAGGGAAGGCCGGCCCCACTTATCCGCCACTCACACCTGTGGAATCTGGGCTGCCAATCCCTCTGCACTCAAGCCACTCGTCCTGCTATAAGCCACTAGAGGTCTTTCCTCCTTGCAAAAAAAAATAAATAAATCTCGGGGCAGGAAGGAGGAAGAGAGCGAGACAGAAAAAGCTTTGAAATGGAGACCCACTCAAGTCCAGGGGAGCGTGCCAGGGTGGCTTTGCTATGAATTAGCCGGCTTGCGTCCAGGCGATACGGCTGTAATTCCATCCACATGGGCTGCTGGAACAGACAGAGGGAAGGGCAGTCCGTCCTGTCAGGTATGCTTGTCGGGATCCTGGTGCCAACCGCGGGCTCCAGATTGGCGCCGGGTCACCCTCCTCTTCCTCGCTGTGCCAAAGAAAGGAAGGCATCTCCAAGCGTGGGCAAAAATCTTTTGCTTGGCACGAGACGGCCTGTCTCTGTGTGTGTGCCCACATCGGCATGTTGAGGCCGGAGCACTCTTGAGAGAGGAAGCCAAGGGCCAGCTGACCTTTACAGAGTTGGGAAATCGTGCACCGCCCGTTTTTCCCCCCAACCTTTTGTCCTTCCAAACTGTCCCAATTCCCGTGCGTTTTTTCCCGCCCGCATCCAGGCGGGGAGGCGCACCAGGAGAAAGGCTTGGATTACAGCCTCAGTTTCTGCTTGCTTCTGCTAAAAGTTAAACAGGCAATTAAACTCTCGGAAAGCTGGCTTCCTTCAACTTGGCTTGCCCTGTTCCTTTTTTTAGCTTTCTTGCAAATTCCCCGGGGATTAACAACCCGCATGTTGCAATCCCTCCAAGCACTTGCAACAGAAGCCTCAAACGTGTCTACATGATTTTTAATGTTAGGTTCTGCTCGCGGGGCAAAGATGCCGAAGTTGGCTGCCGAACTGCATCTCCCAGACGGCCCAAAACAGTTTTTTTTTAAAAGGGGAAGGAAATCACTGCAAAGTCCTTGGCCAAAGCAGTACCATAGTTCAAGCTGGAAGAGACCTTGGAGGTCTTCTAGTCCAGCTCCCTGCTCAAGCAGGAGAACCTATACCATTTCGGACAAATGGCTGTCCAGTCTCTTCTTAAAAACTTCCAATGTTGGAGCGTTCACAACTTCTGGAGGCAGGTGGTTCCACTGGTTAATTGTCCTCACTGTCAGGAAATTTCTCCTTAATTCCAGGTTGCTTCTCTCCTTGATCAGTTTCCAACCGTTGCTTCTCATCTTTCCCTCTGGTGCTTTTGAGAATAGTTTGATCCCCTCTTCTTTGTGGCAGCCCCTCAAATACTGGAATACTACTATCATGTCACCCGTATTTCTTCTTTTATCTAGACTGGCAAACTTTTTGTTTTACTATTTTTCTCCAAGTCAACAACTGGCGGTACGCAAAAACAGCCAGATAAGGCCAGCAATCTCTAGAAAACTTCACTTAGTCCCCAAACGCCACCCGGATCTCTACTGACTTCTCTTCCCGCTGTTCTCTGTCCACTGACACATTCATTCTTCCTGGTCTCGTTTTCCATTTAAGTGCCTCTCAAGAGGCTACGGACACTGAGCTGTTGACGAGAGTGAGCTTGCTAAGTTGCCTCCTTGGAAAATGAGAAGGCACAAAGGCAGGGGTGAAGAGAGGAAAGATTAAACAAAAGATGGGGAAGTTTAATATTTAAAGCATTCTGATTTCTAGGTTTTTGTTTTTTTCCTCTGAGTGCTTTGCTGAACAAACTGCCGGAGGCGGATAAAAAATTGTTTTCAAGGTTGCGGCCCGCCAACTAACCTGGATTTTTGCAAAAGTGAGAGAGAGCCGATATTTCTTTCTCCCCGTGACCAATTCAGGAGCACTTGTCCTCATTGGAGGCTGGAAAATGATGGATTCCCTATATTTAGGAACGACCAGTCCACGTATGGTAAAGAAGCGTCTCCGTGAAACACTAGCGGCGCCTCGCTCTCGGCTCCGGTTACCAGCTACCCTTCAGAAACAGCCACGTGCTGGCGCCTTGCCGCAAGAGATCCGGCTAAATGCACAGGCAACCCCTCCCCCCCCCAAAAAAATTCAGGGGTGCCGAGGTGTGGGCAGGATCCATATTGGGGACCGTACAGAGTTTGGGGGGGGGTCAGCACGTTTGCGCTTTGGGGGGGCAGGAGCCCTTGATGGAGTCCGTGGCCCAGGATGTCTGGACCCTTCAGATGCACCATTTCCATTCTTGGCAGGAGGGCTGTAGCATACGCCATCCCTAAAATATGAGCGTCCCGTTTGCGCATTCCGCTTCTGAACGCCACAAATTGACATGGGGCCTTGAAAACAACTCTCTGCAATCAGAGGTCCGTTAAGGCTGGATTCCTCCTGCGTTGTGTCTGCTGGGAAAAGTCCTAACGCACAAGCCAGCTCCTGGGGGGGGGTTTAAGGGGTTAGAAACCTTATTTAGAGCATGGCCCCCAACCTTTTGAGCACCAGGGACCGGTTCCATAGAGAAAGGTTTTTCCACGGACCAGTTGTGTGTGCTGCCTGCATCCCACGGATGGGGCTTTGCTTGTTTGTGAGGTTGCTGGCATGCCGTGGCCCGGTACCAGGGATTGGGAACCCAATTTAGAGGGATAAGACTAGGCCACCAATCCTTTTAGCATAGAACATAGAATAATAGAGCTGGAAGGAACCTTGGAGGTCATCTAGTCCAACCCTCTGCTCAGGCAGGAAACCCCATACCATTTCAAACAAATGGCTGTCCAGTCTCTTCTTAAAAACTTCCAGTGTTGGAGCATTCACAGCTTCTGGAGGCAGGTGGTTCCATTGGTTGATTGTTCTCACTCTCAGGAAGTTTCTCCTTAGTTCTAGGTTGCTTCTCTCCTTGATGAGTTTCCATCCGTTGTTTCTTGTCCTGCCTTCAGGCACTTCGGAGAATAGCTGGACTGCCTCTTCTTTGGGGCAGCCCCTCAAATATTGGAATGCTGCTATCATGTCACCCCTCGTCCTTCTCTTCATTAAACTAGACATACCCAATTCCTACAACCGTTTTTCATACGTTGTAGCCTCCTGGCCCCTAATCATCTTTGTTGCTCTTCTCTGCACTCTTTCCAGAGTCTCAACCTCTTTTTTTACATTGTGGTGACCAAAACTGGATGCAGTATTCCAAGTGTGGCCTTACCAAGGCCTTGTAAAGTGGTATTAACAGTTCACATGATCTTGATTCTATCCCTCTGTTAATGCAGCCCAGCACTGTGTTGGCTTTTTTGGCTGCTGCAGCACACGGCTGGCCCATATTTAAGTGATTGTCCACTAGGACTCCAAGATCCCTCTTGCAGTTACTACTATTGAGGCATGTTTCACCTAATCGGCACCTGTTCCTTTGTGTTTTTCTTGCCTTACTTTTTTCACCACTGAATTTCATTTTGTTAGACAGGGTCCAGTGTTCAAGTCTGTCATAGATCCTTTCCTGGTGGGGCTCCATCAAAGCTGCAAAATGAAAAGCTTTTTTTTTTTAAATTCAGATTTTCCTGCCAATTGGCCATCAGTCTTCTGCTGCCTACTCACTCCCTTCAATAATCATTTTAAATGTCTTTGCCACAGAGGAATGCCTCCGTTCACACGACAAGAGAGGAAAGGCATAGCCATAGCTCTTACCAAAATCTCTTTGACGGCAAAATATTCTAGGCCACCATCCCGCGGAGAGTCCAAAACCACCGGGAATTGCTTGTGGGGTGCCTGAATGTAGCCAAATTCAATCTCGTCCTGTAAGACAAGGAGAATCAGCACTGCAGGATTGCCAGCTTCTCTATAGCCGAAATTGGTGAGGTCCTTCCTGGGAAAAAGAGGGGGGGCTAGGGAGGGTTGAAGGCACCGCTAGGGGATTCTGGGAGTTGAAGTCCACATTCTTAAGGTTGTCAAGCTTAAGAAACTCTTAATATCAAGGCTGAGTTTGGGAATATCTATGGAGATTCTCCATCATCGGTTGTCCCAAAGGGGCTTTTCCAGAAGGCAGCTGGACTTTCTGTTCTTTCTTTGAAGGCGTTTCACTTCTCACCCAAGATGCTTCTTCAGTTCTGACTGAATGGCGGGGAATGGGAGGATTTATACTCCTTGCAGACTGCTAGTCATTTGTGTCCTTTTAGAGAGTCGTTGAGGCCACTTGGAGGTTGATCTGTGTCCTCAGAGCCACCTGAGTGGTGCAAATGGGAGTGGAGCCTTCTTGGAACTGCTGAAAGGACTCTGTTGTGGACTGGAGAGAGATGGTGTTGAGGGAGGGCTGTTTAGCAGTTCCAAAAAGGCCCCACACGCATTTGCACCCCGCGCGTGATCCTGATGACACAGATAAACCTCCAGTGGCCTCAACGACTCTCTAACAGAATGCAAACGACCAACTGTGTCAGAATCCAATTCTATTTCATCTCTAGTTATCGACTATGGAAAACCCCATTTCTGCCCTCTCTGGATTCGGTCATACGATGAAGGGGAAGCGGGGTGAACAAAGGGGCTCTCACTTCCTTCGGTACAACTTCAAAAGGGACTGAATGTGGATACCACCAAAAGGACTAAAACATAACAATGGGGCCATCAGCTTTCATCTACTCCTCTCTGTAGTCTCCCTTCCACCAGCAGTGAGTAAAAAGGGGGTGGAAATGTAACGCCTGGGATTGTCACTGGAAAGATGGTGGGGTGGAGTGGGGCTGCTGGGGACCCCTTAAAATCTTGAACCATAGAGCTTGGGCCCCAGGTCCTGTCTAGAACACCTGCAACCATTTTCTCTTAATAAAGGATGCCTTTTGGAAGAAATATTCCAAGAGTTCTGTCTTCTTAAGATGCCAAGTGGGGTGGGTCCTTACAAACTGTCTGCAAGGAGTATAAATCCTTCCATTTCCTCACCATCTAGTCAGAGCTGAAGAAGCTTCTTGGGTGAGAAGAGAAACGTCTTCAAAGAAAAGACAAGGAAGTCCAATTGCCTCCTGGAAAAAAAAAGCATCTTTGGGACTGCGTTTGGGAAGTCCAGTAACCATGTTAGGGACAGATCACCACGAAGAGAATCTATGTGGCTGCTAGGAGCTGATGCTGACTTGATGATGTATCATCAACATTTATCAATCTGTGGAGAATTGTATGGAGGCCAAAAGACACGCCGTGAGCCTTCGCGCCTGCTTGCAAAAAATGCATCTGGGCACAGCCACTGGCGCTAACCTGCATCCATCGGTCGCCACGATTCATGTAGCGCGAGCAAACTCTGATCTTGCATCCGGATTTGCTGACCAAGCTGTTGATTTCCTTCAGGAAAAGATAGTTGTCCTTGACACTGCAGGGAGGGAAGAAGTATAGGTGAGGTGTCGCTGTAGGCCCTGCGCAACTTTCCCTGGAAGAGAGCACCAGCTGGTACCTATGACTCCCGTCGGGACCCACTCAGTCCTCCAAGAAAAAGAGCTGGAGGTACTAGAGAGGCTCCAGAACCAAGGCTCTTTCTTCCTGAATTCACAGCCAAGACTGTCCATCTTGGCTGTATCAAAACACAAGTCCCCCATTTTACAGCAATACTTTCCTTATCTTTATGTTTATAAGAAAGAAAGAAAGAAAGAAAGAAAGAAAGAAAGAAAGAAAGAAAGAAAGAAAGAAAGAAAGAAAGAAAGAAAGAAAGAAAGAAAGAAAGAAAGAAAGAAAGAAAGAAAGAAAGAAAGAAAGAAAGAAAGAAAGGAAGAAGAGAAAGATAAAGAGAAATACAGATAGATAGAAAGTAAAAGAAAGAAAAGAGAAAGAAAAAAGAGGCAGAAAGAAAAAAGAGACAGAAAGAGAAAGAGACAGAAAGAAAGAGAGAAAAAAGAAAGAAAAAAGAGAAAGAGAAAAGAACAAAGAGAAAGAGATAAAGAGAAAAAATAAAGAAAGACAAAAAAGACAAAGAAAAGAGAAAGAAAAAGAAAGATAGAGGCAGAGAGATAAAGAAAAGAGAAAGGAAGGAAGAGATACAGAAAAAAAGATATAAAAAGAAAGAAAAAGAAAAAAGGAAGAAAGAAGAAAGAGAAGAGAGAAAGAAAGAAAAAGAGAGAAAGAAAAAAGAAAAAGAAAAAAGAATGAAGAAAAGAGATAGAGAAAGAGAAATAGAGATAGAGATAGAAAAAAGAGAGAGAGAAAAGAGACAGAAGAAAGAAAAGAGAAAGAAAAAGATGGAGGGAGGGAGGGAGAGAAAGAAAGAAAGGGAGGGAGGGAGGGAGGAAAGGAGAGAGAGAGAGAAAGAAAGAAAGAGAGAGAGAGAGGGAGGGAGAGAGAGAGAAAGAAAGAAAGAGAGAGAGAGAGAGGGAGGGAGAGAGAGAAAGAAAGAAAGAAAGAGAGAGAGAGGGGGGGGAGAGAGAGAGGGAGAGAAAGAAAGAAAGAAAGAAAGAAAGAAAGGGAGGGAGGGAGGGAGGAAAGGAGAGAGAGAGAGAAAGAAAGAAAGAAAGAAAGAGAAAGAGAGAGAGAGGGAGAGAGGGAGAGAAAGAAAGAAAAAGAAAGGGAGGGAGGGAGGAAAGGAGAGAGAGAGAGAAAGAAAGAAAGAAAGAAAGAGAGAGAGAGGGAGGGAGAGAGGGAGGGAGAGAAAGAAAGAAAGGGAGGGAGGAAAGGAGAGAGAGAGAGAGAGAGAAAGAAAGAAAGAAAGAAAGAAAGAAAGAAAGAAAGGGAGGGAGGGAGGGAGGAAAGGAGAGAGAGAGAGAGAGAAGAAAGAAAGAAAGAAAGAAAGAAAGAAAGAAAGAAAGAAAGAAAGAAAGAAAGAAAGAAAGAAAGGTAAGTAATGGGATTTGTTTTCAGTTTGTTCACCACCCAAAGTCATTTGCTGACGTGGGCGGCCATACTAATTCAATGAGTGAATAAACACACATACACACAGTAATCCTTGACTTTCTACCATAAATTGGACCAGAATTTCTACTGTTGTGTAGTTGTTAAAGTGAGACATGCCTGATTATGTGACCTTTTTTTTTTTTTTGTGCCACAGCTGCAGCTCTTAAGTGAGCTACATGGTCATTAAGCAAGTTCAGCTTCCCCTCCCCTCCCCCCCGCCCCCCTACTGACTTTGCTTGTCCGACGCTGGCTGGCAACCACACCATCCGGGATGCGGCAACCCTCACAAATACACACCGATTTGCCAAGCAGCCAAATTTTATGAGGAGGCTGCGTTCAGTGTGAGGATTGGCCCTCATTACATCGCTGTTGTAATTTTGGAAGTTATTAAACTTTCTATACTGCTTTCTATACTGCTTGGTCCTTCTTTACCTGCAGACAAAGACGCAGATGGGCGGTAAGATGTTTGGGGTCATGATCCAGGGTGCAACCCGGAAGAGGACGGTGTCGGTGAAGATCGGGGTCTGCGGAATCCCCTGCCGGAAAAAAAAGCCATTTGAAAAATAAAGAAATGCACTGCTGGAGCCTTTTTCATCAAGCATTCCTGTGCAAAAGAGATCAGGACAGAGTCTGTCTTTTTTAAAAATACGAAAACCTCAACGTTTTTATTTGACAGGAAGGAAGGAAGGAAGGAAGGAAGGAAGGAAGGAAGGAAGGAAGGAAGGAAGGAAGGAAGGAAGGAAGGAAGGAAGGAAGGAAGGAAGAAAAGAAATAGAGAGGAAGAAAGAAAAAGAAGAGAAAGAGCGAGAGAAAGAAAAAAGAAAAGAAAGAACGAAAAAGAGAGAAAAAGAAAAGAGGAAGAAAGGAAGAAAGAAAAGAAAGCACGAGAAAGAAAGAAGAGAAAGAAAGAGAAGAGAGAAAAAGAAAAAAGAGAAAAGAGGAAGGAAGGAAGGAAGGAGAGAGAAGACAGAAAGAGAAAGGAAGAAAAAGAAAGAAAAAGAAAGAAGAGAAAAAAGAAGAGAAAGAGAAAGAGAAAAAAGGAGAGAGGAAAGAGAAAGAAAGGAAGGGAGAGAGAAAAGAAAGAAAGAAAGAAAGAAAGAAAGAAAGAAAGAAAGAAAGAAAGAAAGAAAGAAAGAAAGAAAGAAAGAAAGAAAGAAAGCTCAGAAGCGGCTGGAGTCCAATTCAAATAAATAAATAAATAACCCAACCGCTTGCAGGCAGGATTCCAGCTTACAAAGCTAATTAATTGGCTAATTGGCAGGAGTAATTGAAAACCACAGGCATTCAGAGGGTGGAGAGAAACGGCCATGCAGAGGATGTGGAGCAACTACCTTCTGGCCAATCGGGCGAGATCCAGCCCAGATCAAAATGGAGGCGGCTGGGCAGCTAGAAACAAGACACCCAACTCACAGTTCCAGGCTAATGAAATCTGCGTTTTTAGGCAGGGGACCATCTGATTCCCGGAAGAGCCTCCGGATGGCATTTCAAGCGGGCCAGCAATCCGAGAAGGCTTGACTGGCATGATATAAAATCAGCCTCCATCCAGGAATCCCAATTGATACGGTTCTAAAACCACCCAGAGGTGGGTACGGCACCCTTGGCAAGCTGGTCAGCGACTAAGCAAGGGTGCCCCTCAACCAAGGAGCAGGGGCACTGCAGGGCTGGCAAGTCAAACTCAAAACCCACAACTCTGCTTTTGGCAGAGGAGAAAGTTCAGCATGGACAAAAAGAAGATCACGTAGAAGCGGTAAATGGAAAGCCCTGGTTTTTCTCCTGCTCCAAGTCATTTTGGCCCCAGCTCTGCCAGGAAAGAAGGATTTCCAGAGCCTCTTTGGGGGTGGGGGCAGGGGAGGACAAAAGGGGCACCACGACCACCCTCAGCACCCAACCGCCTTCCGCCCTTGAAACCAACCTCAGCCATCGGCTCCAGCAGACTGACGTGGACAGAGACGAGTCCGTCAAAACTCTCATCCGGGAAGCGCAGACCCTCCACAAAGAACTCCAGTTCGGCAGAGCCCCCCGTGTATTTCACCACGTGGCTCAGTTTCCTTCTCCCCAGGATGTGTATGTAGCGCTGGCCGAAGAACGGATCTGGAAAAACAGAGGCAGAAGAGAAGGACACGGGGCTCCTCTGAAGCAAACATCTACACTCGGGTTGATCATAACCAACTTTCACTGAACAAGCCACGATGGTCACTAAACCTTAAGCCAAACACCGGGTCAGAACTACACCAGGGCTGTGGGTAGTGGGGGTGTGTGTCAAGGGTTCTGTTTGAGAAAAAGTGGGTTCTGGAGGTGCCCTAAAAGGATGGAAAAACACAACACTTGCACGGGACTTTCTGCGATTGCATGGAATAGAAACAGACGCTCTCGTTTGTCGTTGCACTCAGTCCTCGGTTTATAACCATTTGTTTAGTGGCCATTTGGAAGGTTCAAGAATGGGGGGGGGTCTTCAAACTTGGCAACTTTAAGATTTGTGGACCTCAACTCCTATTTGGTCACTAATACAATTCAGAGGCAGGTGCTGGAATGGAAGGATGAGACGGGCTCCTTCGGGACTGTAAGAACAGATGTGTCTGCCCACTGCAGATAAAACATGGGAATTCCGACCCAGGTCTTGAGTGATCCTGATTAAGGGTGTGGTTAAGGGCATTTTACGCCAGAGTGAAAAAGCCAGGATGGATTGCCTGTCAAGGGGAGAGCGGAAAAGGCACTTACTCTGCAGGTAAAAGACGCCAACCTTGTCGGTGTCGGAAAGTGGAATGTGGAGAACCATCTCGTAGCCCACAGGAAGCCGGTCTGGACCTTGCGTTCTCAAGATCATCCGGGACATGTCCTCCAAATCTGGGGGTTCAAAGCCCAAGGCAGAAGAGAGGGGTGAAGAGGATCTTTGAGGGAGGGTCCCGGAGAGAAAGGTCCAACAGGCACACAGAGGAATCAAAGCGCTGGGCAGATGTGGGCAAATGCTTTATCCTCTTTCTCAGAGCTAGTTCTGGCCTCTGAGAAATTTGCCGTTTTCCACACAGGTAAGTCTTTGACTTACAACAGTTCGTTTAGTGATGATTACAACAGCACTGAAAAAAGTTTTTCACACTTAGGACCGTGGCAGCATCCCCATGGTCCCATGATCAAAATACAGATTGTTGGCAGCTGACTCATATTTATGATGGTTGCAGTGTCCCAGCGTCATGGGATCCCCTTTTTGCAACATTCCAACAAGCCAAGTCCATGGAGAAGCCAGATTCACTTCACAATTGTGTGGCTAACTTAACAACGACAGGAGAAAGGTTGTAAAATGGGACAAAATGCTTAACAACTGTCGTGCTTAGGAAGGGAAATTTTGGGCTCCACTGTGGTCATAAATGGAGGACTACCTTAGTGGTGGGATTCAGCCGGTTCACACTGGTTTGGCAGAACCGGTAGCTAATTTTTTTTGAGTTTGGAGAACTGGCTGGCGAAGGCCTCCCAGGCCTAGAACAGCCCACTGGAAGTGCGTGGATGCCACTTCCGGAAGTCCGTTGTAGGCCTTGGAGGCCTGGAGGAGGCCTCCTAGGCCTAGAACGGCCCCCCCGGAAGTACATGGATGCCACTTCTGGAAGTCTGTTTTAGGCCTTGGACGCCCAGGCCTGCATCCACTCAGAGAACCAGTTGTTCACGTATTTGAATCCCACCAATGGACTACCTGTAAACTTTTTGTTCAAAACACGCGCACACTCATGACGTGGCCCGACGGGACTCACACAGCCCAACTTTCAAAGTCTTCAGACTAGACACGCTGGGGATTCAAGATGGCGTTTTCCCCATGCCAGCCAGATTGCAAAACTCCTGCCTCCATTCTGCTGTTCCTCTCAGAAAATGCAATTAACTCTGATTAGATCTCAGCATTACCTTCCTCTAACTCACGGCTCCTCTTTTGTGCAATCTTTGTATTTGTTGCAACTTCCTTGCAAGAATTAAGTTTTCTGCTTAAGAGGCAAAGAATTTCCCTGCCGATTTCTTTCTAACATGCACTAGCGAGGGCGTTTTAATTCCTGACTTACTAAAGGCTGGTTCTTTTTTCCTTTTTTTTAAAAAACTAATGTGACTTTATTTAGAAATGCAATACGATCCTGTCAGCATTCGGTCTCTGCCTTAAAGTTGACCTTTTTCGTCCTACTAAAATTACAGGTGGTTTACCCTGAAATTCAGCCAGTTCGCAACACTTTGGCGGAACCAGTAGCTAATTTTTTGTTGCCCAGGCCCAGAACGCACTTCCGGAAGTGGCATCCACGCAGAGAACTGGTTGTTCGCCTATTTGAATCCCACCACTACCTGAAACTCATTTTTCTTCTCCTTGTTACCCCTGACTGGAAAACACTTGGCTGCATTCAAAACTGGATTCCATGTTTTGTGCATGAAAGGCTGATCTGCAAAATGGATTTCTATCAGTTTTTCAATTTCCAGAACAGCCCCAGAGAGATCAACCATTTTTTTTTACCTTGCTTGGAAAATATTTTTTCATCCTGACAGTCCTCAGTGCTGCTGAATGGGTTTTCTTTGTCACAGTTGACCAGTAGGATGGCACCCTGACCATCGGGGCCCCAGGTCCAGGTGGCCTGGAAGGGAAGAATTTCACATGTAGCATGTAGATTTGGGCAAGAGATTTATCTATGACGTGGGGGGAGAGCCATGAAACATTCAGAAAGATTCCTCTGTGTTCCATTCATGGTAAATATCGAAAGAATTAATGTCATGTTTCCAACACTTGGTATGCTCCAGAACCACAGGAAAGGGTCAAAATTAATAATAATACTTTCTTCTTTGTTGGTATTGTGCTAGACTGGGCTTTTATTATCTCACTTTTCATTTAAGGAAACTGTCTTGCATACGATCGTTATATCTATGTCATGTCCACCATTATCAGCCCCATGACTAAACTAGCCCAGGCCATCAACTCCACAGGAAAGCTAGAACTACTTTTTATTGAGCTTTCTAGATTTTATCCATCTTGCAAGTCTTAATTTTGCTGCATGTCCTGGTTTATTTTTACCTGTAAGTTCTCGTTCATTTTAGACTCTGTTTTTAAAGCTAGGCTTTTATTTATTTATTTATTTGTTTCGATTTCTAGGCCGCCCTATTCTGAAAACTCATTTATATGGTTTTTATTATGCTATTCTCAACTGCCCAGAGTCACTCAGGTGAGACGGGGCGATGTAGAAATTTAATAGCTACTAAAAATGAATAAATACATAATTCCCTCTTCCTCTTCCTTACAGGGAGGTGTTTGCCTGCACCACTTCCTAATATTATCTAAGGATTAAAAACTGTACAAAAGACTTCCTGCATCCCATATTTATTTATTAATCTCGTGTTTATTTAAAATATTTCTAGATTCCTAGAACACAAAAAAAATGGCCGCTTCAAGGAGGCGATCATCTCCCCAGCTCTCTGCTCTCCGTGTCTGGATACACCTGGAGACCAGGTCAAAGGGGAGAATCACCCGTTTCTGCTCCAGCCTCTGTAGGTCTCTTAGCCCAAGAGAAAAAACGAGAATGGAATGGAATGGAATGGAATGGAAGAGGAGAGGAGAGGAGGGGAGGGGAGAGGAGGGGAGAGGAGGAGGGGAGAGGAGGAGAGGAGAGGAGAGAAGAGAAGAGAAGAGAGGAGAAGAGAGGAGAGGAGAGGAGAGGAGGGGAGGGGAGGGGAGGGGAGGGGAGGAGGGGAGAGGAGAGAAGAGAACAGAAGAGAACAGAAGAGTTGAGTTGAGTTGAGTTGGAAGAGACCTTGAAGGTCATCTCGTCCAACCCCCTGCTTAGGAAGGAAACCCTATACCATTTCAGACAAATGGTTGTCCAATCTCTTCATTGAATGTTGGAGCATTCAAAGCTTCTGGAGGCAGGTTGTTCCAGTGAATAATTGTTCTCACTGTCAGGGAATTTCTCCTTAGTTCCACGTTGCTTCTCTCCTTGATGTGTTTCCATCTATTGCTTCTTGTCCTGTCTTCAGGTTTCTTTGGAGAATAGCTTGACCCCCCTCTTCTTTGTGGCAGCCCCTGAGATATTGGAACACCGCCATCATGTCACCCTGATTTAGGAGAGAACAGTAACCCAACCGAGGGGAATCCCTATCTCAGCAGGGGACCCTGGAGCAGCATTGAGGAACGAGTGCCAAGTTACGCACAAGGGGGCCAAACGTTTGCCAAAGGGGTGGGGGCTCCACAGATCCAAATGCCTTGCGGGTTGGGAAGGATGACCCCAGCTGAACCTTTCCCCCTTGCTTCCTGCTTGTGGAGAAAGATCTCTTTTGGAAGCTGCGGGGGGGGGGGTTGTCTCTGGACCAGGGACCCTATCCTCAGCCCCACCCATTTCCACAAGGCTGCCCCCTTTCCAGGAGCCAAAATGAGAGGAGGCCACTGTGAACCCCGAGGGGTGGAGAGGGAGCAGGCAAATTACAGAGTTTACAGAAAAATTAGGAGGGCTGGCTAAAATTTTGCCTCTTAATTAAAAACAGAAGGGGATACCTCTTCCTTGTTCTGCCTGGACTAAACACCAACAAAGCAGCAGGAACATAATTATCAATTTAAACTTGGTTAAGCATGCAACTATTTTGGGGGAGAACTCCTTGCTCAGCTCCATTTGGTAGAAATATTCACAGTTTAACGCAGTGTTTCTCAACCTTGACAATTTTAAGGCATGTGGACTTCAACTTCCAGAATTCTGGGAGTTGAAGTCCACATGCCTTAAAATTGTCAAGGTTGAGAAACACTGGTTTAACGTCTTGTGAAATACGAGCATACAGGTGTGTCTCCTTTTAAGGGCCAGGTAAGGCAAGCATCCCTCCTAAAGGACTATTGCAGAGACATTTTTGATCGAGGAAGATTGGCCATCTGGACGCTACCTTTTTGGGGTTGTTCTTCTCCACCACGCCATCGCGGTCCGCGTCAACGTCCAGAGAGATTCCTAGAAAGCAAAAGATTTGGCCGCTTCAAGGACTCAAAGACAGGAAGAACCAACTAGAGCAGACGGCCAGAAAGAAACTTGTTCGAATCCAGGGGCCCCAGAATATTTTACTAACTGGAGATAATTTAAGAGCGGAGAGCGCCCCGTTGATCTGTAAGGAAAGGAATGCCCTCAGCTTGGCTTCAGATATCATGGGACTTTTTTTTTTTTGTCTTTACAAGAATGAATTTATTTTTTCACAGACTGAAGACCATAGAGGTAGGAATTAAGTAGCTGCTACTTTTTTAATTAAAGCTGTAATAATACTCTGCCAGGGGGAAGACAATTTCCAAAGGGGACCAAAGAGGGGAAACGGGAAGACTCTCACCAATGCCAGTCAGAAAAACGCCAGCTTGATTTATAGGTTGCTCTCCATTCTCCCCGTAATATCCTACGGTTACCTAGATAGGAAGAAGGAAGAATGACAGTTGGTTAAAATGTTAACGGAGAAAGAAACTCATGTCCTCACTTGATGCAGGTGGACCGGGCCAATTTCTGCGCCTGGATCACCGCAATCTCACAACTATCGTAAAATAATCAGATCAATAAGAAAAGTAGTCAGGAACTTTTTAAAATGATCTTAAAACCACATGTGGTTGAGTTGTCCAGTCCTTGCAAACTCCTGGTTGATGTGATGCCAGCGAGACGGATCAATCGGAGTCCTCGTCATACAGGGGTGTCAAACTTGCCACGTCATGTGAATGTGTTGCGGCGTATTGCGACTTTCCCATTGCTGGAGCTGGGGCAGGTGTGGTTTTGGCATGACGCATCCGGCCCGTGGGCCAGCAGTTTGACACCCCTGTTGTAATCTGTGTAGTCCTTGATTTTCGAGCACAACACAGCCCAATGTTTCTGCTACTCAGCAAAACATTTGTTAAGTAAATTTTGCCCCATTTTACAAGCTTTCTTCCCACAGTTGTTAAGTGAATCCGTGCAGTCGTTAAATTGGCCACACAGCTGTTAAGTGAAATCTGGCTTCCCCTTTGCCTGTCAGACGGTCAGAAAAGGGAACACTGCAACCGTCGTAAATATGAGTCGGCTGCCAAGCGTCTGGATTTTGATCGCAGGGGGATGCTGCAACGGTCATAAGTGTGAAAAAACAGCCCTAAGTTACAATTTCCAGTGCCGTCATAACTCTGAACAGTCACTAAACACATTGTTGTAAGTTGAGAACGAGCTGAACCTCCGTTATAACCCAGTTTAAAGAAATAATCCCAGATACAAAATGGTTGGGAAAAGGATCTTACTTTGCTTTCGTTGGTCTCCAGGCTGGGCTGGGTCATCTGGATCTGCAGGAAGGTGCCAGGGTCCAGCGGCCATTGCTTAGCTCCGTCAGCGGGTGCGAAATCCGACTGATCCTGGCTTATGACTTCAACACTGACCTCTTGCGAATGTTTCACGCTGAAATTCACCGCTTCGGGCGGAGCTGCCCTGTAGCCGGAGAAGAAGAAAAATTAAAAAAGACTTGCCAGCATGCCCTGGAAAAATATATAGTGGTACCCACACAAGGTAATGCTACCCAGGTGTTGCCATGCCAACCTCACTGCCTCAAGTGATGCTAAGTGGGAATACACCGTCTCCACACCAGATCCGAGATAACAAAGACCAATTGGCGCTTCTCCATTTCTCCTTTAGACACACCTCCTCACAACTGCATTAAAGAGACTCAGTGTCAGGCCTGCCCCAGTCCGGTCCCTTAGGAAAGAAAGACCCTCGACTCCGTTGAGCTGAAGTGATCGCTTCTTTTACTAGAGATTATTGGCTGCCGGAAAGGCAGGTTAGAACTAAAGTTCCAGCGCAAAAGGTTACACACTTTCCCCCTTCATTCTGGCCCTTCCTCCCTCCCCCTTCACCGGTTCGTCTTCGGCCAATGGAGAGCCACCTAGATCTTTTGAGAATCTCCCAGGTGTCGGAGCCATCCATATTCTTTTCCCAAGCTTCGTGGTGTCAACGCTGCTAACATCGGATGTTCTTGCTTTGACAACGTATGGAGATGCAGCCATTTTCCTTGTTATATTTTACTCTTAGAATTAGAGTTAGAATTAGATGATGGGGGGGGAGAAGGAGGAGGAGTTAGTTAGACATAACAATATTGTAAGAGTGTGAGAACCAAGGTTTTTTGAAATAAGAGATGATAAGAAATGGCGGGTTGGAGAACTGGAGGAAAAGCCTGCATTTCAAACTAATTGGAGAATGTGATTTATGATTGCTAATTAGAGGAGGGAATTGTGCTTTGATAATATGTGCTCAGGGGAGATTTTGGCTTGGCCTATGTAAGTGCCAATGCTATGCTACTCGAATAAAGATTCTTTAAGGTAAGCAATGCCTCGAAATCCTTTGAAGAGTGTCATCTGTCGGAACCATGACACGTGGCCCTGAAGACTGACACAGGCTGGTTCCATGCATCTCTGATCTCCCTCAAGATGTTATCCCCCCTCCCTATTTCCCATCTCTGCCCCATACATGTTTATTGCCCATTTGCTCTCCTCCCCCTCCCCCTTAATAGTTGATGGCAGGATGCTAGCAAGGCACCAAGCCAGATCTTACACACTGGATCTTCCCTCTCACAATACTCATGGCACACATCTATTTTTAAGTGCAGTGCCAGCCATACCCTTTATGGTGGCAGTTGGGGGGCCACATTGGATGCAGGACTCTGTTCCTTGCAAGGAAGAGGGTGACATGACACTCACAGCGGCTAACAAATATGAACTTCAATTTAGGAGAAGCCAGAAGCACAGCCACCAACGATATTCCCAAGTTCTTGAAATTTTAACAGGCAAAGATCTGAAGAAGATTCTTAAAGTTGTCCAGATACTCAATAAAACCAGAGAGAGGGAAAACACCACCAGCTATCAAAACTGATCATTATTAATGTTTGGATTTAGCCTGGATAAAGCAGCTGCTTGCAGATCTCACCCTGGCCACTCCTCGGAAGGTCTTAAATCTCAGTTTGGCAGGCGATCACGTTTAGCACCCTAGTTAAGCCTAGAGTTTGGTGTAATTCTAGATAAGAGAAATAAATGAAAGGGACTGAGAAGGATGAAGGTACGAAGCTGAGGGAGGGTTGGGTGGGGAACAGTGTTATTATTCTGCACAGAGAGCACTAAATCACCCCGTGACTTAACTCATCTTTGCAAGCTTTGTTTAAAACCAACAACAACAAAAGGGACATAATAGGAGCAAGGCCGCGGCACCCAAAAATGTCTTGGCAGGCAGCCTCTTCCAGATAAATGAACAAAGAACAATCCACCCTAAATAAGCATTTTCAGGCAGGGCTGACAGCAGATTCTGCCTCTCTCCCAATGGCTTGCCTCCGGCAGCTCCCCAAAGTGCTTGGAGGTTCAGGCTTGGAACATTGTCAAAGGAAGGTCAAGCAAGAGGTGTCTGGGCACGTGCAGACTGCCAGTTGTTCCTCGCCAAGAAGCCATCTTTACCTTAGCTCGAGAAAAAAAGGTATTATGGAGAAAAGTAAGAACGGTGAAGCAGAAGTTGTGTCTCTCTTTCCCATGATCGCAGGATATCTGAGAAGGAATCAGCAGCTCCTCCGTGGAGTTAAATGTGACCTTCTTGATTTCTCCCTTTTTTTTTTCCTCAAAAGTTTTATTGGGAGAACTACAAAACATTTACAGTACAAAGTTTACAGTCTCACACTTCGAATTTGTAGTGAACTGACTCTCCAAAATATATTACAACTCAAGTTGACTTATCTCCTAGTTACATTCAAAACATACTTCTGTTATGAGCAGGCTTGATCATCCCCAGCATCTTCCTCCTTCAACGGTGCGCCAAGCAAGGTCTTCTCGGAGAAAAAAAGTTGACTTTTTTTCCTGTTCTCCACTCTGCACAACGAGCCTTGGGTTCCCAGAATGACATTTATCCCCCAAACAAGGGCCGCCCCTCAATCAGCTTGACTCACCCTGGTCTCCTCAGATCTTGGGGTGGGGGGGGAGCTGCAGAGAAGCTGCCAAGTGCCCGTTTGGCCATGCCAGGCAAGCTAACGAGGGCCACTTAAGGGTTTGGAGCTGAATGCAGGACCCATGACAAGGAGGATTCTGTGAAAAGAGAGGCTGCCCCTTGGAGACAGATGCCGAGACGTTCTCCCTTGGTGCCACCGCTTCACCAACATCTCCAGCGAAGAAATAAATTTGGGAGGGGCAGGCAAAGCACGCCCGAAACATCTCAGAAAAAGCAGTGCTGAAGAAGAGGGTATTTCAAAGGAACTACTTCCAATACTTTCTGTAAGGAGCCGGGGTCTGTGTGTCTCTCTCTCTGTGTGTGAGCCTCAGGACAGCTAAATTTATGGGTTTATGCTGGGGGGGGTTGCAATCTTGAAGGACTGCAGACTGGGGAGGGGAGGAAAAGAGGATGAAGTTTAGGAGGGGGGGAGAAAAACCCTTTTTCTGAAGGATGCACATTTAACACCGAAGCAGAAAGAGGGGTCTATAGCGCTGGGAGGGAAGAGGGGCGAGGAAGGGAGGGAGGGGACCGTTCTGCAAAGCTGGATCTGCCTCTTGCTCACCCAAAGATGTCCACGGACAGCCGGGTGCCCAGCAGGCAGACCGCCTCCAGGCGGTGGCCAAACTGCAGCCGAAGTGTCCGATCGCGCAGCATCTCCCCAGGCGCACGGCTGCCTCGACCCACTCTGGTCCCGGCGCCAACAGCTGTGTGCCCCCACCGGCTGCTCCGAGCCAGTCCCTCTTGGCCCCGCCTCGGGGGTGTCAGCTGAGGACACGGGGCCGACCCCCAGCTCTGGAGGCAGAGGCAAGCGGCAGTGCCTCTGAGCAGCTGCAGAAGGCTTTGCCTGCCCACCAGCTCCCTAATCTCAACCCTCGCAATCACAAAGAGGCTGGCAGTCCTTGAAACGGGGGGGATCCTTAAAGGGAGGGGGGACTGCAATCATTCCTCTAAGCCTTTTATTCTTGCAAATTCAGCATCCGGAGCTGGCCGGGAACGTCCTACAGTGCAGAACGGGGAGAACGGGGTGGGGAGGGGCAGGCTTTCTAACTTAAAGGGTCTCTTCCTTAAAAAAATAAAATAAACTTTCTGATTCCATGGGAACTACAACTGCCATCATTCCCAGCCTCTGATTTTGGCTGCCTTGGAGCAGCTGCCACAGGCAAGCTGCACCCACTGTTGCAGCAGGCATGACTCCCCTTGCACCCCTTCCCTTAATTTTCTCTTTGTCCCTTTCTTCCACCCCTCCCCAGCTGTCAGTCTGTTTGGTGCCTTGGGGAGGGGTCTTTATCTTCCCCTCCATCTGCAGAAGCACTCTACCTGTAAAGACCCCTTGGGACCAGCTCTCTGTAACACTGTCTAAGCCAGCTCTGGATTCATCTTATCTACATTATTTAACACATGCATTTTTTGGGGGGGAAGCATTTGTTTAATTAAAGGGGGGAAGTGAGGTTTGGGGCGGGGTAAACATTAATAGACAAGAGGAAGAAGGTCAGTCACTAACCCAACACCTTCGCCCCCCCCCAATCAAACAAGCCTTCTGGCACCTCCCCAAAATTAAAAATAGGGTCCAACGTGGATAACTCCATACCTTAATTAAGACATGCATGCCACAGAGGAGTGTTGAAAAAGGGGTGGGGTGGTGGTCATATGGGGCAAAAGGCCGAGAACAAGAAACAGTAAAAACTCCATGGTGGTTTCCAGGACCCCTGCCAAATTTTGCCCCCTCCCCCCTCCCCCCTCAACGTTCATTTATTTATTCTTCCAATTTATACAGCCAAAGTGAGTCTAGGTTGGTGCACGAGAATTAAATGAAAACAATGCTTGTAAGCCTAAGGAAGAAACAGCAATGTGCTGAATTGTGCCCAGCCAGCAGCTGCTTGGGATTGAAAGGACTGATCCTGGTAACCAGGCTAACCTTACTAAAGGGGATTTATGGCCCTATTCCTGAAATGCCAGCTTTTGTGTGCTCCGAGCCAAAAACGGGGTGACAAACAGCTAAGCCACACGACAAGGTCCACCTATTCTGCTCAGCCAAAATGAATTTGACCGGCCTTGGCTGCAGCAGAGTGCAGAAAGCAACAAACCACGAATCCTGGTTTACGATGGCGGGACATTGTTCCTTGGGAAGGATGTCAGGTTTTGCAAAGCCTTGCAAGTTTTCAATTTGGACCCACTAAGTCTATTTGGCATCAGGTGCATATGCGTTCAATTAAATGTGATCAAAATGAACTGCGCTATGATTAAGACTCTGTTCACAAATGTTGCCCCCTAGTGGTCTCAGATTAAACAATTTCCTTTGATGAATTTCAGGTTGACAATAAACTAGTTTTTATTTGTTTGTTTTGCTTCTGTTTACGGACTTCTCCTTACTCTTGAGGACTAGCAACATTTTATTTCCTTTTATAGCCAGAGGCTGAGATGCTTAGAATTTCCACCATTTCTCACAGTATTAGCCTTTGATGAAATGGTAAAATCGATTAATCCGAATTGAGAGCGTCACAAATCCCACGGATAAGAGGTTTCGCAACCTCTGCATTCTTGGAAACAGATGGCTTTTAAAAATAGTTAAGCTGGGTTTCAATGCTTCCTGGGGGTATCTTAAAATAAATGAAAAGGTTGGGCACCGTGTGGGACACCCCCAGCTAATTCCTGTGGCTTTTTATTTGCTGTACTTTTGATCCTTCTTCCCCTGTTAAGAGCAAAATTCGAAATTCAAAGCTTTTCTTTATCCTCCCTTATTATTCAAACTGCACGGATTTATTCTGAGCTAGTATTGGCCGGATCCTATTATCTTCGTTTGGGGCTTAAAGTAAATGGTTAAGCGTTGGCTTAGCGACCGCTGCAGAATACGTTGTAAAGTGGAGTCTGTCATCTGAGTGACTTGACTTACAACCGTCCTGACATATGACGGAATTCAGGGCTTTGTTACAATCGTGAAGTTGAGGTTTACTTGTATATGGTGATTCAAAAGCCGCACGAGGGCTTGTTCGCTCAAAATGTTTAATTCATGTTTTTGAATTTGCACGTTCAGTTAAGCCATAGCAAAACTAACCCAGGTTTGAGGGTTACCTGAACGGCGGTGCTAGAGGGCTCACGAACACAATTACACCTAGGACACGAACTCGGCTGCAACAGTTGACCTGGTGTTTTCTCTCTCCCCTTCCTTTCTCCTAAGGCTCAGAAGGAGCAAAAGAAATAATAGAGAATCTCCAAATTTGCCAAGGTACCTGCCTGCTTTGGCCTCCTCCTGCCAGTAGAGGCAGCAGCGTGTCTCGCCAGGTGTCTGCTGGCTGCCCCTGTTGGATGCTCGGATCCGTCGCCCCTCATGCGGGATTCTGCAGACAGGTGTCCAAACTGGGAAAACTTTATGGAGCCACTTCCACGTCTGCGAATGAGTCACAAATAAATTAATCACGGCATGCTCAAAGCGCCTTTCTTTCAGCGCCGGGGATGATCCAGAACCCCGTCCCGCCCGCCCTGTCGCCCCAAATCCAACCTTTTGGTGGACATTCTTCAGGGAGACACGCAGCAGTCCAAGAAAAACAGGAACTCACCTAGCCAGTTTTGGAGGAAGCCCGCCCGCCCTCCCTCCCTCCCTCCCTAAGACTCTCATCATCGCTTCCCCTGCATGACAAATTGGAAGGATCATTTTGACAAAGAGAGATGCTGGCACATGGCTGGCTGCTGGGCACGAAGTCTGGCGTTTTTAACACCCAGAACCAGGCGGTGCCCCATCACTTCGACACCTGTGTCTCCTCCAGCCCAGGAGAAGTCAAGAGGTTTCCCTGCAAACAGGCATTCTTCCCTGCCTCTTCACTTCCCCTTGCTCTGCCCCTCCCCTGGGTCCAGTCAGAAGAGGACAAAACTGATCACCCCCCAGAAATAATAATAATAATAATAATAATAATAATAATAATAATAATAATAATAATATTCAAGAAATATCATTTGCCTGCAAATTCCTCGGGACAAAACTGATTACTCCCAGAAATAATAATAATAATAATAATAATAATAATAATAGTAGTAGTAGTAGTAATAATAATAATAGTAATAATAATAATAATGTTGGAAGGAACTTTGGAGGTCTTCTAGTCCAACTCCCTGCTCAGGCAGGAAACCCTATAGTACCATTTCGGACAAATGGCTGTCCAGTCTCTTCTTAAAAACTTCCAGTGTTGGAGCATTCACCGCTTCTGGAGGCAGGTTGTTTCCACTGGTTAATTGTTCTCACTGTCAGGAAGTTTCTCCTTACTTCTAGGTTGCTTCTCTATTGCTTCTTGTCCTGCCTTCTTTGCTTTGGAGAAGAGCTTGACTCCCTCTTCTTGGGGGCAGCCCCTGAGATATTGGAAGACTGCTATCCTGTCCCCCCTCGTCCTTCTCTTCATTAAACTAGACATAACCAATTCCAGCAACTGTTCCTTATGTGTTTTAGCCTCCAGTCCCCTAATCATCTTTGTTGCTCTTCTCTGCACTCTTTCTAGAGTCTCAGCATCTTTTCTACATCGTGGTGACCAAAACTGGACGCAGCATTCCAAGTGTGGCCCAGAAGTGCCCCAGAAGTGTCTTTGCACTCTTTTTAGAGCGCAGAAGGAAGGACCATGGACAGGTGCATAAATATAGGCAGGTATTCAAATCCGGTAACCCAGGGAATTTAATCAAGCGGGTGGAGAGAGTCTTACCAGGGGTTGGATCGTGCATTGGTTGAACTGTGGAACTCCCTACCACAAGGCATCTCTCATTAGGAAAGGAGTATGGGGAGGTTAGCAGAGAACAAGGCTGTCTCTGATGGTTGTGTGGCCATCAACACACCAGTGACATACCATAGACACACCAGAGAAGAGCCTGTCCTGGTCACAGGGACATCTGTAAGAATTATAATTATAATCACTTAACTCCCGGAGTTATGGGTGCTCCATTGCTCGATGGTCCTCAAGAAAAGACGGCACAGGCATTTGTCTGGAATGGTATATTGTCTTCTTCTTTGGGAGGGGGTTGGACTAGGTGACCTCCAAGGCCCCCTCCAGGCCTCGGATTCTATGAAGAGAAAACAAGACCAAACATGAGTCTTCCATCTTATTCAAACAATCTTGGGAGTTTTGGTCCAATTCCCTTCTCATCATCTGGTCACTAAACACAGCAACAGTGAGACCGGCAACATATGCATGTAATAAATAAAATATCCTGGAATTAGTGTTCATCGCAAATGGTAAAGCAGAATTCAAGGGGTTCAAAGCAAAGGGTACCGATAACCCCCTCCTTCCTTCCCCATTTCATAGCCAAGAATTCTCTCTGTCTCCCCCTTCTTGTGCAGGGATGCAGCCCCCTCCCCTCCCCTCCCCTCCCATCTGAGCAATTTGGCTAACCCACTAAATCCTCACATTAACCAGGTACAGCACTAGCAATAGCACCTAGACTTATATACCGCTTCACTGTGCTTTACAGCCCCCTGTAAGCGGTTTACAGAGTCAGCATAATTGCCCCCCAACAATCTGGGTCCTCATTTTACCGACCTCGGAAGGATGAAAGGCTGAGTCAACCTTGAACAGGATCGAACTCCTGGCTGTGGGCAGACTTTGCCTGCAATGCTGCACGCTAACCACTGCACCACCACGGCTTCCTTCCTTCCTTCCTTCCTTCCTTCCTTCCTTCCTTCCTTCCTTCCTTCCTTCCTTCCTTCCTTCCTTCCTTCCCTCCCAAACAATAATATACCGCTTCATAGTGCTTTCCAGCCCTCTCTAAATGGTTTACAGAGTCAGCATTTATGCCCCCCAACAATCTGGGTCCTCATTTTACCGACCTCGGAAGGACGGAAGGCCGAATCAACCTTGAGCAGGTCAGGACCGAACTGATGGCAGTGGGCA
Organism: Bothrops alternatus; assembly: GCA_034064705.1. Taxonomy (NCBI): domain Eukaryota; kingdom Metazoa; phylum Chordata; class Lepidosauria; order Squamata; family Viperidae; genus Bothrops; species Bothrops alternatus. The sequence goes on from JARGCV010000564.1 coordinate 234,163, forward strand.
GAGTTTAGCCTGCAATGCTGCATTCTAACCATTCAATACCCTGGATGGAAGGATGGATGGATGGGTGGATGGATGGATGGATGGAAGGAAGGAAGGAAGGAAGGAAGGAAGGAAGGAAGGAAGGAAGGAAGGAAGGAAGGAAGGAAGGAAAATAGCAATAGAACTTAGCACTTAGATTTATATACTGCTTCACTGTGCTTTACAGTCCCCTCTAAGCGGTTTACAGAGTCAGCATCTTGCCCACCAAACAATCTGGGTCCTCATTTTACCGACCTCGGAACAATGGAAGGCTGAGTCAACCTTGAGCCGGTCAGGAACGAACTGCTGGCAGTGGGCAGAATTAGCCTGCAATGCTGCATTCTAGCCTTTGCGCCACCACGGTCTCAGATAAACGGTCTCTTCCTTGCCCACAATTAGCTGGTGAAGTCCTGAAAAGAGAAAAATCTTTTTGTGTGGAAAAACAGTCATGAGTCACCTTTTTCAGTGCCAAGTCCCTCGTTCACGCTTTCCTTCACCCACTACGCCACATTACAAAATAATAATAATAATAATAATAATAATAATAATAATAATAATAATAATAATAAAGTTGGAAGGGATCTTGGAGGTCATCTAGTCCAACCCCCTGCTCAGGCAGGAAACCCTACACCATTTCGGACAAATGGCTGTCCAGTCTCTTCTTAAAAACTTCAGAATTAAAATGGATCAAGGGTGAAGTCTTCAATAGATGAAGAATGGACATTGAAAGTCGTGAACTTGGCTGAAATGGCTAAGATATCTGCATATTTGAAAAACCACTCAAATGAACAATTTTTGATGGAGTGGAAAAAATGGATAGATTATACACAGAAGAAATATCAATTGAAGGAATTATATTTGTTTTATAGTTAAATAATTATGTATAAGTAGTTTAGCGGGGTTTCTTGCGTTGTTACCCTGTATTTACTCTGGGAAGCCTGGGGGGGAGGGGGGAGGGTTTTAATAATAGTTATCTTATGTTTTTTCAACTGTTTTGGGGATTTTCTTTTTTCTTTTTAGGTGGCAAGGGGTTGCTCGGGTGGCCTCTGGGCACCACATGGGTTGGAAGAAGAAGGAGGAGTGAAGGTTAGGCAAGTAGGAAGAAGGTATGAGGGAGAAGGATGGAGGTGGGAGGAGAGGATGGAAGTAGAGAAAGGTATAAGTAGGTTGATAGAGGGGAAGAAGAGGGGGTTAGTTTTGTTTTAGGAGGATGTGGTGGGGAGGGGGTACCGAGCAGTTTTGTTTGATTGTTTGGTAATTGTATATGTACATAATTGTTCACAGTTGAATTGTTATTTCATCTTTTGTTAAAATTTTTATAAAAAATTAATAAAAATATTTTTAAAAAAAAGGGTGAAGTCTTTGCAGCTTTGCAGCTGCTTGTGGATTATCAATTTATCGACCTATCACCTTTGTTTTCCTGCTTTTTTTTTCTTGAAAGCCGATTTTCTCTAAGAGTAAGGGACCCCCCCCACTTTCTCAAATCGTAATAATTCTTTCCTCCGACGTTAGCCTTCCCTTAAAGACTAACGCGTTTATTGTGGGAGAAAGATTCACAGGTGAAAAATGGATTTTATCCTAAGCGGGCGGAATGGGAACAAAAATATTTTTAGCTTCCTGGTGGAGCACAAAACTTAGGAAGATGGTGCACGCGCCAGATCCACTTAAAATATTGTTCGGGGTTTTCCTATGTCCATTTTCGTACTTTCATTTTTTTGCTAAGGGTTCCTGCGGGAAGCCAGCGAGGCAGAACTCTTGAAAAAAAGAATATGGAAGCTCTGCAGAGCGGTTTAGAAGTTCACCTCAGAATTAAAAATAATAGTGATGAAAGAGGAAAGGAAACTATTTATGTGTACAGTATTCACGGGAATTAAGCATTCCTGGCTGAGCTATTTCTCCTTGCCAACCAAACACAAAACTTGATGGGCCTCTGAGTAAGCTGCTTCAAAACACACCGGAATAACTAAATTATAGCATTTTCAGACCTGCCCTTTTTGGATTAAGTAGGACCTCCCTGATGATCAAACGCTGCCTGGTCCTCAGCCTTGATGGAGACTTAGGTTGAATTTTACCCCATTCTCCTCCTCCTCCTCCTCCTCCTCCTCCTCCTCCTCCTCCTCCTCCTCCTCCTCCACCTCCTCCTCGTTCTTCCCCCGGAACAGTCTATAAAAGCTGGTGGAGAGGTCAAGTTGATGTCCCAGTAGGACATCAGACACAGAGAACCAGGACTGCCTTCTGTCTCCCAAACTAACCATGCTGGTTTGACCACAAAATAAGTCTTGGGTTCTTCAGATCTTCGTCCTGAAGCTCTGGTTTGGTGAAACCACGATGAACAAGCAGAGGGTGGTCCACGTGTCCACCAAGCAGCCGAGCTACGCGGTGTGTGTCCTGGGGACAGAGATTTCCTTAGACATCCAGAGGTAAGTCCCGCGATTCTTCGAGAACGTGGAGTTTGTGTGCAGAAGAAGACCTTCCCATCTCACCCTTGGGTGATGCCTTTGCAAGTTCCTCTTTCTCCATCCAACTCAACCCTTCTTGTTGCTGACACCACCCCCCCCAAGGTCACTCAGAAGGCCAGAGATAATATATGGGGGAGAAAGATACAGGACGGATTGTGTGAATGCCGTTTAAAGTTTCCTTTTAATTAGCATCGAATAAATAGTATTCCCAACTCAGTTTAGAACTCAGGACCGAGAACAACGCCTTGCTAGAAACGATGGAATGCAAAGCCTCTCGAGAATCAATCCGGAAATAAAGAAATGATTGTCTGTTAGCCTCCTGACATTCCCCAGGAGCTACTGATAAATAAAAAATAAAGTTAATCCAAATGCATGGTAATTCTTTTTTTTTAAGCTATCTAAAAAAAAAACAGAATGGAAAACTATCTCAGCTTTAGTTCTGCTGAATGTGATTATCACTTGTTTTTCAGTCTCTGGAGCTTGCAGGAGGCAAATTGGCTTCTATCTGAAGTTTCTCTCAAGCTCAGCTAACTCCCGAGGAGCTGATGAATATTATCTATTTTGTTTTTCTTTGATAAGAAAAGGGAAGGCTTAACACTCATCTTTTTGTAGGATCATGATTTTGAATCCCAGTGGCAAGATCCGGGCTTCAGATTGAATTATATTATGATGACATCAAAGAAAGACTCAAAGAGAGGGCTTACCATTAAGAAGCCAGTAAAATGCAACTCAGTGCGTCTTCTTCTATGGAGGAAAAATAAAAAAATTTCCTGGAATCTTCCAGGATGGGCATCAGAATGACAGAACGTATGAGGTGTGCAAAAACCTGAAATGCAGATGTGTGTGGGAGCACACCCCTGGGAGCAAGGTGCTATTTCTGTCCCCCGTCACACCCAGATGTGATTTTTTTTTTTGCAGAAACAAGATGTGCAGAGAACCAAATTCTGCAAAGGGGAAAAAAAAAGTGGATAGGAAGCAAAATGCAGTCTTACAACACCGAGCAATTCAACACATTTCTGGAAGTTTTTTCCTCCTGCTTTCAGCTTGCGCAAAACGTCGGTGTGCCACAAGCACAGTTTTGGTGTAAAAATCCTTGTGAATACGACACACGTTTCTGAGTCAACAAAACTCAAATCTGCTCCAACTGAGGATTCTGTGGAAAACTGACTTTTCTTGCTGGAGACGTTTCCTATTGTTTATTTCAGTGTGGTGACGCATTTTTTATTTTGAGGTCAGAAAGATAAAATGGCACCATGGGTGCACCGGCTCAAGCCAGGAGGCATTGTTTAAAATGTGGGTGTAATGACATTTTTTTGGACCCACTGCATTTCCTTCTAAGAGCACAGTATGCAGTTGTTGTCAAACCACACAGGTACGACAGAAAAACATGTCTGTGCATTATTTTGAAAAAGGATAAAAAAAAAACCAACAACATTGAGTAATCCCAGGTCACCTTTGTGAGTAATTTGGAATGTGTGAGGGCTGCAAAAGGAAAAAAAAAAAAATCACAGGACTCAGCGGTATAAAATCCTGGAATGTGGAATGAGTTTCAATAAACGGGGCGCTTCGATGTCACAATTTTTGCACCTGAATCTTTTTGCACTGCAGAAAATCCACCCGGGGCGAATCCGTAGTTCAAATTGACACCACCCAAGATTCTCGGTTGGTCTTGTGGCGGCACACAAAATTTGTCTTCCTCTGAAACACCAAGAGTTCACATAGATTCTTTTTATTGTGAAGTCAGTTAAATGGACACACACACACTCCCTTTCGCTTTTATGATTTCTCGCCATTTTTTCTTCTTTTTTGCGTTCACAGAGCGTAAAAAGTTTGCAGAGGGTTTTAATTTTGCCTGGCGGACTCGACATTTAAGGAACATTTTCATGCGTGCCTTCCGGTGACGAGGGAGGAGGAAAAATCGGAGCCTTTATCCCCCCCCCCATGTAAATGGAAAGCAGCATTCGTATAAATTCTGGCAGTGGAGGTGCCGGTCTGTGGCTGTACTACAACAGCTTGTAAATCCAGGTAGAAGGAGTTACGGGATGATTTATAGTCCTGCACTCTCTTCTTTGAGCTGTAATTGAGTGTACTGACAGAATAATATATCTCTTAACAAGTAGCTGCAAGACATTAAAGAGAGAGAGCAAAAGGCAGAGAAGGACGCCAGCCACAACGCCATGTATAAACCCTGCTTCATAAAACTGATCCTTTCCCACCCCTCCTTTTTTTCCTTCCTTCTTTCCTACGTAATTTTTTCTCTTTTCTTCTCTCGATTTAAGTGACCATTGAGCCCCCAAAGCGAAACATTAGTTAAGTGAGTTTGGCCCTGTTCTTGCCACAGCTGCTAACCCGGTTGTTAACGCCTTGGTCTCTTCAGCCTTGAAAGACGGCGTTTAAGGGGTGATTTGATCGAAGTGTATAAAATCATGCATGGGATAGAAAAGGTGGATAGAGAAAAATTCTTTTCTCTATCACACAATACCAGGACAAGGGGGCACTCCCTAAAGCTCATAGCTAAGAAAGTGAGGACAAATAAAGGGAAATATTTCTTCACCCAGAGGGTCGTTGATTTATGGAATTCACTTCCAGAAGGGGTCGTGACAGCTGTCAGCCTTGACAGCTTCAAGGCAGGGCTAGATAGATTCATGGATGCCAAGTGTATCGGTGGCTATTAAAACGGATGTCCATGTGCCGCCTCTATGTTGGTTGAGGCAGGCAGGATTCCCTTGAGGGTTTTGCCTTCTCTTTCTGCTCAAGATCCCCATGTACAATTGGTGGGCCACTGTGGGACACAGAATGGTGGACTCGATAGGCTTTGGCCTGATTCAGCACGGCTCTTCTTATGTTCTTAAGTGAACCTGGCTTCCCCATAGACTTTGCTTTGTCAGGGGTCGCGTGACCCCAGGATGCCACGGCCATCATAAATATGAAACCAGTGGCCAAGCCTCTGCATTTTTAATTTAATTTAATTTAATATTCACATTTATATGCCGCCCTTCTCTGAAGACTCAGGGCGGCCCACAACAAGATACAACAACAATTTTAAAATTTACCACACTCATACCACATACAAACACAATCAATTCGCAGCTGTTGATGGCGGGACACTCTTGATCACAGGATTGTGGAGACGTGGCAAAGGTCGTACCTGTGAAAAACAGTCACAGGTTTTTCAATGCCGTGGTTAAATTTGAACGGTCGCTAAACAAACGGTTGCTAAGCTGGTAAGGATTACCTGGACTATTCCCATCTCGCTCGTTTCTCCTTTGTTTTTTTTTTTCTTTGCTCCAGATTCAATAGAGAGAAAACCCTGAAGAAGCCATAGGCTTTGGGCTTAAATTCGCCCAGAAAACAGGAATCTCCTTCTGCTTTTTGCAACTTTTCTTCCTGTCCACAAATTCGGAAACTGAAAAGACGGCCAACACCAGAGTTGGCCATTGATGCCTGCAGTGCAGATAAAGTCCCTGTCTCTAGATCATCCATACCGTTCTTGAAAAAACAAGTGGAGTCATTTCACACACACACACTTGTATTGTTTCATTTGACCCTAGTGCCAGGCCCAGGGGGGCCACGTCTTTTGAAGCCCGTGGAACAGCCGGCCTCCAGGTCTACGTGACCTACGACCCCAAACACCTTCCCAAGCCTGAAGGCTCAAAGAGGTGGCCTCTTAATGGAGACATCGAGATCATCGTGTCTCTGAAGGCTCTTAGCAGTGCCCTCAACGACAGCAAGGTGAGTGGGACCTTGTGATACTCCATGAGATGGTGTGCAGCAGCATCCCAGGGTTTTGTCCCAAGGGTCTTCTGGCTAGGCGAATCTTCAGAAGAGAGGATCAGAAATCTCAGAGGGGCCCTGGGCAAGGTCCTACTCCTAACTAAGCTCTTCTTGAGGTGTAAAGCTTCAGTTAGGAGCTCCTTGGAGTTCACTTCTCCGTCCAGTCATCTTTGGGTTTTCCTGTTGCATGACAAAATAGGGTCATGTCTCAAGAGGAGGACAACTGACATATTAATGTGTCTTTGACAGCTCACAGTGACTTGGCCATTCCTTCTCTTTGTAGGTCAGAGTGTCCTATTACAATCAAACAGGGCGCACACCGATGGCCGATGCTTGGGTGTACATCACGTGTGTAGGTAAGCATCGACTTGACCCGCAACCTGCATCTTCTTCTGTGCTCTTGGAAGACCCAAGGAGCAGGAGTGGGGTGGCACCTTTCAAAATTTCTCCATCCTTCAGGGACATTGTGGATTCCATCTTCGTTTTAGGCTAGTCATTCGAAGTTTCTCAGCAGTTCTGCGCAAGGGGTAGAGAGGGAAGGGACCTTGGAGGTCATCTAGTCCAACCCCCTGCTCAAGCAGGAGAACCTATACCATTTCAGACAGGTGACTGTCCAGTCTCTTCTTAAAAACCTCCAGTGATGGAGCGCCCACAACTTCTGTCCCCACTGTTAGGAAGTTTCTCCTTAGTTCCAGGTTGCTTCTCTCCTTGATTAGGTAGGTAGGTAGGTAGGAAGCAATGGCAAACGAGGTTGGGAATTATAGTTGGGGTCATACCAGGTAACATGAAGGACAAACTTGTTTTGAAGCTCTTTTAGAATAGCAGTCTGCTTATTCTTGAGGTCCGGGGCTTGAGAAGTGAAAACACAACGGCAGAAGAAAGATAATGTTTTAACTCTGTCCCTCTCTTAGCCCTCTCCCTGGACGCTGATACAAGCCGAACTGGAACCGTGCAAAGCTACACCCCCAACAAGGTAAGGTTGAATTCTGAGGCAAGGATCCATCTCTGGACAGGTCCCCATGGGCCACGAAGCCTGAAGGACCCTTGCCCAGAGCTATGAAATTATTCTTTCAACAACTTATCTTAGAGAAGGGATGTCAATGGAGATGTTTTAAAATATGCCCAGCCCCTTTGCATTAGAGCTGTGAAGAGAGGTTGAACTGCCTTGATGCAATGAAATCCTTCCCTTCTTTCCTTTCTTCTCCTCCTCCTCCTCCTCCTCCTCCACAGACCAAATGGACCTGGGGCCCAGATGGAGAAGGTGCGGTATTGCTGGTGAACTGTGACAGAGACGGTCCCAGCTTTGGAAGCACGGATCACACCTATCCTTACGTGCGATCCTCCACAGGTAGGTGTTCAGGCATCCATATAACAAGGGAAGAACTGAATCATAGGACATCTGGAGCCTTCTTCATGGATGGGACTCCATGCTTCAAGTCAACTTCTCCTGAAGGCCACTCTTGATGTCCACACTCTTTTGCGTTTTGGGGGCCAGTTGAAGATTTCACTTTTTGGATTCAGGACATTCTGGCTAAACGAAAGAAACCCACCCAAAGGCTCTCTATTATTATATTGCTGCTGTTTGACATTTTAAAAGGATCATATTCACTTGCTTCTCTTCTTTAATCCGATATTATTTATGTAGTGTCACTCACCTGAGGCCTTAGGAAAATGAGCGAATAATACATGTTTGAAGAAGCGGCCACATCTCGGTAGGGCAGGGGGTGGGTAGGAGAAAGGGAGCACCAACAGCTGTCACTCTCATCCCTGGCTCTGCTGCCTGAGGGGAACTGAACAGAAGAGTTGGAAGGGACCTTGGAGGTCATCTAGTCCAACCCCCTATACCAGGGGTAGGCAACCTTGACTCATAAAACAGTCAAGGTTGCCTACTCCTGCCCTATACCATTTCAGACAAATGGCTGTCCAGTCTCTTCTTAAAAACTTCCAGTGTTGGAGCATTCACAGTTTCTGGAGGCAGGTTGTTCCACTGGTTAATTGTTCTGTCAGGAAGTTTCTCCTTAGTTCTAGGTTGCTTCTCTTCTTGATGAGTTTCCATCCTTGCTTCTCATTTTACCTTCAGGCGCTTTGGAGAATAGCCTGACTCTCTCTTCTTTGGGGCAGCCTCTGAGATATTGGAAGGCTGCTATCACATCACCCCTCATCTAGACTAGCCTCCAGTCCCCTGATCGTCTTTGTTGCTCTAACAGAAGAGCTGGTTCTGCAAAGGAAGCTTGGATGAGTTTAGGGTGACCTCAAAGTCTCTTCTAACAAGGACTTTGGCTGGGGACCCCCAGCAGCAGAGGGGAAAGACTCCACTTAATGTAGGATCAAAACTGTGTAGAAGTGAGAAATATATAGGGAAATCAAAGCGTCGATTTTGCACCTTTCTTTTGATAAAAAAAGGGTCCTGGGATGGCCAAATTAGGTTCTTGGGCATCCCATAATGCTAAGCCTCTGAAGAAATACCAGCTTAGTTTTCCACCCTAAGACTTCCCCCAGAAACCATCCAAGAGTCCCACGGAGCTCTTCACAACTCAAGACTCCGTTTGGTGGGATCCCAAGATGACGTTGCTGAATGGCCCATGGCCTCCATGCCAAACCCTTGTCTCTTCTCTTCTCCAGATCTTCAAGACTTGTCCCTTGTGATTCTCAATCTCAACAGCCCCGCCACTATCTTCAACAACCACAAGCTGATCCTTCACATCTCCATGTTTGATGCTGCAAGAGTGAGAGTTTTCCACGCAGCTGGTAGGTGGCTAGGTCCTTGTTCCCTGGCTTGGTGGAGTTTTCCAGCGCTTGTGTGGGACTACATCATCATGTTGCCTTTCCGATGGGTCAGCCCAACAAAGTGGTACTAGACTAAGGGATCAAAGCCAATGAGATCAGAACTGGTCCTGATCTTTAGTGACAGAATTTTGCAAGTCTGGACAGGCTACTTTATCTCCATTTGCAGTAGATCTGATAGCTCTTCTCTATTGCAAATTGGACGAGAGTGTTGGTTTCACGGTTGTTTATTATTATTATTATTATTATTATTATTATTATTATTATTATTATTATTATTATTATTATTATTATTATTATTATTTATTATTATTATTATTATTATTATTATTATTATTCATCGCACAGTCAGCCAGATGTTCAGACTGGATTTGGCATTTTTGTCTACCTATCGAGTCCTACCCAAGGACCTGGGATAGGCAGATGTGGATGTTTGATGGTATTACAGATATCTTCGCAGGATGGAAGCTGTTCCTAGTAAGGCTGCCTTTTGCAATTGACTGATGGTGAATTTGTCAACGCCAATGGTGTCCAAGTGGTGCTCCTTTGGGATTGCACCCAAGGCACCTATCACTATTGGTACTACCCTTGCTTGCCTTTGCCACAATTGTTCTATTTCTATTTGTAGGTCTTTGTATTTTGTTATCTTCTCCAGTTCTTTCTCTTCTATTCTGCTGTCTCCAGGCACTGCCACGTCCACTGTCCAGACTTGTTTGTCTTTCTTATCGACAATTGTTAAGTCCGGGGTGTTATGTTGCAGGTGCTTGTCTGTTTGAATTCTGAAGTCCCAGAGCAATTTAACATTTTCATTTTCTATGACTTTCTCTATTTTATGGTCCCACCAGTTTTTGCCTGCAGGCAAATGGTATTTCTTACAGCATAATAATAATAATAATAATAATAATAATAATAGTAATAATAATAATAATAATAATATTTTATTCATTAGACATGAACCTCAGTCAATTGAACATTCAAATTGGCTGGCGCTGATGGTTGACACGGGTTGCTATCAGCATCCTAGGTGTCAACCAGGCACCTCCTTAAAATATAATGTTCCGATTAGCGCAGTTTTTTGTAGCATTGCTGGAGTTATTGCAGGAAGCTGCAGTTTCTTGATGTATTTTGCAAAATTTTTGGACATAGTTCCCAGTGCCCTGATGACAATGGGTATGACTGTTACACGTTTCATCCATAATTGTGCAGTTTCAATGGCTAGCTCGCAATATTTTTCCTCCTCCTCCTTCTCCTCCTCTTCCTCCTCCTTCTTCCTCCTCTTCTCCTCCTCTTCTCCTTTTCGTCTTCTTCATCTTCATCATCATCATTATTATTTATTCCTGTTGACTTCCTTTCTGCTGGATGGAAACCTCTCTGGATATGATGCCGTTTCCTCAACAGAAAACACTTCGGTCTCCCAGTATGAGAACATCTTGGGGTCAGACAAGCTGTCCTACACTGTGCAACCCACAGATGGGAGAGGACAATATACTTTTTACGTGGAGGGCCTTGCGTTCCCAGACAGAGACTTCAATGGCCTCGTTTCCTTGAATGCCACGCTGATGGAGCAGACTAGTTCGGTAACATATTCATTCTTTATTGTAATCAATGATCCATACATAACCTGCTATCTATGGTCCCCAATTCATTGTGTTTTGGCTGTGAGATGTCTCCTCCTAGCCTTTATCTCTCTGCTGCTTTCCGGTGTTCATTTTAAAATACGGCATCCTGTATTTGTCGCAGCTATATCAGCTTGACAGCTGTCACTCCAGGGGAACTAGTAAACCTTGGAAAGAATAATAGATCAAAATAGGAAAGTGTTCCTTTCAAACTGAAGACAATCCAGGGTGGGGGATCCAGAGCTGGTTAGTGGAGAAAAAACATATATCTGCTTTCGAGATAAACCTCGATATGTCCACTTCAAAAAGCAGCTAGACAGGTTGGTGAGGTATTTCCAGCCTGTTTTTTGTGTCAATATTAATTGGTTTGTTATGTTTCTGTTTTAGAGCGGTCAATCACAGATATATGGGCTCAACGGCTTCATATAAAAGCAGGTCTGGGCTCGCCAGATTAAAAAGCAACCTTTTTTTTGTCCTGCAGTCCACTTTTCGGAAGCAGTTCCAAGTTAGAGTTGGAAGGCCCTGGTCTTAATTTCATTCATTTTCTCTCTTCTCTTTCCAGTCCTCACCAGCCACTCCAGTTTTCACGGATACTGTCATTTTCCACGTGGCTCCTTGGCTCATGACCCCCAACACTCAAAGACCTCTGGAGATCTTTGTTTGCAGGTATCCATGAAAATACCAGCAGGATTCCCTTCCTGGGGTTAACACGACGCATTAAACGAAATTAAATTTAGATTTTTGGAAATGCACGTCCAACGGGAGTGAAATCCTAAGGAGAGGACAGAAATTGAACTGGGCAGTTACGAAGGAGAGGACAGAAATTAAGGGAGCATTCCTTGACCATCTTTCTCACTTGTAATTCCTGCTGCCATCTTCTCTTTTGTTTAGCATCGAGAAGGGTGTCAACTCCAACGGAAAATTCCTGGAGGCGGTTAAACTTTTAGCAAGGAAAGCCAACTGCAAGTTAACCATTTGCCCAGAGGTTGAAAACCGAGGCGACCGCTGGATTCAGGTACGCTGTGTGGGAAGGATTGGGATCCAGACTAGATCCCGCTAACCAAATCTCTTCAGCGACGAATCGGCAAAAATTAATTAATTAATAAAAGCAATCAGTAGAACTGTTTGCCTCCAGAAGTTTATGGATTCTCCGTCACTGCAGTTTTTTTTAAAATAAGAGACTGGAGAGCCATTTGGTATAGAGCATAGGTCGGGAACTGCGGCTCTGGAGCCACATGTGGCTCTTTGAGCCTTCCCTTGCGGCTCCCAGCCTCCATTTGCAGAGAGAGACAGAGACACAGAGAGGCACTTGCGCTCTCTCTCTCTCTCTCTCTCTCTCTCTCTCTCTCTCTCTCTCTCTCTCTCTCTCTCTCTCTCTCTCTCTCTCTCTCTCTCTCTCTCTCTCTCTCTCTCTCTCTCTCTCTCTCTCTCTCTCTCTCTCTCTCTCTCTCTCTCTCTCTCTCTCTCTGTGTGTGTGTGTAAGTGAAAAAGAGAGTGGACTCACGTGTTCTCCGAGGAGCTGAAAAGCTTTTTGGTTGGCGCTCCTCCCTTTGCTGCATCTCTGCAGGAAGCAGGAAGGTCAGGAGAGAGCTAGCTAGCCCAGCTATGCTGGCTCAGGAATTCTGGGAGTTGAAGTCCACAAGTCATAAAAGAGTCGAGGTTGTCTACCCCTGAGCTTGTTGGAGAACAGCTTGAAGCCAGCTATATATATACATACATACATACATACATATACATATATATATCATAAAGGGTGTTCTATGAGAAAAAAGCCTTGTATGTATATATATGAATATACAGTATATGTATATATATCTGTAATAAAGGTAAAAAAGGATATATGCAGTGTTATCTTCATTTTAGATATCAAAAGGGTTTTGCGGCTCCCAGTGTTTTGTTTTCGGTGGGAAACGGGTCCAAGTGGCTCTTTGAGTGTTTTGGGTTGCCTACCCCTGGTATAGAGTCTCCTGCTTGATCAGAGGGTTGGACTTGATGACCTCCAAGGTCCCTTCCCATCCTGTTATTCTGTTATTCTGATCCCTCAACAGGATGAGATGGAATTTGGTTATGTAGAGGCTCCTCACCAATCCTTCCCTGTCGTCTTCGATTCTCCCAGGAATCGGGGCCTGAAGGAGTTTCCTTTTAAGAAGATTTTGGTAAGTCAACTTCTCCCGTTCTTTCTTGGCCAAGACAGATCAGATCCTCCCCTCCTTAAAACAGAAGACAAGAAACAGGACCACCTTTCCTTCCTCTGAGGAACCCCAACAGGAGAGAGGTTGACTTCCAGCCACAAGGAATCTGACCCGCACTAAGTTTTCCTGTTTCACCAAAAACGTGGAAAAGTCCTCCATGACTTCTAAGGAATAGAAGATTCTTCAGTGGCTTTCTTTCTCTCTCTCTCTCTGTTTTGAAAAAAAAAAAAAGAATAATCTTTTCAAGGTTTTTACAATGCTCTATCCTCTTTGTCTTTATTGCCACCAAGGGGCCTGACTTTGGGTATGTCACTCGGGAACCCAAGAACGGCAGAGTGTCCAGCCTTGATTCTTTTGGTAACCTGGATGTCAGCCCCCCTGTCTCAGTTAAGGGAAGAGACTATTCCTTGGGGAGAATTCTCATCGGCAGCAGTTTTCCCGGGTAAGGAAGTCGTGAGGCCCATGTTTTCCATCACTCCTTAACACTTCAATCCATCAGAATAGAGCTGGAAGGGACCTTGGAGGTCATCTAGTCCATCCCACTGCTCAGGCAGGGAAACCCTATACCATTTCGGACAAATGGCTGTCCAGTCTCTTCTTAAAAACTTCCAGTGATAGAGCATTCACAGCTTCTGGAGGCAAGCAGTTCCACTGGTTAATTGTCTTCCCTGTTAGGAAGTTTCTCCTTAATTCTAGGTTGCTTCTTTCCTTGATTAGGTAGGTAGGACGCAATCTCCTGCCTTCTGGAGCTTTGGAAAATAAGCGGAACCCCGTCTTCTTTATGGCAGCCCCTCATATCCTGGAATATTGCTATCACCTAAACCTTGGCAACGTTAAGAAGTGTGGACCTCAACTCCTAGAATTCCCCAGCCAGCCTTGCAGGAGCCGAGAATCCTGGGAGTTGAAGTCCATGTCTCTTAAATGTTGCCGTCAGTGCTGCAGAGTGAGAGGTGACAAAAAGCAGGACAAGGAGCAACAGATGGAAGCTAATTGAGGAGAGAAGCCACCTGGAATTAAGGAGAAACCTCCTGACGGTGAGGACAATTGGCCAGTGGAACAGCTTGCCACCAGAAGTTGTAAGCTTTGCCTTCTCCTCAAAAGAGACATCCCCAAGAAGTCCTTCTCAACACATAAGGAATCAGAATTGTTCTGGAGCTTCTGCATTTCACCCTTTTCTCTTTGTCCAATACGTAGATCCGGCAACAGGAAAATGGCAAAAGTTGTGCGAGATTTTCTTTATGCTCAGAGAGTTCAGTCTCCTGTAGAGCTTTATTCAGATTGGCTGACAGTGGGTCATGTGGATGAATTCTTGAGCTTTGTTCCAGCTCCAGGCAAGAAGGTATGGATCGACGGGGGAAACTGGGCAGGGGGTTGGACTAGAAGACCACCAAGGCCCCTTCCAGGCTTATTATTATTATTCTATGTTCTTTCACTCCCTTTCCCAATTAAGCTTGCATTCACCTGAAATAGATTGTGAATGTCCCGCCAGCTTACCTGGCTGCACAGGTGTCCCCTGTCCCTCTCTGGCCCATCTGCATAACTCTGTGTGAACTTTTCCTTTATCATATCATCCTTCTCCATAAAATAAAATAAATAAATCAATAAAAAACAAAACAAAACAAAATAAAAATAATAAAATAAAATAAAATAAAATAAAATAAATAAAATAAATAAATCAATAAAAAACAAAACAAAACAAAATAAAAATAATAAAATAAAATAAAATAAAATAAATAAAATAAATAAATCAATAAAAAACAAAACAAAACAAAATAAAAATAATAAAATAAAATAAAATAAATAAATAAATAAAATAAAAAACAAAATAAAATAAAAAAACAAAACAAAACAAAACAAAATAAAATAATAAAGTAAAATAAAAAATAAAACAAAACAAAATAAATAAAATAATAAAATAAAATAAAGTAAAATAAAATAATAAATAAATAAAATGAAATAAAATAAATAAAATAATAAAATAAAATAATAAAATGAAATAAAATAAAGTAAAATAATAAAATAAATAAAATAAAATAATAAAATGAAATAAAATAAAGTAAAATAATAAAATGAAATAAAATAAAGTAAAATAATAAAATAAAATAATAAAATGAAATGAAATAAAATAAAGTAAAATAAAATAGAATTAAAAAAATAAAAAAATAAAAAAATAAAAAAATAAAATGAATAAAATAAAATAAAATATAAATAAAATAATAAATAAAATAAAATAAAATAAAATAATAAAATAATAAAATGAAGTAAAATAAAGTAAAATAATAAAATAAAATAATAAAAGAAAATAATAAAAGAAAAGAAAAGAAAACTGTATTCCTCGACTTACAACAACTCAGTTCAAAGTTACAAAGGCACTGAAAAAAGTGACTTAGGATCATTTTCACCCCATCACTGCAATATCCCCGCAGTCACATGATCAAAATTTGGACGCTTGGCAACTGGTTCATACTTATGACGGTCGCAGTGTCCCGGGGTCACGCGATTCCCCTCTCGCGGCCTCCTGACCAGCAAAATCCAGGGGGAAGAAAGATTCACTTAACCACCGGGTTACTAACTTAACCACTGCAGTGATTCACTTAACAACTGTGGCAAGGGAAGGTTGTAAAATGGGGCAAAACAAACTTAAGACCTGTCCCGCTTAGCAACAGGACTTTTGGTCTCCATTATGTCGCCGTAAGGTGAGGACTACCTTACTAACTAACTGGCATGTTAGTTCAACTGTTTTGTGTGTGGACCTCGCAGTAAATAAAAGCAACAAACATCCTGCAACCAGTTGTTTGCCTCCAGATGTTGTGGGAACGTCATCCCTGGAAGCTTTCAAGAAGAGACTGGACTGGTGTCAGAAATGGTGTCGGGTCTCCCGCTTGGGCAGGGGGTTGGACTAGATGACCTCCAAGGTCCCTTCCGACTCCGCTTCTTACCCTCCACGGGGGTGTCTCTCCACGCAGGGCTTCCGGCTGCTCCTGGCCAGCCCCCTTGCTTGCTTGAAACTGTTTGAAGAGAAGCAAAGAGAAGGTTATGGGGACGCCGCCCTGTTTGAAGGTGAGAGCTGACATTATTCCTTCCCAGCTGATTCCGTGAGACGGCAGCCATCCTGATGCCCCAATCTGATTTTTCCAGGTCTCCGGATGGTGGGGAAAATTACCCTCAACGAGATCCTGCGGGACAGAAATTTGCGCCAAGACAGCAAATATGTTCAGGTAAAACAGTAACAAAGGTGTGGTGTTTTGGGCAGGAAATCCAGGCCTGCTTTTCTCCTTTCCAAAAACTTCTGAGATACACCACATTAGGGGGAGGGGGGGAAAGGTTCCCAGCAAAAGGCAGAAGTTCCCCATTGTATCATTAGGTTTCCACCATTAGGTAACCATTTAACAATTATTTAGAAACTGAACTAGGCTCTTAGGATGCTCTTTCGTATACGACTTTTCTAAGAAGTTTGTTTGCATCATCCAACTGCTAAGATTTTGTCTTAGTAACTTCCTTTCTTGACCACTGCTAGATCCTCTTTTTGGATCTGTCAAATAATGGTAACAGAAAGTGATCAGCTGCCTGTATTCAGATCCCAGATTCTTAGTAGAAAAAGCATTTTTGGGGTTTGGTTGAAAGAAGTCTGCCTCTGTTTGAAAAGTGGTGCGTTATCCTTTGAAATATCACGTAGTTTATACAAGTTTATACTTCCTGGTTCTCCCCAGCTGAGCAAAGAAAACATTGCTTTGTTTGAGAAAGATTTAAAACTCTTCCCTTAAATCAACAACTGCAAATGGTTTTTCAGCCCACTTGTCCCTTTCTATAATACGTCCCACGCCTCTTTTTGCGTTCTTGTTGATTATTTCACCAGGCTGTGGGGAAACATTAATTATTAACCAGAACTACGCCTTATCAAATCATTTTAAATTTCAAAAGAGCTCTGCTGGCTAGGATTACAGGATGTAAAACCCACGCCTCTAAAAAACGATGGAGTTGGACAGCTTGGTCTGAAAGTTACCGTAAATCTTTTTTTTTTTTAATATAGAAAATTCCTTTATTAAAACATTCAGCATTGTACATAAAATCTTTGTATGCATCAAACATCATAGCATCTGGTATACAACACTACGTATTATTCTTTGGAGACGTCTGGTTTGGTAAACTTTTTTCACTCCTCACTTCAATCCTCTATTATACACCCGTTACATTTTTTATTCTCTATGATCCCTGATAATAGGTCTTGAGGTAGTAGTTAAACATTAATTATAAGATCATATTAATAAGATGAAAAAGAACAGATTGAATGTCTTTGTGTGTAGTGGCGAAGGTCCAGGGAAGGTCCTGATTCAAATCCTACCTCCTGGGGTGATTCTAGGCTCCTTTCCTCTCTCTCTCTCTCTAACCTATTTCACGGGAAGTGGGGTTCCCACGCTCTTGGCAGAAAGCCAGGATAAAAAGCCAACATAATACAATTAATTTCTGCTTGTGTAGGGGGCTGGACTAGAAGACCTCCAAGGGTCCCTTCCAGCTCTATTCTGTTCTTCTTCATAATACAGGTAGTCCTCAACTTACAAGAATTCATTTAGTGATCATTTGAAGTTACATGTCATGGTTCCGACAGATGAAACTCTTCAAAAGAACTTTGAGGCATTGTTTACCTTAAAGAATCTTTATTTCGAGTGGCATAACATCAGCAGTGCATAATCGAAGCCAAAAACTGAATTCCCCTCCCCTGAGCACATAGCATCAAAGCACAATTCCCTCCTTCAATTAACAGTCATAAATCACATTCCCCAATTAGCTTGACACACGGGCCTCCTCTCCAGTTTTCCAACCCGCCAATTCCTTATCAGCTCTGGTTACAATAACCTTGTTTCTCAGGCTAGGTTTAGTGTTGTTATGTCTAGCTAGACTCTCGTTCACATCCGCCCTCTTCCCAGCATCATCTAAAGGTAAAAGATGGCTACATTTCCCTCTGTTGTCAATGCAAAAACATCCAATGTTAGCAGCATTGACATTACAACTGAAAAAACAGACCTAGGACCGTTTTTCACACTTACGACCGTTGCAGTATCCCCATGGTCATGTGATCAAAATTCAGACGCTTGGCAACTGACTCATATTTATAACGGTCGCCGAGTCCCGGGGTCACGTGATCCCCTTATGCAACCTTCTGACAAGCGAAGTCAATGAGGGAAGCCCAGATTTACTAAATTAAGGACTGCAGTGATTCACTTAAACAATTGTTGCAAGAAAGGTCATAAAATGGGGCATAATTTGCTTAACAACTCTCTCAATTAGCGACAGATACTTCAGGCTCAGTTGTGGTCATAAGTCAAGGACTACCTGTCCCATTGCTTGGGACACTAAACTCAGGACAATGATGAGATAGGCGCCAAGTCACAGGTATCAAAAGTGCCTTCAAGGCAGGTAACATGAATCAAACCTTTAAAAACCCAGAGCTCTCCCAACTTGGCAACTTTTAAGACTCGTGGACTTCAACTCCCAGAATTCCCCAGCCAGCTATGAATTCTGGGAGTTAAAAGTCCACAAGTCTTAAAGCTGCCAAGTTGGGAGACACCCCCCCGCCACGCTTTAACCTGATGGGAACCCACTTGAATCACGCACCTTGTTCCTCTTTCCAGAGTTGCATTGACTGGAACCGGAGTATTTTAAAGCGGGAACTCGGATTGACTGAACGAGACATCATTGACATCCCTCAGCTCTTCACTCTTGAAGGATCCACCGCGTCAGCCTTGTTCCCAGACATGGTGAGAGAGAGAGACTCCTTCCCATTGGTCTTTCCAAATCAGGATCCCCCTCAGAGCATCCAATGGGGCTGAGCCAGCACCCAAGGCTGGTTTTCAATTGTCCCTGGAGAGAACAGCAGAGATTTATAACCTACCACGGTTTCCATCTGTAAAAGGGAGAAACTGGGACATTTCCTAATTTTCTTATCCTAGTTTTTAAGGATTGCATTCAATGTGTTTATGTTGAATGGGTAGTGGCCAAAAGGGGGTTTTTCTTTAAAAAAAAAAATTACATGGGGTGGAAGGTTAACAATGAAGACAATGGCCAACCAGCACAGTTACCTCCAAGCCACTTTTCTAGTCGTGAAGGCTAATTCCTGTTGACTCCAAAATAGGGAAGCTTAGATTTAAACCCTTTAGCAGAATCACAGACATGGGGGGGGGGTGACAACCATTTTACTCAATTCTGGCCAAAAAAAGCGAACGAAGGGAAGTTTTGAGTGTTGGTGTAACAATCACTTAAATAGGAGCCAGACGTGTGCTGTAGCTGCCAAAAAAAAACCAACACACTCCTAGACTGCATTAACAGAGGTATAGAATCAAAATCACGTGACGTGTTAATACCGCTTTATAATACCTTGGTAAGACCATACCTGGAATATTGCATCCAGTTTTGGTCGCTACAGTATTAAAAAAAGATGTTGAGACTCTGGAAAGAGTGCAGAAAAGAGCGACAAAGATGATTAGGGGACTGGAGGCTAAAACATACGAAAAACGGTTGCTGGAATCGGGGATGTCTAGTTTAAGGAAGAGAAGGACGAGGGGGGACATGATAGCCGTCTTCCAGTATCTCAGGGCTGCCCCAGAGAAGAGGGAGTCAAGCTATCCACCAAAGCACCTGAAGGCAAAGACAAGAAGCAACGGATGGAAATTAAGCAAGGAGAGAAGCAACCTAGAACTAAGGAGAAACTTCCTGACAGTGAGGACAATTAACCAGTGGAATGGCTTAACTCTAGAAGTTGTGGGTGACAGTTAAAACAATTAATCAGTGGAATGGCTTGCCTCCAGAAGTTGTGGATGCTCCAACACTGGAGGCTTTTAACAACATATTTGTCTGAAATGGTCCAGGGTTTCTTTCTTGGATTAGAAGACCCCCATGGTCTCTTCTCTGTTATTCTGCTTGGAAGACAGAGATGGACGAGAAGTCAGTTCAATTCTTTGTCCTCTTCTCTGCAGGTCAACATGCTCGTCCTAGGAAAATACCTGGGCATTCCTAAGCCATATGGACCCATCATCCACGGCCAGTGTTGCTTGGAAGCGAATGTCCGCTCCCTCCTGGAGCCACTGGGCCTCTCCTGCACGTTCATTGATGACTTTTTCTCCTACCACGTCTTGTCCGGAGAAGTCCACTGTGGCACTAACGTCCGGCGGGAACATTTTTCCTTTCACTGGTGGAACATCCTTCCGTGAACAAAACGCCCTGTTAACTCAGACTTAATTTTCTCAGCACCTCTGTCTCCGAGGCTGGAGAGAAGCAGCAGCGTGGGAAATCGTAGGAAGGAGAAAGAGAACCTTTCCCAGAGATAATTTTTTCAGCACCTTCCCGAACTGGGTTTCATTTTGGTGACTCTGAAAACCCAAGGCCCTCACAGCGAACCATGCCAGGGAACGCAAGGCAGCACACATTCGATAAATTTGTCTGGCTTTCTGGAAAAACACCGGCTCTGAAGAAACCAGCCAGAGAAGAAGAAATCACCAGGAAAAGCGAAATGTGTTTACATTTTCAGTGGGAATTACTCAAAATTTAATTTAATTAATTTAATTTAATTATTTACATTTATATGCCGCTCCTCTCCGAAGACTTGGAGCGGCTTACAACATATACAAACAATAAAAGAACATTTAAAAATAAAAACCAACACTCATTCATCATTCACACAGCAGTCACAATCATCCCCAGGCCTGCCGGCAAAGATAGGTCTTAAGATCCTTTCGGAAGGCCGGGAGAGTGGGAGAAGCGCGGACTTCAGGGGGCAGTTGGTTCCAGAGGGTGGGCGCCACAACAGAGAAGGCCCTCCCCCTAGGACCCGCCAGACGACATTGTTTCACTGACGGGACCCGGAGGAGGCCGACCCTGTGCGCTCTCACCGGTCGGGATCATCAGGAGCTTGCGAATAAAACCACGAGGAACTGCTTGTCTCTCCTCTGTGTAAGGGGCCAGAAATATTTATTCATTGTATGAAGGCTGACCTAAATTGATTTCCCAAAGGTTTTTTGGGTGTTTTTTTTTTTGGAGCAAAGAAGCAATTGTCAATCTTGCAAACGTTTGTCGTTTTAAGTTGCTAACCCTGAGTTCTAAACAGATGCAAATCCAGCCCGAAGTTTGATTACTTGGCAGAATTTGCATGTGGGAAGTGGGACGGTTGTGGCCCACCACTAGTTAGAGGTAGATTTAGAGGCTAAGAGTAGAGCGATGAAGGACAAGCTGCAAAAAAAAAATAAAAAAAAAAAATCAGGGGAGGATCTCGCCGAAAAAGAGAAGGACGGGAATCCTTCTGAACCTTTGGACTGAGATGGGATCGTGATCTTAGCCAGGAATGCAAAATAAAAAAAATGCATTATGAAATTTGTTTCCTGTTCGGTTGTGCAAGCTGGTTTCTTTGCAACTTCGGTGACTTTCATCAGCACCACTCAAGTGTTGAGAGTGCTGAATTAACCACCGAAGCCGTTTTTTCTTTGAAATGAGGGGCATGGGGGTTTTGCCAGTGAAATCTCTTTAGCAAGAGGCGCCCTCGGTGACAATACGTGAAATCCTTCCAGTTCAATACATCAGAAAAACCTCTCACCAGGGACAGTAAGTAAGCAATATATGGTGACAGAGTTCATTCCGTGCAGCTTGTCCTTGACTTATCACCGTTTGTTCCGCCGTTCAAAGTTGCAGCGGCACTGAAGTAAATGTCTCGTGATTAGACTTTTGGCACTGGGCAACTGGCGAGTACTTACAACAGTTGCAGAGGTCATGTTATTGCCAGGCACCTTTCCATCAAGCAGTCAATGTTGGAAGGCAGATTCGCTTAATGACGGCACGATTCACTTAAGGACTGCGGTGAAATTCTAATCGCAATTGAAGCTGTACGTTTAGGACTAGCTGTCTGTGAATCCCAGGCTGGCTTAGAAGATTCCCAAAAGCAATGACAGATCCCCACGAAAAGGAGAAACTGCAGCCCTCTGTGCTTAAGCAGAGATGCCTTAGACCAGCGGTTCTCAACCTGTGGGTCGCGACCCCATTTGGGGTCGAACGACCATTTCACGGGGGTCGCCAAACACCGCAGTCCGCCATTTTTTTCCCCTTTTCCCCTCGGCCAGCGCAGGGGGCAGCACTGTGCATGCGCGGGGTAGCACCGTGCATGCGCGATGCAGGCCGTCACGCCGTGCATGCGCGATGCGGGCCGTCGCACGTGCGCCACACATGTGCGATGCAGGCCGTTGCGCATGCGCCGCGCATGCGTGGCGCAGGTTGGGGTCACGGCCTGAAAAAGGTTGAGAACCGCTTCCTTAGACTTAACCCCTGCAAATCTAGCTTTGTGTATGTGTGTGTGTGTGTGTGCACAGAGGTGCAAGGCCCCCACCCCATGTTTTTATGGGGTGAATGAAACTCTGCAAGGTCCATTCGCTCACAAAGGATGACTCACACCCAATGTGGCCCACACAATGAGCAGGAAAGGAGATTGTTTAATTAACAGAACACACCTTAATCAGGTTAAGGGTGACTCATTAGTCCACCAACAGGAACACTCCACATGGGACAAAAGCAAATAAAAAGCAGGCCTGACCAAGGTCTATAAAATCACGCTTGGCTTTGATCAAGAAGTTCTGGAGAAAGTTGTCTTCTCCCTTGCCAAAAGGTCAAAGTGAGGGTCATCCCACCAAGCTTCTTGAAAAGATAAATATTTGTTTCTGCACGATAAATCTGTGAAATTCATGATCATAAGAGGTCTATGGAGATTCTCCGTCATCCAGGTCCTGGTTGTCTCTTTTTCAGGAGCAAACTGGACCTTCCTTGCTTTTTCTTTGAAGACGTTTGGCTTCTCATCCAACAAGAGGTGGATCAGAGCGGAAGAAGCTTCTTGGACGAGAAGCGAAACTTTTTCAAAGAAAACACCAAGAAAGTTCAATGGCCTTTTGGAAAAAGCACTTTTGAGACAATGTGAAGATGCCGTGATGGGGAAGTGTTGAGCACTGATGCAGGAAGACCAGAACATCTCTGGATAATTGTGCATATATTTTATCTTTTGCATCGGAAGCTGGTGAAAACATGGCCGTGTAGAAGCACCCACTGGGTGACAAGGATTAACACATTCAGTCTATATTTAGCTGTCCCTTTTTATTGTCCATTTCCTACTTCGTCTGTCTTCTTTCTCCACGTTTAGTCCCCTTCTAATCCAAATTTAGTTCCATGGTTTAATAAAGCAGCTCACCAGCTTTTTCGGCCCAGTTCTTGGTCAAAAAACAAAGGCAGAAAGAGGAACTATTAAACCTGTTTTTCAAGAGAGCCTTTTAGAGTCTGCTGCCCCCCTGTAAATCATCTTAAGACCCTCGCATTCCCAAGAGTTCTGTGAGTATGGCATCTTGGAGCCCACTCAACAATTCCAAGAGTTTTTTAAGTAGACAACTCCATGCAGGATGGTCTATCAAGGTCTTGGAAGACTCAAGCTGGCAAACGCTACCCATACTCAAAAAGGACGAGGACTTGGACAACTGGCAGAGGGGCATCACCAAATTTATTTGGGATGACAAGAGACCGAGGGTGAAACTAAAAATTATCCAGGACATAAGGAAGAGAGGGGGACTAAAAATGCCTAATCTAAAGCTATACTATTATGCAGCGACGTTGGTGGCGGTGAGTGACTGGATCAATATGACGAATGATAGAATACTGAATGTTGAAGGGCATGGTCTACTATTCGGCTGGCACGCATACTTAGTATACGACAAAAAGGCAGACAGGAACTTCAAGGAGAACCCACTACGGATCCCATTGTTATGGGTCTGGAAGAAATATAAACACCTCCTACACGACAAGATTCCCATCTGGACGATCCCCGGACACGCAATAGGGGATACAAACACATCCCAAGGGCGAGAAGTGGTGCCATACAGTAAACTTATACTGGGAGAAGAAAATAGGTTCCTCTTGATACCCCGAGCAACGCTAGCAAACAGAGGAATAGGAGGTACCTGGCTATCATATGTACAACTGCAATCAAGGTGGCGTAAAGATAAGAAGAAGGGCTTCTCCCGAACCGACGAGAAACTAATTGAGCAGATATTAGAGACCAGGGGATCATGCACATCAAACGAGTGTACAACATTCTGATAGAAATGGACTCTGAAACCGAGCTAGTCAAGAACTGTATGGTGAGGTGGGCACAAGACTTTGGACACTCTATCGCCATGGACACGTGGGAGAAAATATGGGTGAGGAACGTAGAATTCACGAAATCGCAACACTTAAGGGAAAACTTCTACAAGATGATCTATAGGTGGCACCTCGACCCGAAAAAACTATCGCTCATCTACCCAGACTCCCAGCCCAAATGCTGGAGGTGTGGAGACGGGGAAGCTACCTACTTTCATGTATGGTGGACATGCAGAAAAATCAAAGCCTTCTGGAGGAAGATATGGTGGACACTCCAAACCATTTTCACAAAGCGCATAGAATTTCTACCTCAGGTTTTTTTGTTAGGGATTACAAAGGATATCACTACCTCAGAGACAAACTTATTTCTGAACTTGATTACAGTAGCGAGATTGTTGGTGGGACAATACTGGAAGAACCCAGAAATACCGCCTATGGAAGAATGGACTGTGAAAGTAACAAACCTGGCGGAAATGGCGAAAATATCAGCATACTTGAAGGGTCGTTCCAATGAACAATATTTGACAGACTGGAAACAATGGATAGACTATATCCAAGAGAAACACCAATCAAACAAAATGCATCTGGCGTTTAGCTAAGGCTCGACGTGAGGAGGGAAGAATGTATAACAAATCAAATGTTTACAAAAACTAACATCTAATGTTGAATGTATATGTACTAACATTTACCAAACCAGACGTTTACAAAGATTAATACTTAGTGTGGTGTGTGATGTTCTATGATGATTGCTTATTAATATGATCTTATGGTTAATGTTGAACATTTTAACATTGAAAAAACAGACTGAATTTCTCCTCAGGTTATTGAATTACTACCTCAGGACCTACTGTTAGGGACCATACAGGCTAAAAAATGTAACAGGTGTATAGTAGAGGCTTGAAGTGAAGAGTGAAGAATGTCTACCTATTGTTGTATGTTATGTTCTACGATGATCGCTTCTTAATATGATTGCTTCTTAATATGATCTTATGCTTAGTGTTGATTGCTTTAATAATGAAGAGGCAGACTGAATTTTTACCCCAGGTTATTGAATCTCTAGCTCAGGATCTTTTGCTAGGGATCATAAAAGATAAAATACAACAGACATATAGTTGAGGCTGGAAGTGAGGAGTAAAGAATATTTACCAAACCAGACGTTTACAAAGATTAATACCTAGTGTTATATGCTGAGTTCTATGATGGTTGATTATTAATATGATCTTATATTTAATGTTTAACTACTACCTCAGGATCTATTGTTAGGGATCATAGAGAATAAAAAATGTAACAGGTGTATAATAGAGGAGTGAAGTGAGGAGCGAAAAATGTTTATCAAACCAGACGTTTACAAAGAATAATATGTAGTGTTGTATACCAGAGGCTATGATGTTTGATGCATACAAAGATTTATGTACAATGCTGAATGTTTTAATAAAGGAATTTTTATATTTAAAAAAAAAAAGACTCAAGCTGGCCTCTTGTCTTCACATCTCCACTGCAGGTCCTCACTTCTCCTGGGTGTGAGAACAACTAGGACTATGCGGGGAGAAACAGATGATGGATTACGGGGTTTGTGAGCAGCATTATTCACTCCTAAGTCACTTTGAGACAGAAAATGGATAAACTTACACAAGGTCCCACCAGTCCAACCTCAGCTGGGTTGGCTTAATTGCTTCTCTATTTCTTAGGGAAAAATAAATAAAATAAATAAAGATAAATCTAAAGTCTGTCTTTCCCAAAGATGAACTGAAAGGGAAGATCAAAAGCTTCAAAACAAAGGCAGCCTTTTAAAACGGCCACCTCCAGCTTAAGGTGGGATAATTTTTGTTTTATCTCATAAAAGATGCTAATTGGCTTAACAGAAGCTGGCAAACTGCATCGTCACTCATGAAGGCTGTTGGAAAGGGACCCTGGGTGTACGTTTAACACCTTCAAGCATTAGTGTAATTGTCAAAACATGTGTGTGTGTGTGCTTGTATTACAGGTAGCCCTTAACAACCGCAGTTGAGCCCAAAATTTCTGGAGCTCAGTGAGATGTTTGCCCCACTTTACGACCTCTTTTGCCAGTTGTTAAGTGAATCAGTTGTTAAGTGGATCTGGCCTCCCCATTGGCTCTGTTTGTCGCAAAAGGGGATCACATGACTCCAGGACACTGTGGCCGTCATAACTAGGAGTCAGTTGCTAAGAATCTGAATTTTCATCACTTGACCAAAACGCCTGTGGATACTGCAACAGTCCTAGATGTAAAAAATGGTGTTAAGCGACTTTTTGCAGAGACGGTTATAACTTTCAACAGTCATTAAATGAAGGATTACCTGCACTTAACTATTCATGTATGCTAAACGGCCCCATGATTCTGTAATTGTTCAATGAACAGAACAATCTGTTCATTGTAATTGTTCAATGAACACCAGCACAATCTGGTCCACAAAAATTGCAAAACCATTTCTTTTATGCCTTTCCCCCCCCCCACGACCTGTCTTCTTGGCATGTCATCAGCTTAGGAGAATATATATATATATATTAGGAGAATATATATATATATATATATATCTCGAGTGTTTCTTTTTAAATTGCACCCTGTAAACCCAAATATGGGAGAAAGAAATCTTTCTTTCTTTTACCTGTTTCAGCTCAACCCAGAGCCATCCGCAGGAATCAGTCTATATATATGTTTTTTAATTTAAATTGCTAACAAAGAATAAGGGAGAACTGGTATAGCTATTTCGAGTTTCTTAACTCTCTTCAGCCAGAATTTACCCTTATGAGATTCGAACCTGGGCTGTCTGCATGTTACAACTGCCTAACATGCAGACAGCCCAGGTTCGAATCTCATAAGGGTAAGTTCTGGCTGAAGAGAGTTAAGAAACTCGAAATAGCTATACCAGTTCTCCCTTATTCTTTGTTAGCAATTTAAATTAAAAAAACATATATATATATATATATTGTATTCCTTTTTGGCTGAACACTGGTGTTACAGAAACGCCCATCGGTGGGAGTGGATTATTTATTTATTTATTTATTTTATTTAATTTGATTCGTATGCCGCTCCTCTCCGGGGACTCGGAGCGGCTCACAACATATACAAAACATCAAAATATTAAAAATAGATACCCAACACACGTACAACTTTCGAACAACAACCCACAATTATCCCCAGGCCTGCCGGCAAAGATAAGTTTTAAGGTTCTTTCGGAAGGCCGGGAGAGTGGGAGAAACGCGGACTTCAAGGGGCAGTTGGTTCCAGAGGGCGGGCGCCACAACAGAGAAGGCCCTCCTCCTAGGACCCGCCAAACGACATTGTTTCGCTGACGGGACCCGGAGGAGGCCGACCCTGTGTGCTCTCACCGGTCGTAGGGAAGTATGTGGCAGAAGACGGTCCCGTAAGTATCCTGGTCCAGAGCCATAAAGGGCTTTATAGGTAATGACCAACACTTTGAATTGTGCTCGGAGACCAATAGGCAACCAATGCAGCGTGCGGAGAGTTGGCGAAATGTGGGCACAACGTGGAAGGCCAACAATTGCTCGCGCAGCTGCATTTTGCACTAATTGTAGTCTCCGAACACTCTTCAAGGGTAGCCCCATGTAGAGAGCGTTGCAGTAGTCGATCCTCGAGGTGACAAGAGCATGTGTGACTGTGAGGAGAGACTCCCGAGCCAAATAAGGACGGAACTGGTGCACCAGGCGAACCTGGGCAAATGCCCCCCTCGCCACAGCCGATAAATGATGCTCCAATGTCAGCTGTGGATCGAGGAGGACACCCAAGTTGCGAACCTTCTCCGCGGGGTTTATAGATTCACCCCCCAGGGTAATGGAAGGACAGATTGAAGCGTCCTTGGGAGACATAACCCACAGCCAACTTTATTATTATGCACTGTAAACAGGTTTTTTTTCCTCCTTTCACTGAATTGGGGCAAGAAAATATGGCTCAGGAAGAGTCCTTGGTTCCATGGGGACTCTATTGTTAAACTGTACCAGGAATACTGGATAAATAAGACAGGCGTATTTATTGGATCATCACCCGTCTCAAATATTCCTTGTGTGCTGAAATTAAACTTCTTATTCAATTAAACTCTTCTTTTTTGGTGTCTTAAGCCAAATCTGATTCTCCCAGATGGAAGATCCTAAACTTCCTTCATCAATTTAAGATGGCAAGCTTCTGTCCAAAATCTATGCTTGGCTTCTAAAGTCTTCTAAAGTTGCTTGGCTTCTAAACTGTCTTTAAGCAAGCAAGTTCATTATCTTTCATCTCAAACACAAACATACCTCTGGGAACTAAACAGGCAAATAAAGATGCAGTATTTGGCGACTCCTATTTGCTGGCCTCCTGAAATCTCTTTTATTGCAGAGCAGGGAGATACCGGTACTTGCCTGTTTTCAAACATATCTTCTGCGGATCTCAAGTTGTCCAGATAAATCACTGCCCTGAATGTCGGGATCTCTGCTGAAGATGCAGGTCAAGTTCGTGGCTTATTTCTTCCAACTAGAAAAGACAAATGTTTACAATTTGGCACTGAAGGATTAGATGTTTTAATAGGGGGGTTGTGTGTGTGTGTTTATTATTATTATTATTATTATTTATTTAATTTCTATGCCGCCCTATTCCAAAGAACTCAGGGCGGCTCACAGCATGATAGAAATTACAATAAACACATATCTATAAAAAACCCTTGAGCTAAAAGAAACCAATCACTCCACAAACATACACAGAAACATACACTGGCTAGGGGCAAGGTGTTAGCTGCCCCAGGCCTGCCGGCAAAAGTATGTTTTAAGCAATCTACGAAAGGCAAAGAGGGTGGGGGCGACATGGATCTCCGGGGGAAGTTGGTTCCAGAGGGCCGGGGCCGCAACAGAGAAGGCCCTTCCCCTAGGCCCCGCCAGGCGACACTGTCTGGCTGACGGGACCTGGAGAAGGCCCACTCTGTGGGCCCTAACCGGCCGCTGGGATTCATGGGGCAGCAGACGGTCCCGTAAATAACCTGGTCCAATGCCATGTAGGGCTTTATAGGTCATAACCAACACTTTGAATTGGGTTCGGAGACCAATTGGCAGCCAATGCAGCTCGCGGAGTGATGCCGAAATGTGGGCATTTCTAGGCAAGCCCAACACTGCTCGCGCGGCTGCATTCTGCATTACCTGAAGTCTCCGAACATTTTTCAAAGGTAGCCCCATGTAGAGAGCATTGCAGTAGTCGAACCTCGAGGTGATAAGGGCATGAGTGACTGTGAGAAGAGACTCCCGGTCCAAATAGGGCCGCAACTGGTGCACCAGGCGAACCTGGGCAAATGTCCTCCTCGCCACAGCCGAAAGATGATGTTCCAAATTTAGCTGTGGATCGAGGAGGACGCCCAAGTTGCGGACCTTCTCCGAGGGGGTCAAAAGCTCCCCCCCCCAGGCTAATGGACGGATAGATTGAAATATCCTTGGGAGGCAGAACCCATAGCCACTCCGTCTTGTCGGGGTTGAGTTTGAGCCTGTTGGCACCCATCCAAACCCTAACAGCCTCCAGACATCGGCACATCACTTCCGCTGCTTCACTGAAATGACACGGGGTGGAGATGTAAAGCTGGGTATCATCAGCATACTGATGATATCTCACCCCGTGTTGTCGGATGATCTCGCCCAGTGGTTTCATGTAGATATTAAACAGCAGAGGGGAGAGGACCGATCCCTGAGGGACCCCACAAGGGAGGAACCTAGGGGTTGACCTCTGACCCCCTGCCAACACCGACTGCGACCGACCAGTGAGGTAGGAGGTGAACCACCGCAAAACAGTGCCTCCAACCCCCAACCCCTCCAGTCGGTGCAGAAGGATACCATGGTCAATGGTATCGAAAGCCGCTGAGAGGTCAAGTAGCACCAGGATAGTGGATAATCCCCTATCCCGGGCCCGCCAGAGATCATCCATCAGCGCGACCAAAGCAGTTTCCGTGGAGTAGCCGAGCCTGAATCCTGACTGTTGAGGGCCCAGATAATCGGCCTCATCCAAGGACCGTTGGAGCTGGAGTGACACCACCTTCTCAACAACCTTCCCTATAAAGGGAAGATTGGAGACAGGACGGTAGTTGTTTAAAACAGCTGGGTCCAGGGAAGGCTTCTTGAGGAGGGGGCGCACAATTGCCTCCTTGCAGGGAGCCGGAAAGGACCCCTCCCTCAAAGAAGCGTTGACAATCTCCTGAACCCAGCCCCGCGTCACCTCCCTGCTGGCCGAAACCAGCCAGGAGGGGCACGGGTCCAATAAACAGGTGGCGGAGCTCACAGCTCCAATGGCCTTGTCGACTTCATCAGGTGCCACCGGGTCAAACTCCTCCCACACAACAGGATCAAGACGAGTCCCTGTCATCTCGACTGAATCATTATCAGCCGATACTGCATTCCAATTGGAGTCAAGGTCCATCCGAATCTGGGCGATTTTATCCGCGAAAAACTTATTAAAGTCCTCAGCACTACCCTGCAAGGGTGCATCAACCCCCCCCTGATTAAGGAGGGAGCGAGTTACCCTGAACAGGGCGGCTGGGCGGGATTCCGCAGATGCAATCAAGGCGGAATGATACGCGCATCTTGCCGCCTTGAGCGCCACCTGATAAGTCTTGATATAAGATCTTACAAGTGTTCGGTCAGATACGGATTT
Organism: Bothrops alternatus; assembly: GCA_034064705.1. Taxonomy (NCBI): domain Eukaryota; kingdom Metazoa; phylum Chordata; class Lepidosauria; order Squamata; family Viperidae; genus Bothrops; species Bothrops alternatus. The sequence continues at coordinate 264,794 of JARGCV010000564.1, forward strand.
GCTTTTCCTCCATCGCTTCTCTAGGCGTCTCTTCTGGCGCTTCATCCCCCTGAGTTCCTCAGTAAACCAAGGAGATCTCCTGGGTCTGCTACCACAGAGAGGTCGCAGCGGCGCAATCCGGTCAAGAGCCCCCTTCGCAGCCATATTCCAGGCCGTAACCAGGGACTCTGCCGAACTGTGAATGAGAGAATCCGGTATTTCCCCAAGCGTCCTCTGAAAACTCTCTGGATCCATCAGACGTCTGGGGCGGAACCACCTAATCGGTTCCGCCTCCCTGCGGGGGAGGATTGGAGCCTTGAAAACAAGCCGCAACAGAAAATGGTCTGACCATGACATAGGCAAAATATCTAAGCCCCTTAAATTCAGATCATTGCTCAACTGTTCTGAGAGGAATACCATGTCGGGAGTGTGTCCCCTCTCGTGAGTCGGACCCTGAACTACCTGAGTCAGGTTCATGGTTGCCATGGTGGCCATGAACTCCTGCGCCAACCCAGAGGATTCGCCGAGCGATGGAAGATTTAAGTCCCCCAAGACAATAAGCCTGGGGAACTCAACCGCCAGCCCAGCAACCCCCTCAAGTAGCGCAGGCAGGGCTGTTGACACGCAGCTGGGAGGCAGGTACGTGAGCAACAAGCCCACCTGAACCCCTAGGTCCAACTTCACAAGGAGCAACTCACAACCCGCAATCTCAGAAACAGCGAGCCTGCGTAGGCTAAAAGTCTTCTTGGCTATAATAGCCACTCCTCCCCCCCTTCCCTGGGGTCGTGGCTGGTGCCATACCTGAAACCCGGCTGGACACATCTCAGAGAGAGGAACTCCTCCCTCCGGGCCCAGCCAGGTCTCGGTCACACATGCGAGGTCGGCCTCCTCATCCAGGAGAAGATCATGGATGAGGGGAGCTTTATTTACAACCGACCTGGCATTGAGCAGCAGCAGCCTGAGCTGTGTGTGTGTGTTATGGGATTTTACTGTTTTTGATTGTTTTAAAATTTTTAATTCTAACCTTTTTCTTCTTGTGCCATATCAGTTATCGGACGTTGGCGATCCTGTTTTCATCAGCAGCCGCACGAAAAAGTGCTTCTGAGTTTTGTCCAAACCAGTCCCTTCGATTTTGAAGCCACGATGTTCTTCTTCTGCCTGGACCTCGTTGGCCTTCAATCTTTCCCTGGAGGATTAAATGGAGTATGCCGTATTTTTCTGGGTGTCGCCTCACATGTCCGAAATATTCTGATTTTCGTTTTTTAATTGTTTTGATGATTTCCCTTGGCTTTCCCAGGCGGCTTATCCCTTCCTCATTTCTGATCTTGTCAAGCCAGCTTATGGGTAACAGCCGCCTGTAAATCCACATTTCAAATGCTTCTGGTCTCTTCAGGTGGCCTTGTGTCAGAGACCAACTCTCTACTCCATAGAGCAGGATAGAAAAAAATATAGCATCTGACAAGCCTGATTTTCAGTCTTAGGCTTATGTCATGACTGTCGTGACTATTGGCTTTTACTGTTTTTTTTATTGTTTTAAGATGCTTTAAAGATTTTAATTCTAACCTACGTTTCTGAATTGGGAGCTTCCCAGAGTCTTATGCCGAGATGGACAGCGATAGGAATCAAATCTAAATAAATAAACCTGTCTCAGCCAAGAGTTGGATTACTTTCTAAGAATTCTCCACGCCTCTGACTACTTCCTCTTCCTCTTCCGATAACTCTTTTTGCTGATAACTCTTTTTAGCTGAGGACATGGGATGCTAGCTCCCAAATCAGTCATCCGAGCCCAGAAGGCGGGATTAGGGTGTGCACCAGCCTATCAGATGGCAGGGTGGAGAGGCTGAGCAGGTACCCACCCCACCCTTTCTCCTTTAAAATCTCTCCCTCCAATGCAAGGATGTTTATTCCAAGGCCAGCAAAACCCCCTGGAAGATAGGGAAAAAAAAATCCACCAAAAATGGCTGAACAGAAGTGTGTCCAGCTTTCCACCAAGGAGGTTACCAGCATTGTCCACATTCTGGGCACTGAACTTTGCCTGGACATCTATGGGTAAGCATCCAAACATTTCTCTTATTTAACATTTTTTGATTTGCAGAAGAAAAGGGGAACTTAAAAAGATGCTTTCAGTTTCATCTGCAGCTGAAATTTAGTGGAGATTTTTTTTTTTGGGTGGCATATGGGTGTGTCTTTTCTTTTCATTTCACAATTATTAGTTGCCAGGGGTGGGTGGGTGGAGAGGGGGTTCACTAAATAGCCCGAAAGTATCTTTAGAACTGAGTGAGGTACCTCAAAAAAAAAACAAACGATGCCCAGATTTCTGAACGTTCCCCCTGCTGTTTGCAAGGAAGTCTCGGATCAGGTAATCTGCAAAGGTAATGGACAATGCCGTCATTTGTTTTGCTTATCTCAGGGCATTCCTGAACTGCTGATAGGCAGCAGGAAAGATCCTTCGTTTCTTTACGCAGCCCTTCCCTGCCTTTAAAACACAAGGCCAAAAGCCATCCACTCAAAGCATCTTTAAAAAAACAAAACAAAACTTTATAGAAGTTTAGCATCAACGTTTTCCTTCCTATTAGCCCAAAAGATTTTGTCCCGAGAGCAGAAATTAGATTTGCAGGGCTTATTCTGCAAAGATTCTGATTTTTCCTGGATCTCTGAAGAGGTAAAAGCCACAGACTTTGTCCTAAAATATCCTAGGTCAGAGGTTCTCAACTTTTTCTCCAGCATGGACCCCCTTTATAATACCTTTTGTGGCCACGCATCATGGCCACAGACCCCAAGACTTAAGATTTAAATCATAATATTTCTTCAAGCCTTCGCAAACCCGCTGTGACATTGTGCCCCCCTCCCAGGGTCCATGGATCAGAGGTCAAGAACCACTGTCCTAATTATTCAATTACTGATCTCAAACTTGGATGGGAATCATAGCAAAACCGAGAAATATTTAAGTTCTTCCTCTTTCCATTAAAAAACCCAAAACTGCTATCTGTGGTTACTGTAATTATCATGATTTATTAAAGCAACACCTGTAAGGATTAAGGGGTTTTTGTGGTTGCAGCAACATAAATGTGTGTGTACACATACGCTGAATAAACATTGGCTGTGATCAGTCCATGAGAGTGTGGCACACCTTGGAAACGCTAACCGCAAAACAGAATCAGAGGAGGGTGTGAGTGTGGGTGCAGGTAGATGGAGAAGGATCTGCCAATCTGTTGTCATCTCAGGTGTGAAGGCAGCACAATCCTTGCCAAGGCCACGTATACTTAAAAAACTCTTGGAATTGTTGAGTGGGCTCCAAAATGCCACACTCACAAAACTCTTGGGAGTGTGAGGGTCTTAAGATTAATAATAATAATAATAATAATAATAATAATAATAATGAGGAATAGGAAGTAGTAGTAGTAGTAGTAGTAAGGGATGTTGGAGGTCATCTAGTCCACCCCCTGCTCAGGCAGGAAACCCTATACCATTTCGGACAAAGGGCTGTCCAGTCTGTTCTTAAAAACTTCCAGTGTTGTAGCACTCACAGCTTCCGGAGGCAAGGAATTCCACTGATTAATTGTTCTCACTGTCAGGAAGTTTCTCCTTAGTTCTCGGTTGCTTCTCTCCTTGATTAGTTTCCATCCATTGCTTCTTGTCCTGCCCTCAGGCGATTGGAGAATAGCTTGACTCCCTCTTCTTTGGGGCAGCCCCTGAGATATTGGAAGACTGCTATTGTGTCCCCCCTCGTCCTTCTCTTCATTAAACTAGACATTCCCAATTGATTTACAGGGAGCAGCAGACTCTAAAAGGCCCTCTTGAAAAACAGGTTTATTATAGTTCCTCTTTCTGCCTTTGTTTTTTGACCATGCCCCAGCAGAAAAACCTGGTGAACTGCTTCATTAAAATTGTAGAAGTAAATTTGGATTAGAAGGGGACTAAACGTGGAGAAAGAAGACAAAGTAGGAAACGGACAATAAAAAGGGACAGCTAAATGTAGACTGAATGTGTTAATCCTTGTCACCCAGTGGGTGCTTCTACACGGCCATGTTTTCACCAGCTTGCGATGCAAAAGATAAAATATATGCACAATTATCCAGAGATGTTCTGGTCTTCCTGCATTGATGCTCAACACTTCCCCATTACAGCATCTTCACATTAGTTTAAGTGTTGTCTCAAAAGTGCTTTTTCCAAAAGGCTATTGAACTTTCTTGGTGTTTTCTTTGAAAAAGTTTCGCTTCTCGTCCAAGAAGCTTCTTAGCGAAAACGTTTTCAAAAAAGATACCCAGAAAGTCCAAGTGCCTTATGGAAAGAACATCTGATCTGGATGACTAAACATCTCCATGGACATCAGCAAGTATTCCCAGTTTAAAATAATTGTTAATTAGGATTGTTGCTGGAATTTACCTGAGCCAGATTATGGGAAAGTTAAGTTAGAAACACACGCTGTTTCCATGCTTAAATGTCCCAGGGGTGGCCAAAAAAAGCATTTTGGAAGCCAGTTTTCCATTGCCAAATTCACTGGGGGTAGATTCCCAGTTTTTGGCTGGCTGCAGTTAGCCATTGGCTAAAATAACATAGCAAATTTTAGAGGGATTATTCCTTCAGTCAAAAAATATCTTCGACGTTAGGAGTCAGATCTCACCTATATTTATGTGGAGATTTGGCAAAGAAACAACAGTGCTAGGCTGCATTAACAGAGGGATAGAATCAAGATCCCGTGGAGTGTTAATACCACTTTACAATGCCTTGGTAAGGCCACACTTGGAATGCTGCATCCAGTTTTGGTCACCGCGATGTAAAAAAGATGTTGAGACTCTAGAAAGAGTACAGAGAAGAGCAACAAAGATAATTAGAGGACTGGATGCTAAAACATCTAAGGAACGGTTGCTGGAATTGGGTATGTCTAATTTAACGAAGAGAAGGACCAGGGGGGACAGGATAGCAGTCTTCCAATATCTCAGGGGCTGCCCCAAAGAAGAGGGAGTCAAGCTATTCTCCAAAGCACCTGAAGGCAGGACAAGAAGCAACGGGTGGAAATTAACCAAGGAGAGAAGCAACCTGGAACTAAGGAGAAACTTCCTGACAGTGAGAACAATTAGCCAGTGGAACAACCTGCCTCCAGAAGCGGTGAATGCTCCAACACTGGAAGTCTTTTTTTTCCCAATCTTTTTTATTAGTTTTTATTTTTTCCCCCCATATATGTAAATTTTTCCAATCAACAAGTTGTCTGAAATTTGCTAAACTAATACATATTCAATTCCTAATCCTTGCTTCTTTTCTCTAACCAAATATAAAATAAGTTCCAAATTTGATAATGGTCTGTATCTTCTTTGTCTTTTAGTCTCATGGTTAATCTGTCCATTTCTGCACATTCCAAGATCTTCCTGATTATTTCTTCCTCTTGTGGCAAAGCTTCATTTTTAACACTGGAAGTCTTTAAGAAGAGACTGGATAGCCATTTGTCTGAAATGGTATAGGGTTTCCTGCCTGAGCAGGGGGTTGGACTAGATGACCTCCAAGATCCCTTCCAACTTTATTATTATTATTATTATTATTATTATTATTATTATTATTATTATTATTATTATTATTATTATTAACTCTTCTTGAGGCAGATGGCAATAAGGGGAAGCGGGGAAGAAGCTGCATAGCTTGATCTGTTTTAGGTCTTAAATGGGAAGAGTTTTTCAACGAACGGCATCTGTCTTTCAGAGAAGCCCCAAGGGCTGCGACCTGCTTTGCGATCGAGGCTAGCCAGGGCCTGAAGGTCTACGCTAAATACATGCCAAAACCGAAGGTCTCCTGCCAGGGCTCCAAATGGCCGCTGGACAAGCAGGTCAAGATCACAGCCACCATCGATGCTCGAAGCGCCGAAGTCAATGACAAAAAGGTGAGGATAGAAACGTTGGCCAACGATTGCTTCTCATCTCCAACAGGTCCTGGGGTTTACACCTAAAAACGATTTCCTGAACAAAATCATCATTAATAAACCAGCGGAACGACTTGCCTGCAGAAGCTGTGGGTGCTCCAACACTGGAGGTGTTTAATAAGAGACTGGACAACCATTTGTCTGGAATAGTATGGGGTCTACATTAAGAGGTTGGACTAGAAGACCTCCAAGGTCCCTTCCCACTTTGTTAATGGTATTTATCATCATAAGATCCGCATTAAGCCTGGTTTATGAAAGCTCAGATATTGCACTAATTCAGTGCATTCACTGACAAACTGGAGCAGGTTCAAAGGAGAGCTACCAAGATGGTGAACGGTCTACAAACCATGTCCTATGAGGAACGGTTAAAGGAATTAGGAATGTTTAGTCTACAGAAAAGAAGACTGAGAGGAGACATGATAGCTGTCTACAGATACCTGAGGGGCTGTCACAGTGCAGAGGGATCAGCCCTGTTCTCACTTGCCCAAGGAAGGACTAGAAACAATGGGATGAAACTGCAGGGGAAAAGATTCAGATTAGATGTTAGAAAAAAATATCTAACAGTAAGGGTGATCGACCAGTGGAACAGGTTGCCACAGGAGGTGGTGAGCTCCCCTTCGATGGAGGTCTTCAAGCAGAGACTGGACGGCCATCTATCTGGGATGGTTTAAGGAATCCTGCCTCGAGCGGGGGGTTGGACTCGATGACCCGGGAGGTCCCCTCCAACTCTACAAAATACAATACAATATAGTGTTTCTCAACCTTGACCATTTTAAGGCATGTGGACTTCAACTCCCAGAATTCCACAGCCAGCAATGTTGGCTGTGGAATTCTGGGAGTTGAAGTCCACATGCCTTAAAATGGGCAAGGTTGAGAAACACTGCACTAATTGGAAATCAAAAGGGACTTCAACTTGGCAACGGAAACCAGTGGAGAATTATAGTTAGGGACACAAAAAAAAATGAATTCATTGGGTGAGTTCTCAAACTCACCTCCTTCTGAGGAGCCTTGTCAAGATACAACGGGACAATTGTTTCAAAACCCAAGTGAGATAAAAATGCAGGGTAAGGTTTATTAGAGCCGTGGTTAAAATGCAGCATTGCAGGCTAATTCTGCCAACTGCCAGAAGTTTGATCCTCACCGGCTCAGGGTTGACTCAGCCTTCCATCCTTGTGAGGTTGGTAAAATGAGGATTCAGATTGTTGGGGGGGGGCAACAGGCTGACTCTGTAAACCCACTCAGAGATGACTCTAAAAGCACTGTGAAGCGGTATATAAGTCTAAATGCTATTGCTATTTATCTACCACGAAGCAAATTAGAAATTTCCCAATTAAACGTTCCTTTGTGGACAGGCGCCCTGATATGTTATCCAGTTGATAACAGAGGTGTGTTAGAGAGGGAGGTTTTTAAGGGGTGCCATTCCCCAATATCCTTTGACTTAAATTTATTATTTGTTGGTATAATTGCAGATCAGCGTTTCGTACTATGAAGTGAACGGCAAGGCCCCAATTGCCAAAGCGATTCTGCATATTACCTGCATAGGTAAGCTGGCAGGGGTGGAGAGGTATGGCACGGCCCATAGGGTGAATTGGGGGGGGGCTGTATCTCAGAACATCTGGATAGGCAAACCCTGCCCAGATCAGACTTGGATCAAGCAGGGAAAAAGGAGATGCCTATCTAAAATGGCCTGAAATATACTTTTCTCGCAGAAAAATGAGACTGGGATGCAAGCAGAGGCTTTGAATGGGAATAATGAAAAGTGTCTTTGTTTCACACACACACAACCACCTTTGTTTTCCTGCTGCAGAAATGTCCTTAGATGCGGATATAAACCGTTCGGGAACGGTGACCAGAAGAGGAAATCAAAAGGTTGAAATAAGATTTTATTTTTTTTTGGGAAGCAGAAAGACGGGGAGGAAAATATATGTAACATAATGTGAAATGAGTGTTTGGGGAGCTGATGGCTTTATGGGCTGTTTCTCCTGCTGGCAGGGGAGGACCGGATTTGCTAACACATCTGGGGCACACCTGGTTAGGCAGGTGCTGTAATGAACTCACTCGGCGAATTACAATCCTATAAATGTAATGAATGAATACATAATAAATGAAATTGTAGCTGGATCAACTAGGAAGCAGATGCTGCTTCTCACAAGGGCTCCCGAGACTCAAGATGGATCTTCTGGGATCTTCTGCAGAGGAAGGTGGTTATTTTTCATACCCAGAAAGGAGGAACAGATCCTGGCTGGGGGCAGGGGAGAAGGCAGAGCCAAAGAGGGACCCCACTTTTGCTGATGTCCATCCTGACATCAGGGTTCCTGTCTCTGCAGGATCAGTGGACGTGGGGGCCGGGTGGAAAAGGCGCCATTCTCTTGGTGAATTGTGACCGAGACAACCCTACAGCTGAAAAGGAAGACAATAAGGACAACATGTTGACATCCAAGGAAGGTAGGCAGCAGCACCTAATGGTAAGGGCGGTTTTTCTCCACCTCAGAAACTTTTAAGAGGTGTGGACTTCAACATGCACAATCTGTAAAAGCAGTGTTGCAACGGAAGTACACAGTGGTGAAGTACCGCTAGTCCTCAAGATTGCTGCATGGCCCGTACAATACCCCAAAGTTATCGTAAGTGGTCCTGCCACACCCCCAGGGTCACACGACCTGACACGTAAGAAATTGTGAACAGGTTATGAATGGTTGAGGACATCAACCAAACTAAGGCCAGATTATGGTCAATGAAAGCGTGAGGCCACAAGTCAAGAGTTTCTGGCTCAACTGGAGTTGAATGGATTCTCCTTTTAGACCTCGAGGACATGTCCCGTATGATCCTGACTGCTCGGGGGCCTAATGAAGTTTTCAAAAAATACCAGCTGACTCTTCAAATCTCGGAAGCGGATTGTGACAAAGTGGGCGTCTTCTACCCTCAAGGTAAGTGTTGAAGGCCAGCAGGCTGTTGGCCTTTAGGACTGAAGCTGAAGGTGGATGAAGTGAAGACCCAAAAAGAGAATGCTTATTCTAGATTCTCCAAGCAACCATGGGGTCTAGTTTTCCTTTTCATGCTCCTCACCTAAAGAAAACAAGGGAGCATTTTCAAGAGGATCAAGCTGATACCGATCTTCCTTGTCCTGCACCAAAAAGGAGGTCCATAATTTTGTTATGACAGATCAAAAGTTTGACCAGCTCTCTGGTCACCAATGATAGCCAACCACAAGTTCCTTTGGATCTCAAAGGGTTCAGGTGCTTGGGTTTAATTATGGTATAGGTTCTTCTGCCCAGAAGACCTCCAAGGTATTCTATTCTATTCTGTTCTGTTGTTCTGTTCTATTCTATTGTTCTATTCTATTCTATTGTTATATTCTAATCTATTCTTCTGTTCTGTTGTTGTATTCTGCATTCTATTCTATTCTATTCTATTCTTCTCTTCTGTTGTTCTATTCTCTTCTATTCTCTCTTCTCTTCTACTAAGATTGCTTAAAACTGCATAGATCTGGATAAAGGTATATATATATTTGCTTCCAAGAAATAAAAGAAACGAATAAAACAGATTTGGGTTTTGATTCACAGTCAAGAAGGCGCAGAGACCTTATGAACATGTTCTAGGACCCGGAAAGCCATCCTACCATGTGAAATGGGACCTTCATCAAGTGGAGGGCATTTTCTATGTGGAAGGGCTGAAATTCCCAGACATTGACTTCCCAGGGCTTGTCACTTTCTACGCTTCGCTCCTGGAGACCCAGAAGGTATGGAGAACATCAAAGAGAACATGAGGCAGAGAGAGAGAGGGAGAGAGAGAGAGAGAGAGAGAGAGAGAGAGAGAGAGAGAGAGAGAGAGAGAGAGAGAGAGAGAGAGAGAAGCCCCTTTGACAGGGAATCAGAGAAAGCACCTGGAATGCTTTTTCAATCTTCATCCCAGGTCCTCTCTCTCTAGGACCTTCTTCACTTCTTCTTCATTTTGGGAGTTGAAGTCCACGAGTCCTAAAAGGGCCAAGTTTGAAGACCTATGTCCTAAATCTTGTAACTTTTAAATGTTTAAATGCATCTTTCTGAAATCCAATGTATTTCTTGGTTCTTTTCTCCTGTATTTTCTGGCTTCAGAGGGTCCCAGAACCTTCCATTTTCACTGATACTTTGGTTTTCCGGGTTGCTCCATGGATTATGACCCCAAACACCTTGCAGCCACTTTCTGTTTATATCTGCAGGTAAGGAGTCATGGACCAACATACATGTATGAAGCTTTCTGTACACCCACCATCACGTTTGGTGAACCCCGAAGCCCTTCTCTCTTCTCTATTTCTTTTTTTCTAACATCTCCACCTGTTCCTCTGAATATACAGTGTCGATGGTAATGCGGATTTTGTGGAACGTGTAAGGAAGCTAGCCACAGAAGCTGGATGCAAATTTATTGTCTGTCCGAAAGAGGAAAATCGCAATGACAGATGGATCCAGGTAGGTCACAAACTATAGGCCATGTTGGACAGGTGGTCTGCCAAATGAGATCCCGATACTAGTGGAGAAGAAATGGGGGTAGTTCACCTGAATTGTATCTGAAGAGGGATGAGAGGGAAGAAAGGAGAGGAGAGAGAAAAGAGTAAAGGAGGGGAGAAGGAAGTAGGAAGGTTGGAGGAGAAGAGGAGGAGAGTGGTGAAGGAAAGAGAAGAGGAGAGGAAGAAGAGGGAAGTAGGGAAGAGAAGAAAGGGAGAAAGAAAGTAGAGAAGGAGGAGTGTGGATACAGTGAAAGGGGAAAATGGGCGAGCAACACCAAAAGTCCTGTGTATGTATTTATTTCATTTTATTAAAAGTATCTTATATATGAATGTAAAAACAACGTACGTTAACATCTGATAAATATCACGGTATATGTATCAAGGAAAGTTTGGAAAAATAAAAAAATTATTAAAAAAAAAAGAAATTGGGTAGTTCTTATCCTGTACATTTCCAGAAATAATTGGAAGCATTTTTATCAATGCTAAGTGGGATCTCTTTCCTAGGAGCATACATCCATTGGTGTGGTAACATCAAAGGCTCAATTGAAAGCCATACAAATTCTTATGCAATATTCACGGTTGTGCATATTTTTCTGTGTTGCAGTAACCGCTGCATCTACAACACTTTTTTTAAAAAAAGTAATTTTAGTAAAGAACTTCAGGGGTAGGCAACTTTGGCTCTTTTATGACTCGTGGACTTCAACTCCCAGAATTCCTGAGGCAGCCTGGCTCAGCTTGGAAACCTCTCCCTTTCCCCTCAGCGTGGCTGGCTCAGGAATTCTGGGAGTTGAAGTCCACCAGTCATAAAAGAGCCAAGGTTGCCTACCCATGCCCTATACCATCTCAGACAAGTGACTGTCTAGCCCAGGGGTGGGCAATCTTGGCTCTGATGACTCGTGGACTTCAACTCCCAGAATTCCTGAGGCAGCCTGGCTCAGCTTGGAAACCTCTCCCTTTCCCCTCAGTGTGGCTGGCTCAGGAATTCTGGGAGTTGAAGTCCACCAGTCATAAAAGAGCCAAGTTTGAAGACCACTGCCTTAAATCTAACAAACAAAATGGAGGCTGGCTCAAGAATTCTGGGAGTTGAAGTCCACAAGTCATCAAAGGGCCAAGTTTGAAGACCCCTGTCTTAAATCTAACAAACAAAATGGAGGCTGGCTGAGGAATTCTGGGAGTTGAAGTCCACAAGTCATAAAAGAGCCAAGTTTGAAGACCCCTGTCTTAAATCTAACAAACAAAATGGAGGCTGGCTGAGGAATTCTGGGAGTTGAAGTCCACAAGTCATAAAAGAGCCAAGTTTGAAGACCCCGTCTTAAATCTAAGAAACAAAATGGAGGCTGGCTGAGGAATTCTGGGAGTTGAAGTCCACAAGTCATAAAAGGGCCAAGTTTGAAGACCCCTGTCTTAAATCTAACAAACAAAATGGAGGCTGGCTGAGGAATTCTGGGAGTTGAAGTCCACGAGTCATAAAAGGGCCCTAGTTGCTTTGCCTTCTATTTCAAGAGATTGAGATCAAAGTTTCTATAATCCGTTGCCCACCATAAAGAGATGACACTTTTAATTTTATTTCAATCTCTTCTGTCAACTTAGGATGAGATGGAGTTTGGGTACACCCAGGCTCCCCATAAAACATTTCCAGTTGTCTTTGACTCGCCAAGGAACAGAGAGCTGGATGTCTTCCCTTTTAAGAAGGTTTTGGTAAGTGGTCCCCGCGATTTAATCTTGGCTGTTGAAAAATCACAGCTCTGCCTTTCCTTCTCCACTTTTACTTGCAAGAAAATAAAAACCATAATTGTCTCCCATCTGTTCCCTTCATTAAAGGTGAGATGGATAGGTCAGGAGGACTAGATCAAGTTGTATATGCATTTATCTCAATCCCTCAAATAGGGCATGGATAAAAAGAGGACTGCTTGATTTGACGCAACTGTTGGTTTTTTTCCCCCTCCCAAGGGTCCAGATTTTGGCTATGTAAAACGGGAGCTATCCTCTGAGAGTACTTCTTCCAGCCTGGATTCATTTGGGAATCTTGAAGTCAGCCCGCCGGTGAACGTCAAAGACAAGGAATATCCCCTTGGGCGTATCCTAATAGGAAACCTTTCGCCTAGGTAAGTGATTACAGGAGAATCGCTGGAATCTCCACCAGAACATTCCCATGTATCTGTGGTTGAAATTCAGAAGAGTCCCTTGGTTTACTCTTCCCATATGGAAGTTCTGGAGAACTTTGTCCTAGCTACCAACAGAGAATTGTAGGGTTCTCCAAGTTAATGACGTTCAACTTTCACAGCGGACGTCAGCTGGAACATGCATAGCAAATTCAACCATTCCCCTAACAAGACGCTCCCCAGGAACAGAGTTTTTTCCCAAAAAACAAAAAGATTTTAACAAAGTCACAGAGATTTTAAAAATGTTGTTATTTTTCGAAGGTTGTAAATTGGATGAAGAGGGGTTGAATAACAAGGGAAGAGTCTCTTGCTTGGATGCAAACTTTGATCAAAGACTGCCCCAAGGCCCAAATTCCATCTGACTGGGGAAGTTTTGAGTCAACTCAATAGAAAAGACATTCATCACTATGGCTTATCTTGTAACGCGTACTGTATGGCTTAAAGTGATGTGTGAACCAATCACTAACAAATCATGGTTTAACACACCATGGGAATTCAGATCCCACTTTTTTCTTTTAGGCACAATCATGAGTCTATGTCCAAACTGGTCCAGGACTTCCTTCACAGTCAAGTTGTACAATCTCCCATTGAACTCTACACGGACTGGCTCGTCGTGGGACACGTAGATGAATTTCTGACCTTCGTGCCTGCCCCAGACCGGAAGGTATGGGCCCCAATCCTTCTTTCAAACTTGGAAGAGCTTTCAGTGACCAATTTACACCATGAGTGACCGTGTCAAAGCCGCTTTGGAGGCGGATCAACAGCTGCAGGCAGAGTTTCTTTGACGTTCTGAATTTCCACCCAATGGTGCAGCTTCTAAGACTTCTATAAACAATTCCACCAGACTCTACGGCAGGGGTTCTCAACCTTGGCAACTTTAAGACTTGTGGACTTCAACTCCCAGAATTCCTCAGCCAGCTTTGCTGGCTGAGGAATTCTGGGAGTTGAAGTCCACAAGTCTTAAAGTTGCCAAGGTTGAGAAACTCTGCTCTACGGTGAAATACGGTTGTATTTATAGTATTCACCACCCAGAGACATTTGGGAAGCCCTAGTCCTGCTCATCCCCTCAAAGAAGCTGGCCTACCAAAATATTTCAACTTGCCATTCTTAAGAGCCTGGAGGTCTGTTAGATGTAGAAGTCAGCCCATTGGTATATGGATGTTCTCTCATCCAGGTTTATGGTTGTCCCAAATGTGCTTTTTTAAAAGGCAACTGGGCTTTGGCTTCCCATAGCAATAGCAATAGAGCTTAAGACTTATATACCGCTTCACAGTGTTTTACAGCCCTCTTTCAGTGGTTTAGAGTTACCATATTGCCCCCAAACAATCTGGGTCCTCCTTTGACCGACCTCGGAAGGATGGAAATCTGAGTCAACCCTGAGCCGGCGAGACTCGAACTGCTGGCAGTCGGCAGAATCAGCCTGCAATACTGCACTGTAACCACTGTGCCACGAAGGCTCTTAGAACTGAAGACAACCGAGATCGGCTGATAGAACTGAAGAAGCTTCTTGCAGAAGTGAAACATCTTCCAAGGAAAAGCAAAGTCCAGTTGCTTGTTGGAAAAGCCCCTTTGGGGCGACCCATTGGTTATATTGCAACTCTGAGCTCTTTTAGGGAGCTTCACTGAAGTTCTAACTCCAATAGAAACCCTGTTTTGCTACCAGAGGAATAATAGAGAGGGTTATTGGAGGTCTTCTAGTCCAACCCTCAGAGGTGGGGATTATCCAGAAGGATCAGTCCTAAAGTTTGAGCGGATGGCTGTTTTTCAAGGCGGATCTTTGATCCAGCTGTTAATCTCTAGGACTTGCAGAGACCAAGAACTGGAATTGATTAAAGAGCAGGGCTCTAGCACAGAATGAAACCTCTTCCCTAAAAACCTTGATGTGAGAAAAGGCTGAAATAACTTACCATCCTTCTCCACACGTATGCGATGGACGAAAAACCTGTTATGGCGATCAAAGTGCCCGGTCAGCAGCTCCTGGCTGTCCTGCCTTGCGTGAAGCTTCTTCTAAGCTGCTAAATGTTCATTTTAGGCTGCTAGTCCTCTCTCTGTCCTGTAACCTTTTTCCACCTCTCTGCCTTCCTCCCTTTTCTTAATCCCTCGTTCAGGGTTTCCGCCTGCTGCTGGCCAGCCCCAGAGCCTGCTTCAAACTGCTGGAAGAGATGGAGAAGGAAGGCCACGGGGAAGTCAAAATGCCTCAAGGTTGGGCGATTCGTCCTTTCCGGTGCAGAGCTGAAATGAAAGATAGCTGGGAAGGCAGATGGCACCAGGCCCCTTTGGGCTGGGTTGCGTTAAAAGGGGGTTGTGTTTTCTCCACGCCAACATGGTTTGTCTCCCCACCGGGAACAAGCAAGGGCCCTGAACCAGGGGTCCCCAATCTCAATGATTACAATAAAAAGCTTTCTATTATAGAATAGTTACCGTAACCCTGGGCTTCTAACGGGAGATTAAAAGACACATGCACAGCCAAAACTAAATCATTTTCCTTTTTTTTGAACAGGAACTGATTTCCAGGAAGGCTATCGGCAGGCCCGTTCCATATCAGAAATCGTCGGTGACGAATACTTAAAGCAGTGGAATAATTATTGCCAAGTAAGGATTCCCTCTATTCCGCTATTAAATCTGGAGACCGAGTGATCCAGACTCAACAGAGAGGACCAAGGGATTATCCATTGTTCTGTTCAGATGCTAACAAGAGAGGACAGAAAACGTGATGGATGAAAAGACAAGGGTTAACTAGTCCAGTCTTATCTTGCCAATCTAACCATTCAGGGTGAGGCTGTCTAGCTTCTTAAAAACAAAAAAAAACACCAGAAATGGAGAATCCACAGCCTTTCCTAAGCTCTGTTCCACAGACCTTACATTGGGAAAAAATCCATTATATTTACTCTAAAGTTTAATTTAATGCACCTTGCGTTATTGCGTTATTACTTCTTGTCCCCGTTTTCATGTTCTGGACATAGAAAATAATAATAATAATAATAATAATAATAATAATAATAATAATAATAATAATAAAGTTGGAAGGGACCTTGGGTAAGGAAGTCGTGAGGCCCATGTTTTCCATCACTCCTTAACACTTCAATCCATCAGAATAGAGCTGTAAGGGACCTTGGAGGTCATCTAGTCCAACCCCCTGCTCAGGCAGGAAACCCTACACCATTTCAGACAAATGGCTGTCCAGTCTCTTCTTAAAAACTTCCAGTGTTGGAGCATTCACCACTTCTGGAGGCAGGTTGTTCCACTGGTTAATTGTTCTGTCAGGAAGTTTCTCCTTAGTTCTCGATTGCTTCTCTCCTTGGTTAGTTTCCATCCGTTGCTTCTTGTCCTGCCTTCAGGTGCTTTGGAGAATAGCTTGACTCCCTCTTCTTTGGAGCAGCCCCTGAGATATTGGAAGACTGCTATCATGTCCCCCCTCGTCCTTCTCTTCATTAAACTAGACATACCCAATTCCAGCAACCATTCCTTATGTTTTAGCCTCCAGTCCCTTAATCATCTTTGTTGCTCTTCTCTGCATTCTTTCTAGAGTCTCAACATCTTTTTTACATGATCTAGTAACTCTAGATCATCTTGTCTATGGAGATCATCAATCATCCAAATCAGGGTTGTCATGTAGGTGCTTTTCTAAAAGGTAACCGGACTTTGGTTTCCCCCCCCCCCGAGAATGTTTTGCTTTTCATCCAAGAAGCCTCTTCATTTTATCTTCTCTCCATCTCTCCTTTATGTCCCTGAGGTTCAATGTCTCCTCTCCTCCATCTTTTCTCCCGGTTGAACATCCCAAGTTCCTGCAGCCTGTCCTCAACTCCTAACATCCTCTTTGTCCCTCTCCTGTCAACCTCTTGTAACCATGTTGTACACCATCTTCAAGTAGAGTAGAAGGGAAGGGAGACTCCCCGTGTCTACAAGTAGCCTGGTTGCAATAGAGAAGCCTCAATGCTTGTGGTCTTACCAAATTGTAGCACACGTTTTCTCATGGTTTTGAATCCTTAAGGGAGAACTTAGGCAGAGAAAAATGGCCGAAGAATAATCTATACAAAGTTAATCTTAAGATTTCAACCCTGGCCTAGCAAGAAAGGAAAGGCTGTGGATCTTCTTGTGAAGATACTGAAGATGTGCAAGAGAAAAAAAATGTCTGTGGCGTTTGTGAACACAACTTCTCTACAAGGCTACCCAATCCAGCACCCTTCGGTTGAGTCAGGCGTATCCCAAACACATCTGAAGATGGCAAGTTGGGAAAACACATACCTTAAAAAGTGGATCCCTAAGGACCTTACCTAGTCAGTAAAACACTAAAGCAAGGGTTATACAAGATGGACTCACCTTTCTAATCAAATTCTAAAACTTTCAGAGTCCTCGACTTACAGTTCGCTTAGTAACCGTCCAAAGTTACAACAGCACTGAAAAAAAGAGACTTGGGATCATTTTTCACACCGTTGCAGCATCCTGCATGGTCACGACATTTACATTCAAATGTTTGGCAACTGACTTCACATTTATGACGGTGGCAGTGTGCCAGGGTACTGTGACTCCCTTTTGTGACCTTCTGACATGCAAAGTCAGTGGGGGGGGAAGCCAGATTCACTTAACCACCACGTTACTAATTTAACAACTGTGGTGATTCGTTTAACAAACGTGGCAAGAAAAAATCGCGAAACGGGGCAAAAATTCACTTAGCTGATTTCTCACTTAGCCACCTACAGGAGTGGCCAAAATTGTGGAAACCTTTTGACGTTTGACGGCTAATAACACCACTTTTTTGGGGAGCAGTCCCATAAAATTATACATCAATGGGAAGATAATTTAATCAAGACATGTAATGCAACAAAGTTTGTTCAACTATCCGTATGGAAAGGTATAGCCCAAGAACCAGAAAAAGGAAGCACAACTTGCTTAAGTTGATCTCAGGTAGCTTTCCTTCATCCGATGGTTAGCCAATGAGCATGAGTGTTTAGAGAGCCAATCGGGCGTCACCTTGTTTTGGCCATGAGCCAATCAGATCGCAGTGGGATTCAGTTATCGATGTCACGTGTTGAAGCCGAGAGGAGGACATTTATTTATTTATTAAATTTTTATGCCGCTCCTCTCCAAGGACTCGGAGCGGCTAACAACATAAATAAAAACATCTCAGCATTTCAAAAATCTAAAACCAGATCTAAAAAGCATTTAAAAAGACCTCCAAACACATTCATCATTCACACACAATCACAGTCATCCCCAGGCCTGCCGGCATAGATAGGTTTTTAGATTCTTCCGGAAGGCCGGGAGAGTGGGGGAAACGCGGACTTCAGGGGGTGGGTGCCACAACAGAGAAGGCCCTCCCCCTAGGACCCGCCAGACGGCATTGTTTCGCTGACGGGACCCGGAGGAGGCCGACCCTGTGCGCTCTCACCGGTCGAAGGGAAGTATGTGGCAGAAGACGGTCCCGTAAGTGATCGCTATCGAGGTCTTTTTTGTGTTCTTTCACTTAGTGAGCTTGTAAAACATCATAAAATCAAAGTGATGGTGCAAAGAGTGGACCGGTCGCCCAGAAAGCGATGTAAAATACTGCTATTAAGTGAACCAGGCTACAGTGATAAAGAAATGAGAAGAAAAACGGGTGGAAACTTTAACCAAAGGTGGCATTTCTATGGTACACTTTTCCTAAAAGGTTTCCAACCATTTTGGCCACTGCTGTGAATTTTGGGCTCAGTTGTGGCCATTAAAGTCAAGGATTGCCTGTGCTGAAGTCATGGTTTCATTTCATTGAAATATTAAGTATGGCCTCATCCTGCTCCTTTTTATCTCCTCACTAAAGCATCTCTTTTTTCCCCTTTCAGGAGTGCATTGATTGGAACAGGAAAATCCTTCACGAGGAACTGGAGCTGACAAACGAAGACATTATTGAGATCCCTCAGCTTTTTCACCCCTTTCTCAATTATCCTCAGCATCCGCCTTCTCCTCCGTTTCCTGAGTATCCTCAATCTCCACCTTCTTATCCTTTCGAGTATCCTCGGTCTCCTCCTATTTCTAAAGGCACCACGGTTTCCGCTGAGGCGTATTTCCCAGACATGGTAAGACTCCAGCCCCGAATAACAGCAGCAATAGCTCTTAAGACTTGTGTACCACTTCATGTGCTTTCAGAAGAACCGGCCAAGAAGTGACTCAGCAGGTCCTACCAGTCAAGGGTTCCGCTTAATTCAATTTCTATTGCTGTCCTTTGGAGAAGTAGTGGGTATCTCACCGGGAGCCAGACATGACCTTGTAGTTGCCCACTCTTCCCAAGGCACGGAGTGTGTGGAACGACAGGAAACGCAGCCTGCGCTTTTGATGGGCTGGTTGGGTTCACGCCATCACCAGAAACTCTCAGAGGCTCATCTGGCTCAAAGCATTGGGTGAATCCAGTACTGTGCCTTGTGTTCCCTTCTATAGCATCTTTCGGAGCAGCTCTAATGTGAAGCTACAATCCAACTGAAGGTGCTGGGACACAGATAGCAAATTAAGGCTTAGTCGACCCCAGTGAAGTGTTACCCCAGTAGAGTGTTCAAACTTATCGGTCTTCTTACCGTTGAATTTCACTAGGATACAAAATCATGAAAACTGATTACAATCTAACATTAGACCAGGGGTAGGCAACCTTGGCTCTTTTATGACTGGTGGACTTCAACTCCCAGAATTCCTGAGCCAGCCATGCTGAGGGGAAAGGGAGAGGCTTCCAAGCTGAGCCAGGCTGGCTCAGGAATTCTGGGAGTTGAAGGCCATGAAGAACTTGCCAAGTGAGTTGCAAAGATGAAGATTGGGCCTCGCCACCCAGACTGGAGGCAGGCGGACTTCTCTTAAACAACCCTAGAACAGGGATAGGCAACCTTGGCTCTTTTATGACTGGTGGACTTCAACTCCCAGAATTCCTGAGCCAGCCATGCTGAGGGGAAAGGGAGAGGTTCCCAAGCTGAGCCAGGCTGGCTCAGGAATTCTGGGAGTTGAAGTTCACGAGTCATAAAGTTGCCAAGGTTGAGGAGCCCTGACATAGGGCAGGGGTAGGCAACCTTGGCTCTTTTATGACTGGTGGACTTCAACTCCCAGAATTCCTGAGCCAGCCATGCTGAGGGGACAGGGAGAGATTTCCAAGCGGAGCCATGCTGGCTCAGGAATTCTGGGAGTTGAAGTCCAGAAGTCATAAAAGGGCCAAGTTTGAAGACCCCTGCTCTAAATGGGCCTTACTGTAGACCTGATGGCTGCACAGACTAGGCCAGGGGTAGGCAACCTTGGCTCTTTTATGACTCGTGGACTTCAACTCCCAGAATTCCTGAGCCAGCCACGCTGAGGGGAAAGGGAGAGGTTTCCAAGCTGAGCCATGCTGGCTGAGGAATTCTGGGAGTTGAAGTCCACGAGTCATGAGGGGGCCACAGTTCCTCCATGCTGGCTGAGGAATTCTGGGAGTTGAAGTCCACAAGTCGTGAGGGGGCCATAGTTCTCCCATGCTGGCTCAGGAATTCTGGGAGTTGAAGTCCATGAGTCGTGAGGGGGCCATAGTTCCCCCATGCTGGCTCAGGAATTCTGGGAGTTGAAGTCCACCAGTCATAAGGGGGCCAAAGTTCCCCCATGCTGGCTCAGGAATTCTGGGAGTTGAAGTCCACGAGTCGTGAGGGGGCCATAGTTCCCCCATGCTGGCTCAGGAATTCTGGGAGTTGAAGTCCACCAGTCATAAGGGGGCCAAGGTTGCCCACCCCTGTCTTAGACCAATGGTTATCTCCCTTCTGCAGGTAAATATGATTGTCCTGGGGAAATACCTGGGCATCCCAAAGCCGTTTGGGCCTATCATCCACGGCCAATGCTGCTTGGAGAAAGAGGTCCGGCGTCTTCTGGAGCCGTTAGGATTGTCCTGCAATTTCATTGATGACTACTTAACTTACTACATCGGCCTCGGCGATGTTCATTGTGGCACAAATGTCCGTCGGAAGCCCTTCTCCTTCAAGTGGTGGGACATGAAACCTTGAGGGCCTCCCCACGGCTTCTGTTTCCCACTCAGCGAAGATGACGGCACAGGCCTTGCGTGTCTTCTCCCGCACTTCCACAGGAAATCCAGAAACTTTCCAAGAAATCCTTCTGATTCTTCTTTCAGATGAAGGTGCTTGCAAGCTTCTCTTGCGGTTGACTTTCTCCAGTTATCTAAGCAGGCTCTTCTCCGCTCTGAATGTAGCAGGTCTGCCAAAATCACCCAAAAGAACGAGAGGGCAGCTAAGTTGAGGCAAGCTGCTCTCACTCTTCTCTTTATTCATGCACAGGAATTCCAAAACTAGCTATAGAGGTCCAATAAGTCATTTCATAAGCCTAGTAGGTCCATGGTCCTTCAAAGAATGCTATTTCAGAATCAGAATAGAGATGGAATGGATCTCAGAGGTCTTTTACTCCAGCCCCTGGCTCAAGCAAGAGATCCTATACCGGTGGTGGCGAACCTACGGCACGCGTGCCAGAGGCAGCACTCAGAGCCCTCTCTGTTGGCACACGCACCACCGCCGCCAGCAGCCGACTAGCAAGCTCAAGTAGAGGTGGTAGAGCAGAGGTCACCAACCATTGATTGGTGGACTGGAAGGGAGGGGGAAGCATTTTACATGCATGCATGAGTGCACAGGGCCGCGAGCACACGTGCTGCAAATGGGGCGGGGCTAGTGCCTGCGTGGTACTCACTAGCCCTGCCCCATTCTTGCGTGGTACAGCGCCTTGTATCTGCACCCCACGGCACGGCTGTTTTTGCGCCTTGCAGCACAGTGGTCCATTTTTGTGACCCCAGTTTTTGCGTGCCAGAAGCAGCACTCAGAGGTGCCTCCCTGCCCCCCCATGAAGGCACCACAATGCTGATGCGGCCCTGGCACTTTGCGATAAATAAGTGGGTTTGGGGTTGCAGTTTGGGCACTCGGTCTCTAAAAGGTTCGCCATCACTGTCCTATACCATTTCAGACAAGTGATTGTCTAGTGAAGTCTCTTCTTAAAAACCGTTGAGTGATGAAGCACTCACACTTCTGAAGGCAAAGCAGTTCCACTGATTAATTGTCCTCACTTTCAGGAAGTTTCTCCTTAATTCCAGGTTGTTTCTCTCCTTCTTTTCATCCATTGTTTCTTGTCTTGCCTTCTGGTGCTTTGGAAAATAAATTGATCCCCTCATCTTTGTGGTAGCCTCTCAAATATTTGGAATGCTGCTATCATGTCGTTCCCCCCCCCCAAGTCCTTCTGTCACATCACCAAAACTCACCAGCTCATGTTTAATCACCACCGCCTAGATAAGCCAAGTCGGAGAGTCACATATCAAGAAATCACCAAAACACACTCCAACAGATGAAGAACATTTTCCAAAAAAACCCTAGCTGGTCCAAGGTCTTGTGAACCTGGGATGACGGAGTTGAAAGATTTTCGACATAAAAGTACTTAGCGGCTGGCCCCAGATGCGTTATGAAGGCTGGCAGCCCTTTCCAAGCGTACAAAGCGGCATATAAGTCTGATAAATAAATAAGTCTGATAAATAAATCAAAATAGGAATATTAAGGAGTAATTCATCCACATTTTAGTTTTACATTGATTTCTCTCTATCATTTCAAACACTTGATTCGCAAAGAGGCATTACAAGGGTGCAATAATTGTGAAGTCCATGTTTCTTTGGCTGTTTTATTGTTAAATGGAATGCGTACCGCTGAATTGTTTTATATTTTTAATTTTTTTTTGCAGAGGCTTCTCTCACTGATCTTTCAAATTGCTTGAATAAATTGTGAACAACAGTTAAGCATTCTGTTCCATTTTTTTTTAAATCAATGCTACTGTCAATATGGTCATAAAGGTAGACCGTGATTACAACTAATCCTAGCAATTCATTTAGTGACTGTTCAGTTACCATGGCATTAAAAAAAAGTGACACAACCGTTTTTTTCAGCTGCGACTTTTGCAGTATCCCCGTCAAAATTCAGATGATTGGCAACTGACTCGTCTATTTATGACGGTCAGTGTTCCGGGGTCACCTCATCCGCTTTTGCGACCATCTGACAAGCACTTAACAACCGGGTCACTAACTTATCAACTGCACTGATTCACTTAACAAGCGTTGGCGAGAAAAGTTGTAAAACAGGGCAAAAACTCACTTATTATTATTATTATTATTATTAATTTGACTTCTATGCCGCCCTATTCCGGAGAACTCAGGGCGGCTCACAACATAATAGAAATCAACAGTTAAAAATACATATATATAAAAACCCCTAATTTAAAAGAAAAACCAATCATTCAACATACACACAGACATACACTGGCTTGGGGCAAGATGTTAACTGCCCCAAGCCTGTCGGCAAAGATGAGTCTTAAGTAATTTGTGAAAGGCGGAGAGGGTGGGGGCGATACGGATCTCCGGGGGGGAGTTGGTTCCAGAGGGCCGGGGCCGCAACAGAGAAGGCTCTTCCCCTAGGCCCCACCAGGCGACACTGTCTGGCTGACGGGACCTGGAGAAGGCCGACTCTGTGGGCCCTAACTGGCCGCTGGGATTCATGGGGCAGCAGACGGTCCCGTAAGTAACCTGGTCCGATGCCTTGTAGGGCTTTATAGGTCATAACCAACACTTTGAATTGGGTTCGGAGACCAATTGGCAGCCAATGCAGACTTAACAGTTCTTCACGGCAGAAAATTTGGGCTCAATTGTGGTCATGAGGACCACATGAACTTAGCAAGAATTCAAGAAAAATCAGAACAAGGTGCTATTATTGTCAGTACACCTACATGGAAATTATGGAGACTCTCCAAAGAACTTTGGACTTTTTGGCTCCCTAAGGTACAAGAAGATCCTTTTGATGGGTCCTTAACGTTGACCTTTCTCTTGTTGACTTCAACCATCTCCCTCCAACCACTCTGACTAGCTTCTTCTGATGATCTTGCTATTGGAGAGATGACCAATGTGGAAGCACTAGAATATCAGCAGACGTTCTTCAGAGTTTAAATCCAACTCAAAAATATCTCGGGGATGAAGGTCTATGGAGATTCTTAGTCATCCAGATCGTGGTTGTCCTAGGAGGCACCTGGACTTCCTTGTTTTTCTCTGAAGACGTTTCGCTTCTCATCCAAGAAGCTTCTTCAGTTCTGACTGAGTGGTGGGGACCGGAAGGATTTCCTCAGGGTGACACAGATAAACCTCCAGGTGGCCTCAACAACGCTCTGAAAGGACGCAAAGGACCAGCAGTCTGCAAGGAGGATAAATCCTTCCGTTCCCCACCATCCAGTCAGAGCTGAAGAAGCTGCTTGGATGAGAAGCGAAACGCCTTCAAAGAAAAAACAAGAAAAGTCCAGTGGCCTCTTGGAAAAAGCACCTTTGGGATGGCTCAGGGGCTGCCAAGCAAGCAGTAAGATGTTCTCTAAAAAGAGGGATCTTGTAATGGCAGGCTTCCTTCAACCTTCTCCTTTGGGGTTTACAGTTTGATTCGTATTATGGCTTGAAACTTCCAGCAGAAGAACAAGTAAAATAAAAACAAAACAAAACTCAAAAGTCTTAACATTTCCACATGCTGTTTCTTGGCCACTTCTGTTCTAGCAGAAGATTCTGCATCCCTGTTGATGGGATGAAGCTTTTCTCAACCCTCATTTTCCTAAAACTCTAAATCAGGGGTCTTCAAACTTGGCCCTTTGAGGACTTGCGGACTTCAACTCCCAGAATTCCTCAGCCAGGCACGGGTGCCTGGCTGAGGAATTCTGGGAGTTGAAGTCCGCAAGTCCTCAAAGGGCCAAGTTTGAAGACCCCTGCTCTAAATGCTTCCAGAAACATCTTGTCAGCTTTACATCAGAATAGCCTTATTGTTTATTCTCGTTTAATATGTAAACTTTCAACTTACTGTGTTTAATATGTAAACTTTCAACTTACGGAACAAAAGGCGTCTTACATACCTAGCTTTTCCAGACCATTCCACATCCTGCTTTCAACCAGCTAAGAAATTAACAAGACATCCCTTGACAAAGAACGCAGATGTGTTCTAAAAATGTTCTGCTACGCAACAGGTCCTGATAAAGCATGAAATGCAGGATCATCTCTGCTGTTAGGTCAGTACAGGAAGAAGGAGAAAGTAAGACTGCAAAGTCTAAACAAACCCATCATTTATTTAAACATTTGAGAAATATAAAAAAAAGGGAAAGAGGGAAAACAAAAGAGAGCGACAAGACTAGGCTAAAATCTTTTTTCCCCATCTCTTTCACTTTAATTTGTCCTCACTGGGCCCTTCTCCTTGATAAAAGAAAAAAGAGCCAGCAGTTTTAAAACACAAATCTTTATGCCAATCGGGCCCAAAGCAAAAGCTTTTTACTTAGCACAAAAACAGCCATTTCTTTGGTGAAAATGGAAGTAGCTCTGTGTCTTCTTTCTCTCCCATGGCAAATAAATTATCCCCTGTTAACTTACGGGGTTTCCTGTTAGGGTTAGAATGGCTTGGGCCAATGAAGAAGAGGAACATCTGGCAAGACAAAACAAAATTGTGAGGGGTACTGAACTGCGGCTGAATGTACCCAATCAGGAAAAAAAAAAAGAGAGAGAGAAAACGTTGTGCAAAAGGGAGTCAACTTCATGACTTTTCTCACTTTAACATCATTCTCCATCTAGTATCCTGCAAACTTAGCATCAAATCAACATCTGCTGCCTTCCAACTTTCCCCATGTTCCATCCATCCGTGGTGGGTTTACATTATTGTTTTTTTTCCGGTTTATTGCTCGCTGTTCTAACTCAGAAGTTAGCAGATCTGGTTGAAAAGGTGACAAAAACCCACCGAGGGATGGCAGTGATGGTGAAAGGGGAAAGGATCCTGGTCCCTTATAATAGACCATCTGAAATACAGCAGGGCTTTTGCTTCCAGGGCACATAGTTTCCATCCCACAAAGACCAGAGGGTGAAATAAGACGGCTGTGAATTAAATTCCCACGGGCTGGAAATGCATCTCCTGTATTTCTGGGAAACATTATGCAGTTTCCTCAACCAGGGATCAAAAGGTTGTTAGTATTTGGGGGGGGGTCAAGAGAAGGGGTTAGAGGGAACACCAACCCCCCCAAATATTCTAAGCCAGGGGTTCTCAACCTTGGCCACTTTAAGACTTGTGGACTTCAACTCCCAGAATTCCTCAGCCAGCAAATTCTGGGAGTTGAAGTCCACAAGTCTTAAAGTGGCCAAGGTTGCGAACCCCTGTTCTAAGCCTTAGGAGGTGTGATGCTTCAAGTCTGAGAACCACCTCTCAGCTGTCATTCAATTCCAAAGAAATTCCTCTTGCAAAAGAGGAACTCAGAAGTTCCACTTCCTAGGAAAGTGGGTGCCAGCCCATAAAGAGAAAAAGATAAACAAAAGAGAAGCTTTTTTTTTTTTCAGCTTAATTACCAGGTCAGAATTTAGCCGGGACAAAGTGAAATTTCTCTCCAGAACAAATTCACCTGTCCTAAAACCAGATGTGAAGCACCCTCCTGTGGTCAGCCTCCTAATCTCACCCCTAAGGACAATTGCCACTTGCAAGCAAAGTCTCCCCCCCCCGCCCCCCGCCAGATTGTGAGAAAGAAATGTGCAATTACAAAGGAACACAATGCCAATTAAAGGTCTGTGGCAACCCGGAAACAAGGTGGGACAATTGCGCAACCCTAAATCAACAGGAACTCTTGAACTCAGAGGCCTGGTGCCCAAATAATGACAGAAAGGCAGAGAAATAACAAAAACAAATAGCTGCCTTCCACGGGGGGGGGGGGGGACGCAAAGCACAGGCCACTCTTTGCAGTAGAAAAAACAAACGAACAAACTTTCAATGCTGGCTTACTGGTCCCGAACAGGTTTAACAGGGGGAGAAAAACTGGACAAATGCCTCTGAAGTTTCCACCGGACTGGTGACCGAAAAAAAGGATGAATGGACGTCTTCGATTTATCCTCCTCCTCCTCCTCCACCACCATCACAAAAAAATAATAAAAAGAAATACAAAATACGAAACAAGCCACCTTGAGGGAAAAGGATGGGGTGGAGCAGGGCAGAGAAGAGTCCTAGCAACAGGTAGTTAAAACTTCAAATGCCGTATAAAAACCGAATTCTCAGAAGTCTTAACGAAACGCACGGAGGGGCCCCAGCAGTCTCTCGCCCGGTCCGGCATCAGAGGGTGCGTGGGTTGTATTCTGGCAATTTCTTGATCTTCTCCTTTTCGGCTTCGTTCTCATCGCGGGCGATCGCCAGGGAGTGAGCGTAGCCCATGGCCACCTGTAAATAGACGGGATGCCGGCTGGATTGGCAACCCCCCCCGTTCCCTTCGCGTGCCGAGCTAGGCTGCATAAACGATCCGTGTGACGGTTTCGCACAATCGTCACATTGAGCAGAGGTAGCGCCCGTCTTAGAAGGCAGCTCCCCAAATGCAGAGGTTGTTTTGCACATTCTATAAAAATGTCCCTTGTACATGCATATGGGTGTATTAGAGCCAATATCCCTGCTTGTTTAGTTTTGATCAACTCGTGAGAAGGAGATTGAAGTATGCTTATTAAATAAACCAATACTCAGGTTTTATTATTTATAGGCTTAGTTTATGAGAATTGTTTGATCCCTTCTACGCAATGTTAATTTATAGGATTTCAACTATCTATATGTCTACATATCTACCTATCTATCTCTACTTATCCATTTCTATGTCTATATCTACCTACCCTATTTATCTATTTATGTATCGCTTTATCCTATCTCTCTGTCTCTCTATATATCTACCTATCCATCTATATCTACCTACCTACCTACCTTTTATCTAATCCCTTCTATGCAATGTTAATTTATAGGATTTCAACTGTCTATCTCTGTCTACATATCTGTCTACATATCTACCTATCATCTAGCTACCTATCCCTCTCTACCTATCCATTTCTATGTCTATATCTATCTACCCTATTATCTATTTACGTATCTCTCTGTCCTGTCTATGTATCTCTCTATATATATCTACCTATCCATCTATCTCTCCTTTTTACCTGTTCATCTCTCACCTATCTTTACCTACCCATCTCCCTTTGTATCTACCTAGCCTATCTATTTATTGTATCTATTTATTGTATCTACCTAGCCTATCTATCTATTGTATCTACCTAGCCTACCTATTTATAAATATCTACTTATCCATCTCTTTGTGTATCTATCTAGATATCCATCAATCCATCCATCCATCCATATCTATTTATCTCTCTCCCCCGCCCCTTTCCCTATCTCCCCTCTCTTCCATCTATCATCTATCCATCTATCTATCCATCCACTTATCCCTCTTCCTTCCCATCCACCTACCCACTATATGTATGTATGTATGTATGTATGTATGTATGTATGTATGTATGTATGTATGTATGTGTTTTCTGAGGTTTTCGCGGGTGTTTGTATGTAGGTCTTTGGTTCTTTGGTTTGTATGTATGTACGTATGTATAAGCAATACAGCTGCTGGTTTACCTGTTCTGTATAAATCCCATCCAGCGTTTTCACTTCCTGAGCTGCAGTTGATGACTTCGGCTTGTGATCTCCGTAACCCTGAAAAAAAACCAAGAGGAAGAACTTCATCAGGAAGAACCCAACAGGCTCCGTTTGCATACTCTTTTTTTTTTTAAATAAAAAGAGCTAAACTTAGAACCCACTTCCCCAGACTCTGAATGGAGCACACCTGATATACCCACTCAGTTGCACCAATAATTTTCTTACGGAAAAAAGGCCTGGAGTTGGGCAGCCAGGAAATTTAAATAAGCAGATTATACAGGAGGCTGTCAGAAAAGGACTCCGATTCACTGCACCAAATAATACTGAGAGACTCTGTAGTAGATTTCTCTCAGTAAATATCCAGGTCAAAAGGTTATTTTCTAATATATATATCTGTGTCAAAGCGCTTCCTTACGCCAAAGGCTGGTTCTGAGAAGACCCCCCCACACACACACAAAGCATCCACAACCCCCATCCGGCCACACAGGAGGTGAACAGGGAGCTAGAAATAAATGCCCATGGCTACATCTTGGCCCAGAGTACAGGACTGGCATACAGAGGAAGTATTAGCAGCCATACCGGATATCTTCCCAGTGAAAGCAGGATACAAGTCCTCAAACTTATAACAGTTTGCTTAGTGACTATTTGAAGTTATGTCACTGAAAAAAGTGACTTAGGATCATTGTTCGGACTTGATGACCATTGCAGCAGACGCTTGGCCAACTGACTCGTATTTATGACGGGTGCAGTGTCCCCCCCCCCCGGGGTGACGCAATCCCCTTTTGCAGCCTTCTAACAAGCCACGTCAATGTGGAAAAACAGGTTTACTTAACAACCAAGTTCCTAATTTAACAACTGCAGCCACAACAAATACGACAAGTTGTAAAACGGGGCAAGGCTCATTTTTTACAAAAAGTCTCACTTAGCCACATAAATGTTGGGCTCCGTTGTGGCCAATTACAGGACTACCTGTAATTTGGAACTGCCTTTGCAGAAAGCAAAAGCCGCTCCGTCTTCTCCGTGTTAAAAGAGACTCTCGGCTCCGTGGAATTTCCCATCCGGTCTCTCCATTTCCCAAGTGGGGAAGCTGGCAATTTCACGGAGACAAGAAGCGGCTTTGTTGGGTTCCAAGTCAGACCCGTCTCTCCAGCCAAATTGCCAAGCGGTGGCCTCAAGAGTTGTTTGCTATGAGATGGGTGGCAGATAAATCCATTAAATAAACCCCAAAGGTGCTTTTTCCAGGAGGCAACTGGATTTTTTTGTTTTTCTTTGAAAAGACGTTTCACTTCTCATCCAAGAAGCTTCTTCGGCTCTGACCGGATGGTGGGGAAAGGATGGATTTATCCTCCTTGCAGACAGCCGGTCCTGTGGATCCTTTTAGAGCAACGGTTCTCAACCTTTTTCACCACCACACATGCGCGGTGCTACCCCGTGCATGCGTGGTGCTGCCCCCTGCGCTGGCCAAGGGGAAAAGGGGAAAAAAATGGCGGACTGAGTTGTTTGGCGACCGTGAAATGGTCGTTCGACCCCAAATGGGGTCGCGACCCACAGGTTGAAAACCGCTGTTTTAGAGAATCGTTGAGGCCACTCGGAGGTTTGCCTGTGTCCTCAGGGTCACCTGAGTAGAGCAAATGGGTGCGGAGCCTTCGTGGAACTGCTGAAAGGACGGTGTTGTGGACTGGAGCTAAGAGGGCATTTTGACATAGTTGCCCTCTTGGATCCCTCTTTCAACCCAGCGGTCCTCTCTGTCCAAAATGTGGACTTTGGCATATGGCATAATATTGGAGGACAAACCGATCAGGACAAGGTTCATCAGTCCATCTGCCTTTGAAAAGACGAAGGCCGCTCTTTCGAAGACAGCAAAGTCCACCTTTTGGACAGAGAGGACCGCTGGTTTGAAAGGGGTCAGAGAGGGCACAGATAATCCTCCAAGTGGCGTCAACAACTCTCTAAAAGGAGGCAAATGACCGGCTGTCTGCAAGGAGTATAAATCCTGCCATTCACCACCATCCGGTCAGAACTGAAGAAGCTTCTGGGACAAGAAGCGAAACGTCTTCAAAGAGAAACAAGAACGTCCAGGTGCCTCCTGAAAAAAAAAAGCCCCTTTGGGACAGCCAAGACCCTGGATGACGGAGAATCTCCACAGACATTGAGCCCTGCACTTTGGGATGGACGCCCTTCGGACGGTGCGGGAGTGTGAACGGATTCCCAGAAAACATGGCAGACTCCAGGAACCATTTTGTGCTTCAGCTGGAGATGCAGACAACGCAGACTCATCCCCAACAGCCTGCGCCCGTCTTCAACATTTTTAGAAGGGGCTTGCCATTGCCTACTTCCTAGGGCTGAAATTAAAGTGACTGGCCCAAGGTCAGCCAGCTAGCTGTAGGCCTAAAGTGAGACTAGAACTCACACTGCCTTCCACAGTGAAGGGAAGAAGGGCGGAAAATATCCTGCAGGCAACGAGGCTCCACTCAGGTGACCCGGAGGACACAAGTGGCCTCAATGACCCTCTAAAAGGATGCAAATGACCAACTGTCTGCGAGGAGTATAAATCCTTCCACTCCCCACCATCCGGTCAGAGCTGAAGGAGCTTCTTGGGTGAGAAGCGAAACATCTTCAAAGAAAAACGAGAAAGTCCGATTGCTTCCTGACCTGGATGACGGAGAATCTCCGTAGACATTAAATAAACCGGTCGCAACCGGCCCCTTACCAGCTCTCCAAAGGTCGGAGAAGGACCCCAGCTGATTGTGCTCTCATCAGCTGCCACTATGATGCTGCTCTTCCTGAAAACAAGACAGAACGTTACTGCAGAACGGCTGGAAGTGGGATATAAATGGGAGAGGTTTCAAACAAAAGCACGCAGAAACCTCAGCCAGCATTATCTAAACAGCTGGATGACGGGAATTCTCCTGCAGCATACCGGATGTTGCTCCAGGACCAAGCAGAATAAATGAAGGCAAGGAGATGAAGGTTGCAAAGAAACGAGAGAAGGACCTCCTTACCCACAAGACAAGCTACGGATTTTCCAACCGCACAGATCCTGCACAGTTTTGGGGTACATGGTTGATTCTCGGGAAGTGTTCGTCGCGCCCCAGAAAAACAGGCCTCCTGTAGCAGGCACAAAGCGGGGGGGGGGAATACTTTTTATTTTTATTTTTAAATTGCTTTTGTGCATTGTTCACAAGAACACCCGCTCTCTGTCAGGCTATTAGCAGACAGGCATTGTTGGGCAAATCTGAAGACGTGTCGGCATTCTGATTTTCTCTTTTAAGCGTTAACTAGAAGCCGTAATATTAAAACAGGCAGTTTTCACAAGAGAGTAACACGCACGCTTCCTTGTGATATATGCTGCAAGCTGTTGCTTGCAAAAATAATGTGTTTTTTAAAAAAAAATAAAATTCAAAAGCGTTCTTCCGTTGACCGATTCCAAGGCCGAGCGTACCTGTTTCGCTGACTGCAAAAGAGCAGGTGTAGCCCGCGTGGATCTGTGCCGCGCCACGGCCGGGGAAGTCGAAAAGCTTTACTAACCGGGGCACCATCTCGTCCCTCTGCTCCGCGTGTCCTAATCGGCCGTAACCGCCAAATCCCCAGGAGAAGACACGCTTCTGTGAGTCCAGGATGAGCTGGAGAAAGGCAGGAGAGGTCGTGAACTAAAATCTAGATGGAAGAGGGGGAGAAAGAGGAGAAGGAAGAAGGGAGGAGTGATTGGAGGAGGAAGATAAGGAGACGGAGAAAGAGAAGACAAAAGAAGGCAGGGAGGAGAAAAAGGAAGGAAAAGAGAGGAGATGATTGGAGGAAGAGAAGGAGGACAAGGAGACGGAAGAGAGGTAGAGGAGAAGGGAGAAGGAGAAGGAAGAATGGAGATGATTGGAGGACGAAAAGGAGATGGAGAAGACGGAAGAAGGGAGGAGAAAAAGGAAGAGGGAAAAGAGGAGAAGGAGAAGATGACAAGGAGATGGAAGAAGAGAGGAGAAGAAAGGAGATGGAAAAAGGGAGGAAGAGAAGAAGAAGGGAGATGATTGGAGGAAGAGGAGATGGAGGAGAAAGAAGAGAGGGAAGAAAGGAGAAGAGGATGACAAGGAGATGGAAGAAGAGAAGAGAAGAAAGAAGGAAGAAGGGAGGAAGAGAAGGAAGGAGATGATTGGAGGAAGAGGAGACGGAAGAGAAAGAGGATACGAAAGAAGGGAGGAGGAAGAGAAGAGGATGACAAGGAGATGGAAGGAGAGAAGAAAGGAGAAGGGAGGAAGAGAAGGAGAAGGGAGGAGATAATTGGAGGAAGAGGAGACGGAAGAAGGGAGGAGAAAGAGGGAGGGAGAAGACAGGAGGAGATGATGGAGGAGGAAGAGGAGAAGAAGAGGATGACAAGGAGATGGAAGAAGAGAGGAGGAGAAGAGAGAAGAAAGGAGAAGGAAGGAGGGAGAAGAGAGAAGGGAAGGAGGAGGAGATGAAATGTTCTTCAACTCTGAACTTTCTGAAAAAGTTCCAGACTGATGGATTTTTCCAACTGGTATATAATAAAAGTTTTGGCCTCAAAACCAGCTTCCCTCTAGCCCAGCGGTTCTCAACCTGTGGGTCGCGACCCCATTTGGGGTCGAACGACCATTTCACGGGGGTCGCCAAGCACCGCAGTCTGCCATTTTTGGGGGGGGGTCAGCCATTTTTTTTCCTATCGCGATGCGGGCCGTCGCGCCGCGCATGCGCGGTGCAGGCCCGCCATTTTTTTTGGGTCGGCCATTTTTCCCCCTATCGTGATGCGCCCCGTCACGCCGCGCATGCGCGGGCCCGCCATTTTTTTTGCGCGCGATGTGGGCCGGGGTCGAGCCCCGGAAAAGGTTGAGAACCGCTGCTCTAGCCGCTATTCTTCATTTTGAAGAGCCCATTTTGAGGCAAGAATGTGATTCCAGCCAGATCCTATTAACTGGCAACATTTAACGAGGTTCTTTTCTCCCCGTGGCATTAAAAGCAGCAGAGAAGCCTTTGGAAGTTTTTCTCATCATCCACTCCAACCTGCAATGACTTTTTTCTTAACAGCAAGAAACAGTTGAAAAGTTCGCACGCCGGCCCACCTTCAACCGCCTGGGGCTCCCCTGGTTCTGCAGCCGAAGTTTGCTGCTGAACACAAACCACGGAGAGAACTTAGCCTCTTACCGTGTGATTCGCACCACACGCCACATCCCTCACGACGATGTTCGGGACTGGCAGGATCTGGCCATCTTTGGTCTTCTCGATGAAGATGGCCACACGGCGAGGAACTAACTCACAGTCATATTCTATCCTCTGGGCTCGGGCGATGAACTTCCCGTCGGAGTTGTGCCCTGTTGTGGGGCAGAAAAATTCCAGTCAAAGGGGGCGCACCGGAGCAAAAGGGAGGGGGATGCATTTTACATGTGCGCACACAAGCAGGGCCACGAGCACGCGCAACACAAACGGGGCGCGACACTCGCTAGCACCGCCCCGTTTTTGAGGCACGGGTGCTAGCGCTGCGTCATCTTCGCCGCGCAGCATCCTGTTTGCGTAGCAGTGGCGCTACCGCGAGTGGGGGTGAGTGCCCATACACACGTGCACACACTGGCCAGGCTGTCCTGCGGCCCAGTGGCCAGTAGGCCATTGGCCCACAGGCTGGGGACCCCTACTGTAGAGGCTCATACCTAGCTGTCCGTACTCAGGGCAACCAAATGAGTAGAGATTCCCTTTGCAATCCATAATCATGCTGAACTCAGCCCCGCACGCCACCTTGGTAATTGGCTGGCCATTGTACATGATCTAAAACAACAACAACAAAAAAAAAAAAGGTTTAAGGAAACACTGAAAAACACATTTTTTAAAAATATTCTTTTTATTTCCCCAAACTCTCCCTGATATATATATATATATATATATATATAATATATATATATATATATATATATACACACACACCGTGATATTTATGAGAAGTTAACATACATTCTTTTTACATTCATATATAACAGCGGTTCTCAACCTTTTCCGGGGCTCGACCCCGGCCCGCATCGCACAAAAAAGCAAACAAACAAACAAAAAATGGCGGGTCCGCACCGCCCATGCGCGGCGCAATGGGGCGCATCGCGCATGCGCGGCACGACAGCCCACACCGCGATAGGAAAAAAATGGCCGACCAAAAAAAAAATGGCCGACTAGAAAAAAAAAATAAAAAAAGGCAGACTGCGGTGCTTGGCAACCCCCGTGAAATGGTCGTTCGACCCCAAATGGGGTCACGACCCACAGGTTGACAACCGCTGATATATAAGATACTTTTAATAAAATGAAATAAATACATACACATGACTTTTGGTGTTGCTCGCCCATTTCCCCTTTCACTGTATCCACACTCCTCCTTCTCTCCCTTCTTTCTCTCTTTCTTCTCTTCCCTACTTCCCTCTTCTCCTCTTCTCTTTCCTCTCCTCCCCTCTCTCTTCTCCTCCAACCTTCCTACTTCCTTCTCTCCTCCTTTACTCTTTTCTCTCTCCTCTCCTTTCTTCCCTCTCACCCCTCTTCAGATACAATTCAGGGGTAATGTCCCAGCCACTCCTCTCTCCAAATTTCCCTATCTGTATTATATACAATAAGATTAATTTTCTCCTACATTAATACTTCTATTTATCTAACCTTCTCGGTATATACTTCTATAAATATTTATACAACCTCCAGTTATTCAATACTGTGTCGCCTGGGTCTCCCTCCTTATCTGCTCCTTCTTCTTCCATCTAAATTGATGTTAATTATCTTTTAACTATATTCTCTTTTCAGCGAATCATAAAAAGTTCCCCAGATTTCATAGTAATCTAACTCTGTCTTATCTTTAATTGTCATTGTTAGTCTATTCATTTCTGCCTATCCCAGTATTTTCCCAATCAGTGTTTAAGGAAACACTGAAAAACACATTTTCCCAATCAGTGTTTAAGAAAACACTGAAAAACACATTTTCCCAATCAGTGTTTAAGGAAACACTGAAAAACACATTTCTCTTGTTCCTCTGAAGCCCACAACTATCAGGGAGACTTCAGTCTGCTATTAGCACAAGCCTGTGCAAATTCTGCTTTTTTAATACACGTCTCCTTTGCAAATTGGGTCTTAAAAAGGTTTTTGGAAGAGCAGCTGGGACATTTAATGTTTTCCATTGGAAAACGTGGTATTTTTTCCACAACCTGAACTGGTAATTCAGGCAGCGAGAAACAGGAGAAAAAAGTTGAACTAGGAACATTTTAGCCAATGTTGCATTTTTAAGCCTGCTATTTATTGTACCTGGGTAGGACTGGGAATGGCGTCTGTCTGGTTCCCCAGTCCAAGTTGCCCCATCTTATTCTCTCCGAAAGCGAAGACAGATCCATTCTCTAGAAAGAAAAGATTTTTAAAAAGTCCCTTTTTATTCCACTCGGTCAAAACGTGCCTCAACCCAAAATTCGAAAGCAGCTTAATATAGGTGGTCCTCAACTTACGACCACAATTTGGTCATAAGTCAGGAATGTCCCTAAGCCGGTCACTACATAACCCTGCCCGATTTGTGGCAGCTGTTAAACCCATTGTTTGCCATGGGGCTATTTTTGCTGGCAACTGGAAGTAAATGCTGACTTCCAGCAAAAAAAAAAAAAAAAAAAGTATCTGGACTTACAACCCCCAGAATTCATAACTGGCTGGGGAATTCTGGGAGTTGAAATCCACACGTTTTAAAATGAGCAAAGTTGAAAAACACTTAAGAATCTTTATTGTCATTTTTTACCGTGAGCACACTGGCCCACATTATAAATGAAATTCTGTTGCTTGCTCTCAAAAAGAAGTATATATCTACATATATATATATATATATATATACATATATATATATATATATATATATATATATATATATATATATATATATATATATATATATATATATATATATATATATATATATATATATATATATATATATATATATATACACCTAACATATACACATTCTATACACACACACACACACACACACACACAAATAGCAACCTAGAACTAAGAAGAAATTTCCTGACACTTATAACAATTAACCTGCCTCCAGAAGTTGTGAATGCTCCAGCACTGGAAGTTTTTAAGAGATTGGACATCCATTTGTCTGAAATGGTATGGGGTTTCCTGCCTTAGGGGGTTGGACTAGTCACTAGATTTACCTCCAAGGTCCCTTCCAACTCTTATATTCTAATATATTCTAATATTTTTCACTGCCTATTTATAATATATTCTAATATTAATCACTGCCTATTTAGAATACATAGCGGAAAGAGGAAGCTTGAGTGTTCACAAGGTTGATGCTACATGGAACAAAACTGCGACTGAATCTGGATGTTCTGCTCTGGGTACCACGAAGCCCCCCCCCCTCCCAGGAGGTAGCAAGGAGAACAGGTCGTGAAGAGGACGTGTAGTGTCCCAGACAATCTTGCAGACCCTGTTCAAGCAGTGCTCATATGCTACATCCTGAATAGAAGCGAGTGAATTGCTAATAATCTTTTCTACCGTCCTCACCACTCTCTGCTCCGCTTTCCTGTCTGAAGCAGGGATGCTTCCACACCAGACTGTGATGCTGTATGACAGGATGCTCTCCATCGTCCCTCTGTAGAAAGTGGTGAGGACAGGGGAAGGAAGATGTGCTTTTCTCATGTGACGCAGAAAATGCAGGCATCGCTGTGCCCGCTTCACCAGGGTCTCACTGTTGAGCGACCAAGCCAGCCTACTTGTTAACTGCACACCCAGAGACTTGATACTGCTAACCAACTCCACGGGAGAGATGGTTAATCAACAATGTCTTTGTAAAACTCTATGAGAGAGAAAAAGGGAAGGCACAGTGATACACCCCAAGGCTCCCATACCCGTCAGGGCCAGTGTGTGGTTGCGCCCACAAGCGGCTGACACAACTGTCTCACTGCTGAGCACTTCTATAGGCTTGGGGGCATCGACCCGCTTGGTATCTCCGTGGCCCAGCTGCCCTTTGTCGTTGCGTCCTGGGGAAAGAGAAGCACAATGTTAGTTTGTGCTTTGTGCATTTTTCCAAGGAAATCTTGCTAAACTCAATTCCGGCTAAGACATACAAAAATGACGCAATGGAGACTCACCCCAGCTCCACAGCTTCCCTTCCACGGTGATAAAGAGGCTGTGAGCAGCACACGGACCCGAAATTACCGTCCGGATTTGGATTCCCGAGAGACATCCGTACCTGTGCGGCCCCCACAGGTTTTGGCCAAGGTTGCGATACGCAGCTGCAAGGATTGTTGTTGTTAATTCAAATTTGGTATAGCCCAGGGGTAGGCAACCTTGGCTCTTTTATGACTCGTGGACTTCAACTCCCAGAATTCCTGAGCCAGCATGGGGGAACTATGGCCCCCTCGTGACTCGTGGACTTCAACTCCCAGAATTCCTGAGCCAGCTGAGGGGAAAGGGAGAGGTTTCCAAGCTGAGCCAGGCTGGCTGAGGAATACTGGGAGTTGAAGTCCACGAGTCATAAAAGAGCCAAGGTTGCCTACCCGATATAGCCACCCAATCCTAATGGACTCTGGGCAGTGTATACGATCAGAAAAACTATAAAAATGATTTAAAACATACAACCACACAGACAGCCTGAACTAAAACGATCAGAAAAGCAAGATAAATCCCAAAAGCTCCCGTCCCAATATAGGAATGCAATAAAACAGGAACATTTTTTAAAAATCCCCTTTATTCAGCTTTTTAAATAACCTGGGATACTTTCATGCAACTTGTTAAGCTGAAACGTTTTAACCACAATTTGTCTCTTGTATGGCTGAATGGGTTGTATGGTCCTAGAGAATTGCTGCAAAGGCAGAAAATAAAAATGAAGTAAAATAAAATAAATAATTAGGAGTGTGAACCCCACTTTGTAGCTTGCATTTTTTTTAAAGGTGCTTTAATGTTGGGTTGCTGGGACATCTCCCTTGTTGTTCAAAGTGCTTTCTGAGTGGCTGTTCCTATTTCAGTCTTATGTTCTTTTTCATATTTAAAATATTTTCAAGAAGACTTAAAATGTCACAGCCAGTTAAGATTCTCTTTCGTTGTTTACAGGACAGCAGGGAGAAATTAGAAACAAACCAATAATCAGTGAACATGCAAAATTTGAAAAGCAGAAAAAAAAAAGTCTGCTTGCTTTGGACTAAAACTGCCACCATCTTCATTACAGACTCCAAAGTTTGTGTTTTTCCCGGGGGGGGGGGGAAAGGATAAAAATAGATCCTGGAAGCCCGGAAGTTGGTTCATGCATTCTGCATGCCCATCTATTGTGCCTCTTTGCGCCAGCCAGACTCTGCCCCCTCTGCTGGGCTCCCATGCTGAAGATTACAGGCTGAGCTCAGATGTCTTTAAGCCAGACAGCAAAACAAAAGGGGCTTAGTCTCGCTTGGAGACGGCGACGTCAGCCCTGAGATAAGAGTGGCTGTGGGACGCAAGCAATGACCGTTGGAGACATTCTCAGAGCCTTCGAACGCAAAGCCCGAAAAGAGATTTTTTTTACACGCTGCGCCTTGAGCCACTGAACGCCCCCATAAAGGACCCCGTAACTGTGTTTGTACCTCTATAAAATGTCTGGTTTTGCAAAGCAAATAAACAGGACAGATACAGATTTGAACGGATAGTTAGGACTGCAGAAAAAACCATCAATTCACTTCGCTTCCATTCTACTCCATTTCTATTCTGCTTCTATTCTATTGTACTCTATTCTTATTCCTATCTATTCTATTTCTATTCCACTCCATATTCTGTTCCCTCCTATTCCATTCTATTCTCTATTCTATTCCATTCCGTATTCTATTCTATATTCTATTCTCTTCCCTTCCCTTCCATATTCTATTCTGTATTCTCTTCTATTCTGTTCTATTCTAATTCCATTCTATTCTCTATTCTATTCCATATTCTATTCTATTCTACTCTATTCTATTCCATTCCATATTCTATTCTATTCCATTGCATTCGTATTCTATTCCATTCTGTATTCCATTCTATATTCTATTCTATTCTCTCTATTCTATTCTATCTCTATTCTATTCTGTATTCTATTCTGCATTCTATTCTAGTCTATTCTGCATTCTATTCTGTTCTATTCTATTCTACTTCTATTCCGAAATCAGAACGTGCACAGAAATAAAAGAGATCCTAAATGGTTGCTAAACGAACAGCACAGGTAGTCCCTGACTTACAGCCATCTGTTTAGTGACCGTTCAAATCTACAACTGAGCAAAGTGACTTATTACCGTTTTTCACATGACGACTGTTGCAGCATCCCCCAATGGTCACGTGATCAAAATTCAGACACTGGGCAAGTGATTCAGTTATGACAGTTGCAGCGTCCCGGGGGGGGGGTCACGGGCCCCCCTTTTGCAACCTTCTGACAAGCAAAGTCAATTGGGGCAGGCAGTTTCACTTAACAACCGGGTTGCTAATCTCACAACTGCAGTGATTCACTTAACAACTGTGGCAAAAAAAGAGTCATAGAGTGGGGCAAAATTCACTTAACCCATGTCTCACTTAGCAACATGCATTTTGGGCTCAGTTGTGGCCGTACTTTTAAGGTGGCAGGTTTTGCTTGGACTGATCAACTAAGGGACCCGTTGCAAGTTTCACAGGCCCTCTCCCCAAAACACAATGCTTGGAGCAGTGCAGATAATTTTTAACTTATTTATTTAAATTTCCTATTTCAAAGCCTCCCACCTCCCTCGGATCCAGCCAGCCGCCCAGATCAACCCAAAGCGTCAACCCTACAATTCTACATCTTCTTTC
Organism: Bothrops alternatus; assembly: GCA_034064705.1. NCBI lineage: Eukaryota > Metazoa > Chordata > Lepidosauria > Squamata > Viperidae > Bothrops > Bothrops alternatus. The sequence goes on from JARGCV010000564.1 coordinate 304,544, forward strand.
AACTCCTCTGATGCAGAAAACTAACCGTTAATCCTGAATGAAGAACTGCTGTTTTTGGTTTTTCTAACCCCATTTCCACCCCATTTCAGCTGGCTAAAATGATTTTAAATATTTTTTGCAGCTTCTCTTCTGGGCGGCTCCCTGGGTGTTCCTGCCGTGTGTTTATTTAAGAGGGCAGTGCTCCAGGGAAAAAGCATCATCCAGGTCACCGTAGCGTACCCAAAAGCCGTGTTTTATATTACTACTTCTGGAATAAAAGTCTAATGCAGTGATGGCAAACCTTTTAGAGACTGAGGGTCCAAACTGCAACCCAAAACCCACTTATGCATCATTGAGTGCCGGGTGGGTGTGGCCCATTGGCTGGGCGTGTCTATTGGGTGGGCGTGGCTGCGGTAACGGCAGACTGGGTGGGACTAAAAAGTTCAATCGATCAATTCCAACTTTGCAAGATTTTTTTTTCCCGCGAGAAGTTGAAATTGACTGATTGGACTTTTTTTTTTTTTTGCACATGGCGGGGGAGGCTTAAAGCGAAAAGGTTTTATAAAACCCAGCTGAAGGCCTAGGACTGGGGCGACGGCGCGCGTGCCCACAGAGAGGGCTCTGAGTGCCGCCTCTGGCACCCGTGCCCTAGGTTCGCCACCACTGCTCTAATGGAACCCATTAAAGAAAACTAGCCTAAAAACAACAGCCGTCCTTGTCTGAATCCAGATGTTCTCTTGGAAATAAGAACCGGCCTCAGCCACAGCTGGCTTGGAACAGTTGCCTTCTCAATTGTGTTTCTTTTTTTTTTCTAAAGGATTTTGTTGAGTTTTATAGGGTTGGGGATAAAATAGGATCGGGATTAGGGTTGGGTTAGGATCAGGATTAGGACAGGGTTGGGGTCAACATTGGGGTTATCCCCCAATAACATTTTCAATCTTTAGCAAACAGACTATTGCCCGGTTACATACGTTCAGTTAACGATAGTTGATATACTGATAAATAACTGTAGTAAGCGATAATCATAAACAGTATCAGTTAGTCAACGCATATCATTCTCCTTACGATTGTATATTCAGAATAACACATCACATTCCTTTCTCACTAGTTCATTTTCCTAACCATTGTGTTTCCACGCATGAAGTTCAGCTTAATCCAGAAATGATTAAAGCTTATTTACCTTGCTGCTTTGGGACTTCTTTTCGGCCAATTAAATCCCAATTCGTGGCCCCAAATATCAAAAGCTGTCCTTTACACTTTGAGCCTTCCAGTTTCTGAAAAGGAAGAAAAAAAAAGATCTGATTTTAAATGTGAGCTGTGTCAAGTCCTGATTTTAAAGGTGAGCTGTTTCAAGTCCTGAGAATCAGAAGAATCAAGAATCAACGTGGATGCTTAAAACATGGGTCAAAGTCCCTAGCAGAAAATGGGAGTGTTTTAAGTATCCCTGGCAGAAAAGATGCAATTTTAGCCTACGATAAAAATAAAGAGAATCCTGCATTTATTTAGGAAATATGGATAGCTCAAGTTGCTATTTTATGAGTGTTTCATTTGTGGAAAACCTTGCTAGGGAAACACAGAAATTGGAGGGTGGGGAACAGACAGCGGTGCAAATCTTCTGTGTTCACACAACTTCTCAACCATGGAAAAAAAACAAGAGGGGATCCAATTCAAAAGAGGCAAGAGGTTTCCTTATCTTTTGAATGAATGCATTTCCAGTTTGGGTAAAAATGAAATGACTGCAGCATCCCTGCACTGAAAAAATAAAGCCAATACTTGCAAAAAAATAATAAAATAAAATAAAATTATTCAATGAAAAAAAATCTTGTCCTGCATTTCAGTTTCTACGCTGCTTTGGGAAAAAATTAATTTATTTTGTGGATGGCGACAAACAAGGTCTTTTGAATGAATGAATGGATGGAAATAGTTTTCTTAGCACTCTGAAAAATGGGGGGGGAATGTACCCCGCGTAGAAGGGCATCAACTGTGACAGGAGGTGGGTGATCCTCCCCATCTGGAAGACCCCTCCAGTCCAGCCTCTTAATTCCCATTAAGAGCAGCTGCATCTTTACAGACTCACACCCTTAGACCCATTTCCCAGAGAGGTAAGACTGATCCCCTTACAATGCGCTCCTTGGTGTGTTCGGGCTCGTTGACCACCACGGCAGCCTGGGGCGATTGCAAACCAGGGGGGCTTTGCTGTTCTCGCCCACCTCCAGACCGGGGTGTCTTCTTGCTGCCTCCGGGGGCCGAGAGCAGGGGCAACACCAGCCCGTCCTGCTCCTCTCCACTGCTGCCCCCGCCCCCGTTGTTGCTGCTACTGCTGCTGCTGCCCCCACCACCCCGATTTTTCCTCTTGGCGGTCAGCGGGGCCCCCCGGCCGGTGCTCGCCCGTTTGCGCGATACTCCCGTGCCATTCCCCGAACTGGCTGCGTCTGCCTTCCGCCGGGGCATCTTTATAACTTCCTATCTCCTGCTTCTGAAAAAAAGAAAAACAGAGGAAAAATTAATATTAAAATAAGGAAAGAATGCAGAAAAACAGTTGTCTTGCAGAAGGGTGCGAAAATAAGAGTCTGGATACGGAGAAAATTCACCCAAAGTTTTGCAAAATGAAGGACAATAAATGTGTCTTCCCACGATCTCATTATCTACCGCAAAGCTGTAGGTCTGGCATTTGCACCGCATTTTACAAGGACGTGTAAAGGTGTGTGTGTTTGTGTGATATTTTATTATTCCACCCAGATGAATTTGCTTAAGGGTACAATCCTGCATTTCGTGGCAAATACCTGGATGCATGTGCCTAAAAATCACAAAAACCCATTAAATTCAGAGGAATTTGTTCCCAAGGAACGGAGCAGAGCAGAGCAGAGCAGAAGAGTAGCAATATTAACCTAATCCTGTTTTTCAAGCCTAGCCACTTTTAACAGGTGTGGACTTCAACTCCCAAGAGTTCCCAGTCAGCCATGTTGGCTGAGGAACTCTGGGAGTTGAAGTCCCCACATCTTGAAGTGGCTTAAGTTTGAAAAAGACGGCCTAACTCAGAGGTAGACAACCTCGGCTCTTTTATGACTCGTGGACTTCAACTCCCAGAATTCCTCAGCCAGCCATGCTGAGGGGAAAGGGAGAGGTTTCCAAGCTGAGCCAGGCTGGCTCCGGAATTCTGGGAGTTGAAGTCCACCAGTCATGAAGGGGCCTAGGCCAGAGGTAGGCAACCTTGGCTCTTTTACGACTCATGGACTTCAAGTCCCAGAATTCCTGAACCAGCATGGGGGAACTATGGCCCCCTCATGACTTATGGACTTCAACTCCCAGAATTCCTGAGCCAGCCATGCTGAGGGGAAAGGGAGAGGTTTCCAAGCTGAGCCAGGCTGGCTCAGGAATTCTGGGAGTTGAAGTCCACCAGTCATAAAAGAGCCAAGGTTGCCTATTTCTGGCCTAACTGTATCAATCCTAACATGGAACTACCTTTAAACAAAGCAACAGCTGAAAATTAGAAGTAAAAACGAGAAGTGCCCCCTCTCAGGTACGTTCCTCCTTTCCCCACTGCTAAAAAATGAATTTCTAGCTGACAAATGAGAGGATTTTTTTTTGTTTCCCTCTTGGCTGGCGACAATCCCAAAACAAAAGGCAATAAAATATAACGCTAAAGACAGAAGTGACCCCAGCTGTAAAGACTGAAGGGAAGAAAACAATATTTGACATTTCCCCCCCTCTCATAAATTGCTCATTTCCCCTTCAAAATGAGGAAGTCTATAGAGAGCTGACAGGAAAAAAAAAATTGAGCTCCCTGGAGTCCTCATAAAACTAAGAATATACAGGTATTTAAAAATGGTTCTTCCCTCACAGGGGTGGAGAGAAGAAATAAGCCAAAAATATAAATAAATAAATAAATAAATAAAAAAGAAAGAAAAGGGGAAGCTGGGAAGAGGAAAGAAAAAGAAATAGGAGACGAAAAAGAGATTTTTTTTTTTAAAAAAAAGTTCCCACGCTCTTCCTCCTTCTCCATCAATATCTGAGGCGCAAGAAGACCCTCCCCAACTCCCACCCCAAAACCCTGAAGTTGGGGGGGGGGACAAAGACAGATTTGGCTTGTCTTCGCCCCCTTCTCCAGACAAGGCCCGAAGACCCCCCCCAAGATGGACACCATTAGCCCCTGAACAAACCAGGATGCAACCCTGGAGGGAATGAATGGAAACCAAGATTAGTGGGGAGGTGGGGCTGAGGGTGCCACACAAGCCCAACATGCTCAATTATTGGGGGTCCTTGGGAGACCCCTGGCCCGCCACACTTTCCTCCCTGCACCAAGGAAACCAAACTGGAAGTAGCCAGGATTGGAAACCTGGCTTGGCTGAAGTAACTAAAACCAAAGTAGAACTAGCCAGTTAGAATCCTGGCTCTGCCCAACCGAGATAACTCAAGTTACCCAATTCAGGCATGATTTAGGTGGGATACTGTCATGTCCTCCAAGGAAGGGCAGCCCCCCCAAAAGCAGGGGGGTTCGGAGGAGAGCTGTTAGGAGAGAGAAGATAAACAAAACTAAATTCTGTGAAATAAATTAGGGTTAGTTTTTAAAGGGGCCCCAAGAAGAGCCCCTCAGGGTTGGAAACCCAATTGGGGGCCTGGAAAGAAACCCCATAGATTTTTTTTAAAAAGGGGGGGGGGTCAGGAGCATGGATAAAAATGAGGAATTTAATTAGGAAAAATCTGTTTTTAATGGCAAAAATATTCCTTCATATATTCCTCCCCCCAAGTAAAACAATCTTTTGGGGTGAAAAATCTTAATATAATCTAAGATGCCTCTCCCTATTTTTCCTGCAAGCCAGGTTTGGGCTGGGTGGGCTGGAGAGCCACCATACCCCTCCCTCGCCCTAAAGGAAAAGAGGCCACCAGGTGAGGCCGCTCATCTCCTTCAGCATAACCCCATTTGCAAACCAGGCTAAAAAAAAAGGGAGAATTTCACTCCTTCCCATGGTTTTTTTGGGGGGGGAACAGGACCCTAAAATGAGCTCCCCACTTTAAAAGACCCCCCCAAAGTTCCTTCCTCACAGCAAAACTTCACGGGCCACTTTTCCACTTGGAAATGGGGTGCAGGCTGCAAATATTGGGGAAGACCCCCCCATAGCCCAGACCCCCCAAAACCTTCTCGTCTCCATTACGCCCCCCCTTTCCATATCGAGAGTTGGAGGCAGCCTCGCTTTCTAAGGGGGGGCCTCCTTTCTCTCCCCCCTGCATTTTTGCCCTGAAGCCCCCTCCCATTTTCCCTTAAGTTTTCTCTCCCCCCCAAAAAAAAAGAGATAGCCGCCGCTTCTGCTAAAACCGCCCTCATCCCTCCATGCACAAGGCAGGAAATTTTGCAAAAGTTAAAAATTCAGAATTGCAAACTTTCGCCCGAGCCCTGCCGAGTTTTTAAGTTAAAAATAAAAAAAATAAGAAAGGCGGATTTGGGGTACCCGGAGTCTCCTCTTTCTCCCCACCCCAATCCCCAAAGCCAGCCGCCGAACAAAGGCGAGGGGAGCCGAATCGCGTCGCCATCCCGGTCCGGACACGCGTCTTGGTGTGAATGCAACCACGTCGGGCCCCCAAACCGTGATTCCCAGCAAAAAAAAATCCCCTTCCCCATTTTTGTAAAGGAAGGCACGCGTGCAAGATTTCCACCCTACCCCCCCCCGTGAGAGTCAACTGGCATTTGGGGGGGGGTATTTTAGAAGACCCCCCCTCGCCCGTTTCTTCCTCCCCACCGTCGTCGTTCCTCAATCTCCCCAAACGAGGCCTTTTTTTTTTTCTTTTGCAAACAAGCGGAATTGCAGGTAATTTTTGCACACACAACATTGCGACCACCCACCTCTTTCCTCCCGGTGGGGACTTTTTCCGCCAATGCAAACAATTCTTCCCGGGCCCCCCTCCCGGTCCAAACCAGACGCCCCTGCCCCTTTCTTTCCTCTCCGTCTGCTTTTTCATTCTTTCTTTCTTTTCTTTCTTTCCCACCGCCTTTTGCAAACCCACCTCCTCTTTTCTTCTCGACTTTTTTTGGGCTGGGCCTTTTGCCCCGAGTCTCTCCAATATATAACCGCCTCCTCTTCCTCCTCCTCCGTCTGTTCTCTTCCCCCCCACCCCAGAAGAGGCCTTCCTGGCTTAAAGGAGGACAAAAAAAAAGACGGGGGGGGGAAAATCCGCCTTGCACCTGCCTTAAATCTTTTCTCTGCTTTTGCCAAAAATCAAAGAAACCCCGGTGGGGGGGGGGGAGAAAGCAAAACAAACTTTGCAGGCGTCTTCTGGAGGGGTGGGCTGCTTTATTTGACCACCCCTCTCTAGTGGGGGTGGGTGGGAGGGGGGGAAGAAACACGCTTCTTTGCAAAATTACAATCCTCAATGCAAGTTGAGAATTAGGAGACCCCCCCTCCTTTGCACCGTCCCTTCACCCCCCCGTTTCCTCTGTCTGCCTTTTTTTTTATTGATTTTAAACAATGGGACCTCTGTCTGTCTCCTATTAAACCACGTGGATCCGCCTTCCTTCCCCTTTTTTAAAAAAAAAAATCACCCCCCCTCCTTAGTCTCTCTCTCTCTCTCCCCCCCTCCCCCCCGTCAATCTTGCAAAAAAAAAAAAACACAACCAAAAACCAAACCTCCAACTTTCACCTTCCTGCCAATTGCAGCGTGGATCAAATTGCAAAGCTGCGTTGCAAATGCAAAAAAGCCCCAAAGATGCTTTTTCGGGAGGGGAGGGGAGGGGGTGGCAAGCCAAAGCTTTAAAATCTTTTAATGTTTTGCACTACTTCCTGTGAAGGGTTGGGGACGGGGGGGGGAAAGGGGGAAAAAAACGGCTTTGGCAGAGCCCACCCACCAGATACGACTTAAAATATAAATAGGCGCCGCCAGGACAAAACAGAAACACATGTACGGGCAGGAAAGGAGAGAGATTCGGGATTGGAGTTCGTCTGAAAGGGCCCGCTCGCATCCGCACAGCACCCTCTGAAGGATGGGATGACCCCGGTAGGAGGAAAATAAATGCTCGTTTATTCTTTGCACAAATGTGACGGGATAGGGTGGTCTCTTGCCTTTATTTGCTTTCATTCGCAAAGCTGGCTGCTTGCAAGCAGCAACCTGGGCATTTTCAAAGGAAAAACAGGGTGTGGTTTCATGAGCGCAATGCAGCCAGCTTCTGGACCGTACAGAACGCATGTTTAGGTCCGAGGATTAAGAGAAAAAGTGCACATTTCTTTTTTGGGTGGGTGGGTGGGTGGGCACAGCAAAGGGGGGAAACGAGGAGGCGGCAGAATTTGCAAAGCTTAGACTTCCAGGGGAAATGAAAATTTGCAAACTTAAAAGAGATTTTGCAGTGTTCAGCGCCAAGGACTACAGGTTTCCCATCACCACCACCAGCTTCCCCTGTTACAATATATATATGTGTTTTCTGAGGTTTTCGCGGGTGTTTGTATGTAGGTCTTTGGTTATTCAGGTTTTCTCCCACGTAGAATTGGAAGTGTCTTGGCGATGTTTCAACAAAGTCCCATTCTTCATCTTCAGGCTGGTGTTTTTGGCTTCGTGCTTCATTGCTCCTAGAAGCACAAAGCCGAAAACACCAGCCTAAAGATGGCGAATGGGACTTCGTCAAAACATCGCCAAGACACTTCCAATTTTATGCGGGAGAAAACCCGAATAACCAAAGACCTACACACACACACACACACACACACACATATTTAGGGCATGTTGAGAAGTTTCTCTTTCAATCCTACCCTTCTTCCATCACAGGAGCTGCACCGCTGGCCACATCTCCAAAACAGCTGGACAAATGTCCGTCCTCTTCCTGGTCCCGAGTTCGGGGTCTCTGTGGGCCCACAGAGAGGAGCTAAGTGAGTATCAACGCAGAACCAGTTCAAACCAGTTGCAGGACGGATGCTGGAAAGAGGAGAGGATGCTTGTTGCCGAAATGTGCAAATCAGCGTTTAAGCTTAGTCATAAACCCCTCGGGTGCGCCTTCAACTTGGGTTCAAAAATAATGATGCGTTCTGTGTCACACCGAAGCTGTCTGGACTTGTCTTAATTGCTTAAGACGCCTCTTGGGTGTGTCTGGAGTCTTTTCGCTTGGGGCATGAAGTGGAATCCGGCTTTTCACAGGGAAAAACGTGTCTTAAATAATGGCTAGATCAGGTCTGGTCTGATTTTATAGGTTTCTCCACCCTGTTCTAAGGTTTAGAAATAGGACATTTAAATAAATTCATTAAAAATTCTGCACTGGTTCAAGCAGAGGTTTTATATTTGGGAGAAAGGACGTGTTAAACTCACAACTAGTCCCTTAGTTCATGGCTGGCTGGGGAATTCTGGGAGTTGAAGTCCACCGGGCTTAAAGTGGCCCAGGTTGGGGACCCCTGCCTTAGTTGGTCAGTCCAACACAAGTTGTCACCTTAACAAGGCAAGTAGTCCTTGACGTAACGGCCACAATGTGAAACATTTGTTAATCGGAGTTTTGCCTCGTTTTACGACCTTGCCACAGTCGTTAACTGAATCATTGCGGCTGTTACGTTAGTAACACAGTTGTTAAGCTTCCCCCGTTGAGTTTGCTGGTCAGAAGGTCACAAAAGGGATCACAGGACCCCGAAAGACGCGACAGCCGTCATAAATGTGAGTCAGTTGTCAAGCGTCTGAACTTTGACCACGTGACCCTGGGGACGCTGCAGTGGACGTAAGTGTGAAAAAACGGTCATAAGTCATCTTTTTTTCAGTGTGCTGTCGTAACTTTGGACGGTCACTAAATGGACTGTTATAAGTTAAGGACTACCCATCCTTGCGGTTTAGATTTACAAAGTAGAGTCAGATCCTTAGATGAACAATGGGAACACAACCCTGGGGGAATGCAGGCGGTCCTCGACTTAATAGTTCACTTAGTGACCGCTTGAAGTTAAGAACGGCACTGAAAAAAGTGACTTACGACCGTTTTTCTCACTTAACAACCGTCGCAGCACCCCTCATGGGTCACGTGATCCAAATTCAGACCCTTGGCAACTGACTCGTCTTTATGACGGTCGCAGCGTCCCTGGGGGGGTCATGTGCTGCCCTTTTACGACCTTCTGACTAGCAAAACCCAGATTCACTTAACAACTGTGTGGCTAAGTTAACTGCAGTGATTCACTTAACAACCGTGGCGAGAAAGGTCGTAAAACGGGGCAAAAGTCCCCTAACCAATGCCTCACTTAACAACAGAAATTTGGGGCTGGATTTTGGTTGCAATGTGAGGACTCCCTTTAGGTGGCTCAGAACAGAATAGATGCTAGCATCTATGCTAGCTCGTCTTTGCTCGTCAAATTCAGCATTGGTGAGGAATTCTGGGAGTTGAAGTCCATTTTTTTAAAGCTGGGAACTCTTGTGAGTTGAAGTCCATGTTTTAAAGCTGGGAATTCTGGGAATTGAAGTCCATGTTTTAAAGCTGAGAATTCTGGGAGTTAAAGTCCATGTTTTAAAGCTGGCTGAGCTGGGAATTCTGGGAGTCGAAGTCCATGTTTTAAAGCTGGCTAAGCTAGGAGTTGAAGTCCATGCTTTAAAGCTGGCTAAGCTGGGAATTCTGGGAGTTGAAGTCCATGTTTTAAAGCTCGGAATTCTGGGAATTGAAGTCCATGTTTTAAAGCTGGGAATTCTGGGAGTTAAAGTCCATGTTTTAAAGCTGGCTGAGCTGGGAATTCTGGGAGTCGAAGTCCATGTTTTTAAGCTGGGAATTCTGGGAGTTGAAGTCTGTGTTTTAAAGCTGGCTGAGCTGGAAATTCTGGGAGTCGAAGTCCATGTTTTAAAGCTGGCTAAGCTGGGAATTCTGGGAGTTGAACTCCATGTTTTAAAGCTGGCTGAGCTGGGAATTCTGGGAGTCGAAGTCCATGTTTTAAAGCTGGCTAAGCTGGGAATTCTGGGAGTTGAAGTCCATGTTTTAAAGCTCGGAATTCTGGGAATTGAAGTCCATGTTTTAAAGCTGGGAATTCTGGGAGTTAAAGTCCATGTTTTAAAGCTGGCTGAGCTGGGAATTCTGGGAGTCGAAGTCCATGTTTTTAAGCTGGGAATTCTGGGAGTTGAACTCCATGTTTTAAAGCTGGCTGAGCTGGGAATTCTGGGAGTTGAACTCCATGTTTTAAAGCTGGCTAAGCTGGGAATTCTGGGAGTTGAACTCCATGTTTTAAAGCTGGCTGAGCTGGGAATTCTGGGAGTCGAAGTCCATGTTTTAAAGCTGGCTAAGCTGGGAATTCTGGGAGTTGAACTCCATGTTTTAAAGCTGGCTAAGCTGGGAATTCTGGGAGTTGAAGTCTGTGTTTTAAAGCTGGCTAAACTGGGAATTCTGGGAGTTGAAGTCTGTGTTTTAAAGCTGACTAAGCTGGGAATTCTGGGAGTTGAACTCCATGTTTTAAAGCTGGCTAAGCTGGGAATTCTGGGAGTTGAAGTCTGTGTTTTAAAGCTGGCTAAGCTGGGAACTCTGGGAGTTGAACTCCATGCATCTTAAAAGTTGCCACCTTTGAAAACACAGGTGAAGACACGGCTCTCTGCCATAGTTTTTAATACTGGGAAAGGTGGAAGGAAAGAGAAGAAAAGGATGACATAATCCACCAATCATTTACTCATTCCAGCGTTCGAGTTTTAATTGAATTTTTAATTTTCTCAATTTAATTTTTATTACCTTTACCAAGGATGGAAATGATTGCAAAACAGGCACTGGAGGGTCCTTCCCCTTTTTTTGATAGTCCAGTGAGACATGTCGCTTTTTATTTCATAATGCAATACCTGCATTTGAAGATCTCAAGATAAATACATGGCAAATTTTGCAGTCACTTAAAAAGTGCAATTTTTTTCCCACTAGTCTAGGGAGAACCTTCCTGCATCGCTTCCCAGTCACCAGCAGGGGGCGCCCTGGCCCTTTGTCTTCCTGTAAGTGAAACCGGATTTGACTCCTCCACCCCCCAAAAAATATTATAAATAGCATGACACATTTTTATGAAAGATCCTGAAACATTACCGGAAAGCTTTCGTCATTTTGGGCTGATAGAAGCCGAGACATGTGCTTAGTTGATCTAACTTTTTGTTGTTGTTTTTTTGTTTTTTGAACCAAAATCCCTTTTTCAGGGCAGAAATGATCAGCCTTGTGCAAGAACAGATGTTTTGCACCCCTGGCTTTTGTGGAAGACCTCAGATGTCTTTTTTCCTTTCTGCAGAAATCCCCAAAATTCATTCAAGGGGGATTTCCAGATTGCACACGGTTCGTGCCCAAAGCGGTCACCATTTCTGTTCTCATTTGTGTGAATTCCAGCCACGTGGCTGGATCTGATTCTGGGCCTCTCCAGAGGCTGTCTATCCCACCCTTCATAACCCCAAGTTGGTTGGATGTCAATTCCCATCATGCACCAACTAGCAAGGGAGGGCAGATTGAGATATTTGCAACCAAATTTCTTTCAGGAACGCCCTGTAAGGAAAATAAAAACATCAAATCCTTGAAAAGTTTTTAAATTTTATTTTGGCAAGAGAAGACTTCCCCGTATTTCTTCCGAGCTGGCATTACAATTAAGGAAGTCTGGAGGAAGTCTTTGATTCAGAAGAAAATCATTACATCACCAGTTCCTCAATTTTCCTTTATGAGAACGACTTAAATTTAGAAACAAGACAGCCTAAACGTAGGGTCTCTTTGGCGTTAAAACTTAACCATCCCTCATCCTGAGTCTGCAGTCTTGGTTAGGAAAAGTGGATCGTTTTCTGGACCGCCTCAAGCTTCAACTTTCTGCTTTGTGGAAATCTCAGGAACCAAGTCAGATTTAACTAATTAAGGCTGCGTTGGATGAGAGCAGAATTATTTTTGGTAACTGCTCCTATTTCTGAATTCCTCTATCTGCTCTTCGCTCTGACTCTAAACGCCCCCACCTCTAAGCAGATGAGAGTATATTACATTTTACTTTTATAGCCTTTATACGTCAGGTTTCTATTGTTTGGCTTTAGATCAGAGTTTCTCAACCTTTGCACGTTTAAGACACGTGGACGTCAGCTCTTAAGAGGGGTGGGTTTCAACTCAAGAGCCCCCCACACCTATTAAAGTTAAACTTGAGACAGTCTGAAGAACGGCTACGGGACTTGGGCTTGGCTAGTCCAAAGAAAAGAAGAAATAGGGGAGACATGATAGCAGCGTTCCAGTATCTGAGGGGCTGCCACAGGTCAGAGGGGGCCAGGTTGTTCACCAGAGCACCAGAGGGAAGGACGAGAAACAATGGTTGGAAACTGATCAAAGAGAGAAGCAACTTGGAATTAAGGAGAAACTTCCTGACAGTGAGGACAATCAACCAGTGGAACCGCTTGCCACCAGAAATTGTGGGCGCTCCATCACTGGAGGTTTTTAAGAAGAGGCTTGGCCAGGTGTAGGCAACCCAAAACACTCCAAGAGCCCCTCCCCCACTACCACTTTTCTAGGATGGTCGCGTACCACCTGCCAGGTGCCAATGTACCACAGGTGGTACCCGTACCCCTGGTTGAAAAGCCCTGGTCTAGAAGACCCCCAAGGTCGCTTCCAGCTCTATTCTATTCTACTCCAAAAATCCCACATACAGGTAATCTTTGACTTACAACTGTTCTTTTAGTGACCGTTCAAAGTCGTAACAGCACCGAAAAAAGTGACTTACGACTGTTTTCACACTTACGACCATTGCAGTATTCCCTTGGTCATGTGATGAAAATTTGGACACTTGGCCACTGGCTCATACTTATGATGGCTGCCCTGTCCCGGGGTCAGGATCACTTAAACATGAGCCAGTCGTGTGCGGCAGCAGCCAAAAAAGCTAACACAATCCTTGGTTGTATAAACAGAGGCATCGAATCAAAATCATGTGAAGTATTGGTACCGCTTTATAAAGCCTTAATAAGGCCACCGCTGGGATACTGCATTCAGTTTTGGTCACCCCCTTGCAAAAAAGATGTTGAGACTTTGGAAAAAGTGCAAAGAAGAGCAACTAAGATGATTAAGGGCCTGGAGATAAAAACCCAGGAAGAACGGCTGCAAGATTTGGGTTTGGCTACTTTAGAGAAAAGAAGGACGAGGGGTGACATGATAGCAGTATTCCAATATTTGAGGGGCTGCCCCAAAGAAGAGGGAGTCAAGCTATTCTCCAAAGCAACTGAAGGCAGGGCAAGAAACAACGGATGGAAACTCATCAAGGAGAGAAGCAACCTAGAACTAAGGAGCACCTTCCTAATGGTGAGGACAATTAACTAGTGGAACAGCTTGCCTCCAGGAGTTGTGGATGCTTCATCACTGGAGATTTTTAAGAAGAGGCTGGACAGCCGTTTGTCTGAAATGGTATGGGGTTTCCTGCCTGAGCAGGGGGTTGGACTAGATGACCTCCAAGGTTCCTTCCAGCTCTATTATTCTATGTTCTAGGCCTTCAGCTGGACTTTATAAAACCTTTTTGCTTTAGGCCTCCGCTGCCGTGTGCAAAAAAAAAAAGGTTCAATCAATCAATTTCAACTTCTCGTGGGGAAAAAAAGATCTCGCAAAGTTGGAATTGATTGAACTTTTTAGTCCCACCCAGTCTGCCGTTACCACCGCAGCCACGCCCACCCAATGGGCCACACCCACCCAATGGGCCACGCCCACCCGATGGGCCACGCCCACCCGATGGGCCACGCCCACCCGATGGGCCACGCCCACCCGGCACCCATAAGGGTTTTGGGTTGCAGTTCGGGCACTCGCTCTCTAAAAGGTTCGCCACCACTGGTATAGGGTCTCCTGCTTGAGCAGGGGGGTGGTCTAGAAGGCCCCTTCCAGCTCTATTCTGATTGATTGATTGATTGATTGATTGATTGATTGACCTGCTGACAAGCAAAGTCAGTGGGAAAGTCACATTCCCTTCACAATCCTGTGAGTAACCTCACAACTGCAGTGATTTGCTTAAAAGCTGCTGCAAAAAAAGGTTGTAAAACGGGGCAGTGTCTCTCATACTGACAGAAATGTTGGGCTCAGTTTGTGGCCGTAAGCCAAGGACTATGCATAGTTGAAAGTATTAAAAGCACAAAAGATTAAAAATAAGGGCAATGCAAATAAACTTTCTTTACCAGATCTGGACTGCGAGACTCCAAATGAACCCTAGATGGCACTAGTGAGCCGGTTTTCTTGCATGAAGGGGTCACCGTGACTGCAGAGCCAAAACCTTAGGATGTGAAATAGGAGTCCTGGCTTTGCGAAGGGTGGATCCTGGCCCTGGGGCAGCTGAGTCAGAGACAAGTTCCTCCCAGCAGGTGAAGGTGGAAACTTAAGGGAGGTCACCTGTGCTGTTTCTTCCGTAGATCTGCGCAGTTTTGCCTGCCTCACCTGGATCTCGGATGAGGAGAAGGGCAGCCGACAGACCCAGGACACCACAGCTGCTGCTACTGCTGTGCAAAAAGGCAATCAGATTTCTTGAGGAAGCAGAGAGTCAACAAACAGGTTTATTAATCTTTTTTTTTAAAACATGTTTGATTTGAAGTCATGAATCAAAGCCAGCTCCAGAATGAGCGCAATTTAATTTAGCTGCTTTCTCTAGATTTCTTTCCTGCCCCTCTTAAAACTACTTCTTCTTATAAGCTGATCTCTGATTATTATTATTATTACTATTATTATTATTATTATTATTATTATTATTATTATTATTATTATTATTATTATTTTTCCTTTCCAGAAAAGAAAGTAGTATGAGCACAGGCAGAGGTTTTCCCCTCTTAACTCAGAAGTAGAGTTTCAAACTCTGCTCTTTGTGTGTTCTTTCTGTCATATGAAACCTGAATGTCGACCGCTGCCGTGCATGGAACTAAAATATTATGTCTGGCTCTGAGGTAGGAAGCTCCCCCAGGACTTTAGCACAAAAACCATGTTTTTTTTTTCTCCCAAACTTTAGATCTAAAGGCAGAGAGGCTCCATTTTTTTGACCTTCTGCCAACAAACTCTGCAATGCCTCTGGGCTGCACCTCTTCAGAAAAAGGAAGTCATTGCAATATTTCAATGTACTGTCACATCTGCAGCACCTGTTGAAGAGGTGGGGTTGCAACAGGTAAGCAATGACTTCACCTCACCAGGGGGTCCCCACGTCTGGGAATGTGACCTCAGCAGGTGAGGCATTTGCGCAATGAGGTCCTCAGCCCTGTTTTATCACTTACCCCTCTACCCCTGCTTCGTTCATATGAATAAACAGGACATGGCAACTGTCATAAGTACAAGTCACTTGCCAAGTATTTGAATAATAATAATAATAATAATAATAATAATAATAATAATAATAATAATAATAATAATAAAGTTGGAAGGGACATTGGAGGTCATCTAGTCCAACCCCCTGCTCAGGCAGGAAACCCTATACCATTTCAGACACATGGCTGTCCAATCTCTTCTTAAAAACTTCCAGTGTTGGAGCGTTCACAGCTTCTGGAGGCAGGTTGTTCCACTGGTTAATTGTTCTGACTGTCAGGAAGTTTCTCCTTAGTTCTAGGTTGGTTCTCTCCTTGATTAGTTTCTATCCTTTGCTTCTTGTCCTGCCTTCAGGCGCTTTGGAGAATAGCTTGACTCCCTCTTCTTTGGGACAGCCCCTGAGATATTGGAAGACTGCTATCCTGTCCCCCCCCCTCGTCCTTCTCTTCATTAAACTAGACCAGGGATAGGCAACCTTGGCTCTTTTATGATTTGTGGACTTCAACTCCCAGAATTCCTGAGCCAGCCATGCTGAGGGGAAAGGGAGGTTTCCAAGCTGACCCATGCTGGCTCAGGAATTCTGGGAGTTGAAGTCCACGAGTCATAAAAGAGCCAAGGTTGCCTACCCCTGAACTAGACATACCCGATTCCAGCAACCGCTCCTTGTATGTTTTAGCCTCCAGTCCCCTGATCATCTTTGTTGCTCTTCTCTGCACTCTTTCCAGAGTCTCAACATCTTTTTGACATCGCGGTGACCAAAACTGGATGCCGTATTCCAAGTGTGGCCTTACCAAGGCCTTGTAAAGTGGTATTAATACTTCATTGACCACAGAAAGGTTATGTTAAAAAACTAAGTCTCTTTTTTCAGTGCCATTGTAACTTTGAACGATCACGAAACGGACTATTGTCAATTGAGGACGAGCTGCAAAGCAGGCTCCCAAACAAAAAAGAACTACTTTACTAAATTAAACCCAGATTGTATCCTATTTGGGGTGGGAGAATGCACAGATGGGCAGATTTGGGAAATGGTGTCCCAGCTCTTCAGAAACAAAATAGGAATTCACAATGGAATCTGATATTGATCATTTTCGTGTCACTGTAACCTTTAGTTAGACAATAGCCCAGACCGGCTACTTCAGACAGCAATTATTATTTTTTTGTAAAAAATTATTTTATTAAAACCATCAACATTAAACATAAGATCATATTAAAAAGCAATCATCATATAACCTGCAATACAACTCTAAGGATCAGTCTTTGTAAACGTCTGGTTTAGTAAACATTCCTCACTCCTCACGTCAAGCCTCAACTATACGCCTGATACATTTTATTTGATTGGTGTTTCTCTTATATATGGTCTATCTACTGTTTCTAGTCTATCACCTATTGTTCATTCGAGCTTTAGTTTTTAATGGGCCTCCCAGGTCTGTTTTACCAGCTGCAGCCTCGTCTTTTTAAACCTCTCAGTTTTAGGGATTGAAATGGACATGCAAAGCCAGCAGCTTGAATTTTGTACCTTATTCCAGATCAGGACTAACCACACAAAAGTACTTGAAATTTGATGATGATGATGAATTGGGATGGCTTTTCCTTCGGTGTGTCTTTGTGTGCTTGACAACCAATTGCACCCAGGCCTAAATTTAATGGCAAAGTTGTGCTTTTGGGGGGGCTGTGATGCAAAAGTGAATTTCAACCCAGTTCAGCAAAAGGATTTTACTCATTTCTTCCCATTCCAAGAACTCTCCTAGGCTTAAATTGCTTCGTGTGTGTGTGTGTGTGTGTGTGTGTGTGTGTGTGTGTGTATAGGGTGTCCTATTGAAAAACAAACAAAAACAGAGGCCAAGTTGAAGTTGAAAGATTATATATATATATATATATAGGTCTTTGGTTCTTCGGGTTTTCTCCCACGTAGAATTTGAAGTGTCTTGGCGACGTTTCGACGAAGTCCCATTCGTCATCTTCAGGCTGGTGCTTTCGGCTTCGTGCTTCTAGGAGCAATGTGTGATTGTGGCTGTTTCTTCCTTTTAACTGCCAGTGGGGGTTTGAACTGATTGGCTGGGAGCTCGGCTGTGTTCTGATTGGGTGGAGGTATGTTCTGATTGGTTAGGGGCTTGGCTGTGCTCTGATTGGATGAGGGGTTGGCTGTGCTCTGATTGGCTGGGGGAGTGAAGCCGAAAGCGCCAGCCTGAAGATGACGAATGGGACTTCGTCGAAACGTCGCCAAGACACTTCAAATTCTACGTGGGAGAAAACCCGAAGAACCAAAGACCTACATATATATATATATATATATATGTATGTATGTATGTATGTATGTATGTATGTATGTATGTATGTATGTATGTATGTATGTATGTATATTAAAAAGGGTGTCCTGTTGAAAAACAAACAATGAAAAACAGAGGCCAAGTTGAAAAATTGAAAGATTAGATTGTCCAAGTCAGCAGAAGCTACTGATATAATATCTATCTATCTATCTATCTATCTATCTATCTATCTATCTATCTATCTATCTATCTATCTATCTATCGCCTCTATTTTGTCTTTAAAAACAGCTAAGAGATTAAAACTTCCTGCTAAGCGTGTTAGGTCACCCCATGTCTGCCCAGGGTGGGGTATGAACCTGGCATGATGGTTTATACAATTCACAATGGCTTTAAAAGACCACATGGGTCTCCAGGAAACGGGGAGAGGATTCATAAAACGGTTCACTCCCCAAAGCAAAGTAAAATGAATTCTATTAATCTAGCAAATTCATATTTCATCATTGGTTGAAGCTTTGGAAAGTTCTAGGAGTGTATTTTCAAGCTTGTATCCTTCCTTTCCCACCCCAAAACTTTCAGGAATTGGTGGCAGTTAAATCAAGCAAAGAGACCTAAACCGATCTGGTTTAAATCCTTAAGCCCATTAAAAGATTTGGATGTTGAAAGATAGAAGCTCTGATTTATTTATTTATTTTTTCGCGGACACATCAGATTAAGCAGCGCGTTCTAGAAGGTCTGCCAGCCCTTGTGTGATCCGTCCTCTCATTTCATCTTATAAAACCTCTTAAAGCCCCTTCTTTCCTTCCTTTGGGAACACATAATCCATGACACACCAACCAAGCTCAGAGAATAGTGAGGACCCTAACTCTAATCCACTGCTCGATTAGGATTAACCAACTGGGGTCTCAGAAAATTTCCTGAAATCCCTTCTGATCTTTTCTCTAAGAGATAACAATGACTGGAGTTTTTTTTTTTTTTTTAAAGTTTAGCAAACATCACAGCCCTTTCTGTAGTTGGTGCTCAGACTGCAGTCTGGTGATATTTGTAAATAATCTTATCACAGTAGCTGGTAATGATCATAGGGATGGATGGGAGGAAAAAATAGTTTTGAAGTGTGAGAAAAGCTTAGGGAGGTAGTTAGAATTGTGGGTGGGTTAGGAACTCACTTTAATGACTACCGATTAATAATAATTTTTACAAGAGGGAAGAGCCAAGACGATGAGGCTGTAAAGAGCAACTCCAAAAGTAAAAGGTTTTATTCTATTCTATTCTATTTTTATTTTAACTTTTTAAACCCCTTTTAAACCTTGCTTTTTAACCTACTTTTAACCCATTTTCACCTATTTTTAAACCTGTTTTCACCCTGGTTTGACCTTTTTTATAAAAGTTAAAGACTTTTGAGAAATTATTTGAAACTTGAACTACTACCGTGTGTCCCCCAAAATAAAACCCAGCCGGAAAATAAGCCCTAGCTTGATTTTTTCTTCCAGGATGCTCGTAATATAAGCCCTACCCCCAAAATAAACCCCAGTTAAGATCAGCATGCAGATGGACGCATTCAGTACCATATTTCCCCAAATATAAGACTTAACGACCGAGGCAGCATCCCCATGTGGTAAAATTCAGATGCTGGGCAACTGTCTCGTATTTATGACGGTGTCCCGGGGTCACGTGATTCACCTTTTGTGACCTTATGACAAGCAAAGTCAACGGGGGAAGCTGGATTCACTTAACAACCGGGTTACCAACTTATCCCCTGCAATGATTCGCTTAAAGACTGTGGTCGTCAAAGGGAGCAAAACTGCCTTAACCAGTGTCTCGCTTAGCAACGGGACTTTTGGGCTAATTGTGGTCATAAGGACTAGCTGTAGTTTTATTGTATTTTTATTGTATTTGTTGTAAGCCGCCCTGGGTCCTAGGAGAAGGGCGGCATATAAATTTGATTATAAATAAATAAATAAATAAATAAATAAAATAGGTGATCTCACATGAAAAATAAGCAGGGATCTAAGGTTAAAAACAATAGCAATAAAAATACACTTTCTTTAGTAGACCAGGGTTGCAAGACTCCACGTGAGCACTAGATGGCACCAGTGAGCCAGCTTTTCCTGCATGAACGGGTCACCGCTGACTGGTTTGCAGAGCGAATTCAACAAATGTCTTGCTTAGCGACAGAAATTCTCGGGTCAATTGTGGTCATAAGTCGAGAACTACAGTTGTTTGATTGTGCAATTGTAAGCCACCCAGAATCCCTTAGGATTGACTAAAATAGAAATTCAGTAAATAAATAAAATAAAGCAGGAGAGAAATCTCCCTGAGATTTCATCTTCCCAGGCTCCTGAGGGTTCACGGGGTTAGTCATTTTGCCTAAAGCAGCAGCTGTTTTGTGCTTTTGAATGCCAGACAGGAAGAATCTCTTGAAACTATTGTGTCACTTAGAGCTGCGTTGCTTTACCTTGCCGATAAATACTAGACTTCCTTCTGGGCGTGCGGTGGCGGTCCACGTGCAGGGAGGCTGGGGCAGGTGTCATCCGTGGCCAGCCGAATTGCGAAGAGTGAAAAGTCCCTCTCTCAGCCCTGAAATAAGTTTGTTTTGACAGTAAGTCTTGGGTAGTCAGTAGGACTTTCTTGGGAAGGAAGGAAGGAAGGAAGGAAGGAAGGAAGGAAGGAAGGAAGGAAGGAAGGAAGGAAGGAAGGAAGGAAGGAAGGAAGATATTAGGGAAAACAAGGAAAGAGGGAGGGAAAGGGAAGGAAGAAAAGGGAAGGAAGGAAGATATAAGGGAAAGGAAGGAAAGGGAAGGAAGGAAGATATAAGAGAAAAGAAGGAAGGAAGGAAAGAAAAGGAACAAAGAAAGGCAGGGAGGGAGCAAAAAGAAGGAAAGAAGGAAGGAAAAAAGGAAGAAGGAAAAAGTAAATAAGGAAGAAAGGAAGGAAGATATGAGGGAAAAGAAGGAGGGAGGGAAAGGAAGGAAGGAAAGGAAAAGGAAAAGAGAAACAGAAAAAGAGGCAGGGAGGGAGGATAAAAAAGGGAAAAAGGGAGAAGGAACAAGAAGTAAATAAGGAAGGGAGAGAAGGGAAAGGAAAGGAAGGAAGGAAGGAAAGAAAGAAAGAGGCAGGGAGGGAGCAAAAAAGAAGGAAAAAAGGAAGGAAAAAAGGAAGGAGGAAAAAGTAAATAAGGAAGATAACAGGAAAAGGAGGGAGGGGAGGGAAAGGAAATAAAGGAAGGAAGGAAGGAAAGGAAAGAAGGAAAAGAGAAACAGAAAAAGAGGCAGGGAGGGAAGATAAAAAAGGGAAAAGGAGAAGGAACAAGAAGTAAATAAGGAAGGGAGAGAAGGGAAAGGAAGGGAAGGAAAGAAGGAAAGAAAGAGGCAGGGAGGGAGCAAAAAGAAGGAAAGAAGGAAGGAAAAAAGGAAGAAGGAAAAAGTAAATAAGGAAGGAAGATATCAGGAAAAGAAGGGAGGGAAGGGAAAGGAAATGAAGGAAGGAAGGAAAAGAGGAACAGAAAAAGGCAGGGATGGAGGATAAAAAAGGGGAAAAGGAAGAAGGAACAAGAAGTAAATAAGGAAGGCAGGGAGGAAAGGAGGAAGGAAGGAAGGAAGATGATGGGGAAAAGAGAGGAACAGAGAGGGAGGGAGGGAGGAAAAAGGGAAGGAAGGAAGGAAAAAAATCTCTTGTATTTCATGCCCCAAATCCTGCTTGGTGACTTCTATGTAAATCAAGCGCAACCTTAGTTTCTTTTAACGTGGGTTGCGGGAAGATCCTGATTTACTCTGAATCTTCATGTATTTTGCTTTACCTGCCTGTAATAAATTCCTGGCTGGGGTCTGAGGATCCTTATTAGGCTAGTTCCGCGCTTCCAAGGCAGAAAATTGAGGGCAACTGAGTCAAAACCACGTCAGGTTGTTATTATTAGGAGCAGCAGCTGTCAGAGTTTCTCCATGCTTCTGACCAGTTCTGGAAGGGAGGGAGAGAGAAAGAGAAAAGAAAGGAAGAAGAAAAAGGAAAGGAAGGAAGAAGGGAATGAAAGGAAGAGAAAGGCAGGAAAAGAAAGGAAAGAGAAAGTGGAAGAGAAAGAGAAAGAGACAGAAGGGAGAGGGAGGAAGGGTGAAGGGAAAGGAAAAGTCAGGAAGAGAGAAAGTAAGGAAGAGTGAGTGAAAGAAGAAAGAAGGAGAAAGGAAGGAAGGAAATGGTAAGAAAGGAAGGAAGGGAGAGAGGAAGGAAGGAAGGAAGAAGGAAGAGTGAGGGAAAAGAAGGAGTGAAGGAAAGGAGAGCAAGGAAGGATGAAGGGAAAGAGGAAAGTAAAAGGAAGAAAGGGAGAGAGAAAAAAGAAGGGAGGATGAGGAAGAAAGAGGAAAGAAAAAAGGGAAAGGAAGGAGAAAGTGGAAGGAAAGAGACAGCAGAGAGAGAGGAAGGGTGAAGGGAAAGAAAGGAAGGGGGAGAGGAAAAAAGAAAGATGGAAAAAGATGGGAAAGGAAGAGAACGGAGGAGAGAGGAAGGATGGAGGGAGGGAAAGGAAGGAAAGTAAGAGGGAGACGGAGGAAGAAAAGGGAGAGGAAGGAACAGAGGGAAGGCAAGGGAAAGTGGGGCACACAGGCTGACACTCCTCTGGGTCTCTGTGGCTGCCCCCCTTCCTCCTCCTCCTCCTCTTCCTCGCTCAGTCGGCCGAAGGGCTTCTGGGGCCAGTGGGAGAGGCCCGGCTACCATTGGATGCTCCGGCAACCCATGGCTGCCAGGCTGCGAGTGACGGAGCGCGCAGGGGGGGTGGGCAGCGGAGGAGGGCTCCGTCCTGGCTCTCCTCCCCTCCTCGGCCGAGAGCAACGGGCGAGGAGAGCCCACTGGAGCAGCTCCTCCTGAGGAGGAGGAGGAGGAGGCCCAGATCCTGCCCTCTCGCAGCCATGGAGGCACCTCTGAGCAGCACAAGAGGGGAGACTTAACAGGCAGCCCCTCTGCAAACCCCCCTCCCCACCACCAGAGGAGACGAAGGAGGGGGCTGGATTTGAAGCCCTCATCATGCAGCTCGGCCTCGGCAGGTCTCACTAGCCTCCCCACAAAGACGGGGGTCCAAGTCGTGGGGTAAGTGGACGGCTCCCTAGAGCTCCCTTGGCTGTGCTGGGGCAGAGGGCATCTTTCTGGCCAAGCCCTGGCCCTCCAGTTCCTCTCCTTCTCTTTCCTGCCACCCCATTTACTTAGCTGGTTTTTTTTCTTTTCTTCCTCTTAAACCTCCACTGGGGGGGGGAAATATCAAACTTCCCACACTCTTCTAATAACCCCACCCCACCCCGGTTTTGTAGAATCGAAAAGCTCAATCTAGACAGAGCCCACTTCGTAATGCCAGGTTGGCAGAAGGCAGCGAGGTCAGCACGGCGCAAAGTGTCCTAAATGCCAGGCAAGACACAAGAGAACTTTCTGAGATCAGCATAAACGAGGGAACGATTTATATATATATATATATATAACCGCCCCGGGGGCACGTGTGTGTGTGTGTGTGTGTGTGTGTGTAAATAAACCCCTTCTTGGAATTGAGTGGGAACGAACGACGGACTAAAGCTTTGCATCTGTTTACCAGGTTGGGGGTGGCCCAGGGGTGCCCCTGGCGAGGACTCTCCACCGGATGGATAGCCTCAAGAGAGCCCAAACTTGGTTCCTTGGCCTCGCCCCTTCGGTAAAGGAGAAACGTGCCCCCTTTAGCACCCACAAAATATTCCTTCTTCTCTTCACTTCTAGAGCCCCCCCCCAAAAAAATATAGAGACAGAGTCTGCATTTAAATTCACCAAGAATTACAGGTTGTCCTTAACTTACGACAGCACTAGAGCCCCAATTTTCTGTCGTTAAGTGAGACACCTGCTAAGTGAGTTTTGACCGATTTTATAATCTTTCTCGCCACCGTTAAGAGAATCTCTGCAGTTGATAAGTTAGTAAATGAATCCAGCTATCCCTGTTGACTTTGCTTGTCCAAAGGTTGCAAAAGGGACACAGCTGAGGTCATAAATTCAAGTTCTCAAGTTTGATCACGTGACCACGGAGATGCTACAACGGTCGTAACTGTGAAAAACGGTCATAAGTCACTTTTTTCCAGTTGCCAGCTGTAACTACGAATGGTCATTAAAAGTTGAGGACTTATCTGTATAATGAATGGCCGTCCCCATGTGCCAGATCAGCATAACAGAAGCGACTGCGGAGCTAGTTAACCGGGCATTATTTTACTTCCAAGACAGACTAGATAGGACTCAGAAGATCAAACTTCATTCACTTTTAGGGTGGAGATTTATTGTAGAATTAGCGTTCAGCTAAATGAATCCATTTGAATTAAGTTTTGGGCGCCTCAGGGGAGGGTGTACAAATGTAAAAAGGAACTAATAATAATAATAATATACTGTTGGTAGGACCAATAGTCATAGGGGCCTTGGGTGCAATCCCAAAGCAACTGGAGCACCACTTGAACACCATCATCGGCATTGACAAATTCGCCATTAGTCAATTGCAAAAGGCGGCCTTACTAGGAACAGCTTCCATCCTGCGACGAGATCTGTGATACCATCAAACATCCACATCTGCCTATCCCAGGTCCTTGGGAAGGACTCGATAGGTAGACAAAAATGCCAAATCCAGTCTGAACATCTGGCTGATTGTGCGATGATCAATAATAATAATATAAAAAAAGTTGGAAGGGACCTTGGAGGTCATCTAGTCCAACCCCCTGCTCAGGCAGGAAACCCTATACCAACTTGAGGGATGTTCCTCCAGATTTCCATAAATATCTCTGCATGCATGCTTTCGATTCTACAGTCATTACAGGAAGGCAATCCTACACACGTTTCCCTGTATGTATTCTCTTTATACATTTATTGTTAAATATAACATCCAATTGATAGAATAAGAGTAGAATCAAAAGTATAGCGGTGCTAAGAAAAAAAATCTGGAGAAAAAAAAAATAGAATAACCAACATGGAGTAACGGGCTGCCCCAAAGAAGAGGGAGTCAAGCTATTCTCCAAAGCGCCTGAAGGCAGGACAAGAAGCAACGGATGGAAATTAACCAAGGAGAGAAGCAACCTGGAACTAAGGAGGAATTTCCTGACAGTGAGAACAATTAACCAGTGGAACCACCTGCCTCCAGAAGCTGTGAACACTCCAACATTGGAAGTTTTTAAGAAGAGACTGGACAGCCATTTGTCCGAAATGGTACTATAGGGTTTCCTGCCTGAGCAGGGGATTGGACTAGATGACCTCCAATGTCACTTCCAACTTTATTATTATTATTATTATTATTATTATTATTATTATTATTATTATTATTATTATTATTATTATTATTATTATCTTCATTATTATTATCTTCATTATTATTATTATTATTAAAAAATAAAAGTAGATCCATTAAATGCTAATATAGAAGCTGCTCAGTCCTTTAATGAATTATTAAATCTAAACATATAAAGAGCCGTCTTTCTCAACTTCGGCCATTTAAAGAGGGGTGGACGTCAACTCCCAGAATTCCTCAGCCAATTCTGGGAGTTGAAATCCACCCCTCTTAAAGTGGGGTTAAGCAGTGATATAAAGCAGCTATTCATTCCTCTTTTCCTCCCGTTATATGTTATTTTGATGCAATGCTATTTATATAGCATGCTTAATTTTTTTTTTTATAAAAAATTCCTTTATTAAAACATTCAGCATTGTACATAAAATCTTTGTATGCATCAAACATCATAGCATCTGGTATACAACACTACGTATTATTCTTTGGAGACGTCTGGTTTGGTAAACTTTTTTCACTCCTCACTTCAATCCTCTATTATACACCCGTTACATTTTTTATTCTCTATGATCCCTGATAATAGGTCTTGAGGTAGTAGTTAAACAGTAATTATAAGATCATATTAATAATCAATCCTCAGAGAACACAGTATATAACACTAGGTATTAATCTTTGTAAACGCTTGGTTTGGTACATATTCTTTACTCCTCACTTCCAGTCTCAACTATATGTCTGTTGTATTTTATCTTTTATGATCCCTAGCAAAAGATCCTGAGCTAGAGATTCAATAACCTGGGGTAAAGATTCAGTCTGCTTTTTCATTATTAAAGTAATCAACATTAAGCATGCTTAATTTTTTTAATAGTCTGTTTCTGTGAAGCATCTTAGTACTGAAGGTTTATTTCTGAACACATCTCTGAGGATTCTTTCACTGGCCAATGGTGTAAATGTCTTAAATAATGAATAATTGCCAGCGCTTCTTCACTGGGTATGATGGTGCAGACTATGGTTTAGCACGGTGTGAACGAACATAAGCGCCACATAAGTGTACAATCCAGGTGAACTCAAGTGTGAAAAAATTCCACTCCTGTTTAATAACAGCATCCTACGGGCTCTAGCCCAGCAGCTGCTGTTAATACTAACAATATTAACAAATAAAGTTAATAGTTAATCACATTTAAAACATTAAACCAGCTCATTCAAACACCAGGGTGAACACAGGTAGTCCTATCCTTACCACAAATGAGCCCAAAATTTCTGTTGGCTCAGCGAGACGTCTGTTAAGCATATTTTGCCCCATTTTACGACCTTTCTCGCCACAGTCGTTAAGCAAATCACTTCTTTGTCGAGTTAGTAACACGGTTGTTAAGTGGGTCTGGCTTCCCCCACTGACTTTGCTTCTCTGAAGGTCACCAAAGGGGATTGTATGACCCCGGGACACTGCGACCGTCATAAATACAGTTGCTGAGTGTCTGAATTTTGATCACGTGACCCTGGGGAACGCTGCGACAGTTGTAAGTGTGAAAAACGGTCATACGTCGCTTTTTTCAGTGCCGTTGTAACTTCAAACGGCCACTAAGTGAAGCGTTGTGTATCCAGGACTAGCTGAAAGCCACAGATAACGTAGTTGACTCATTGCATTTATCAATTATATCTCCCCCACCACGAGACAAAACAGATTTATCGGTCTAAGGCAGGGGGTTGAGAATTTGCTAGCTGAGGAATTCTGGGAGTTGAAGTCCACAAGTCTTAAAGTTGCCAAGGTTGAGAACCCCTGGTCTAAGGAGAGTTGAGCGAAAAAGGATATAATTCCAAATGGCGCTTGGTTTCCTAAGACGAAGAGGAGGAGAAAAAGGAAAAAATCCCCAGACTGTTTTGGAAATTTATTCCTATGCAATCCATTCTTTTCGGCGTTATAATCTAAGGAAAGTGCACAAGAGGAAAGAGCATTGGGAAGTAGAAGGGGAAAAAGCAGGAAACTTTGGCCTCCATAAAACCCGCAACCAGTTTGGGTGGTTACAGAAAAAAAACAAAATATTTTTTTCTTGGTCTCTCGGTTGGGTTAATTGCCCTTTTATTGGAGTTTCCAAATTGTAACTGGCTCTCCAAAGTACTAAAAATTTAGGGTTTTCCCTCCTGTAGTGTCAAAACTCTTCTTTAGGGTGTCCCTAGAGAAAATACGGAGTTTCATGAATTGATTTTCAGAATCTGAAAGGACACCGGGATTTGTCACGCAGACCTTCCCGAAGGGTGGCCAGCCCCAAATCCGGTGGGCGTTGAACAATTTGGGTGGGTGGGGGGGGGCTTTTCAGGAGCTGAGTGGTTGGACCCCCACAGCAAAGAAGAAGCTGGTTTATCTGTCTCATCCACAAAAGCAAGTTGTAATTACAGTACACACCTTCCAGCCCTGGTTAGTTTTTTTCCCCCACCCAGTTTGGTGGGTTATGAAGCGGGATGGACGATTGTGAAATTTTGGACTCTGCTCTCCATTAAAACACACACACACACACACACACACACACACACACACACACACACACACACACCCCACAATTTGCTGCAAGCAAAGGTTGACCCTGCACATTCTTGGATGCCAAAATGTTTTGTGTTTTTTTTTTCCTGATTCTCTTTTGGCAACCATAAGGGTGTGATCAGGCGTTTTCTTGTGACCACACTGAATGAAAGGGAGGCGGAAGGTGTTTTGAGTAACTTTCCTGGCTGGGCTGGACTACACCTTCCCTCATCCCCAGCCTGTGGCTGGGTGCCAGATGCGAAACTTTGGGCAAAGGCCCAGAGATTGAATTTCTCCTTCCCTGCCAGGCCAAATGACCTCAAGCATCGTTTTTGCAAATTTGGATGCTTGTAAGTCGCATTTGGGTAAAATGCCCAAGTTAAAACTAGCGTAGTTTGTGAGTGCAGGTGCAGTGCTTGTTTCTCTGACTAGCCAGGAGGGGTGAGGTTGTGTGAAGGCAGTCACGGAGCCCTCGTGCCACCCAAACTGGGCACCTCCAGAACTGTGTCTCAGCGGGCAGCTGTCGGGAAGCCTTTTTAGTCTAGCAAGTGCCCAGTAGGTGCCAACCGATCGATCTTCCCCGCAGCTAGCCAGGTTTCTCCCTTTTTCTAACCGCCATCTGGCTCCTGCGATGGGAGAAAACAGGCTAATTTACCCGCCATCTGCCAGCATATTGTGGTTGGAGGGCTAATTGGGTAATCCTACGTTACCCATGTTTGCTGGTTCTTTTGTCACTTTAGGGCAAACACGTTAGCAAACACTGCGGAACCCGGCCAAAGAAAACTAAACACGTTTTTTCAGCTTGTCGGCTTGCGACATAGGTTGGCCCTGGCAGTGGCACCTCTCCTCTGCCACGCCCAGCGTTGGCACGGCAAAGTGGATCGTCGGGCAGGGCGATGCCTGCCCCCCAAACTGCAAAACTGGTGCTAAGTTTCCTTCGTGCGCTTTGCTTGAGAAGTTTCAAGCCCGGTTAACGTCGGAGCTGACACCTTTCCATCGCCGTCTCATTCAGCAGCACGTGGTGGAGGGGCCTCAGCAAGGACTAGAGTGATGATTAGCCAGCTTCACCCCCTTCTCTGCGATTGGAACAATTGGACGGCTGAACTTTGTTCATAGGTCCTCAAATTGAATGAAAACATGTCATTTTCTTCTTCGGTCTTTTGAGCAAAACCAGTGCAAACTGGGTACCTATTATCATTTTGGACTGCGTTTTCCTTCCTTCCTTCCTTCCTTCCTTCCTTCCTTCCTTCCTTCCTTCCTTCCTTCCTTTCCTTCCTTCCTTCCTTCCTTCCTTCCTTCCTTCCCTTCCCTTCCTTCCGTCCTTCCTTCCTTCCTTCCCTCCCTTCCTTTCCTTCCTTTCTTCCTTTCCTTCCTTCCTTCCTTCTTTCCTTTCCTTCCTTCCTTCCTTCTTTTCCTTCCTTCCTTCCTTCCTTCCTTCCTTCCTTCCTTCCTTCCCTCCCTTCCTTTCCTTCCTTTCTTCCTTTCCTTCCTTCCTTCCTTCTTTCCTTTCCTTCCTTCCTTCCTTCTTTTCCTTCCTTCCTTCCTTCCTTCCTTCCTTCCTTCCTTTCCTTCCTCCTTCTCCTTTCCTTCCTTCCTTCCCTTCCTTCCTTCCTTCCTTCCTTTCCTTCCTTCCTTCCTTCCTTCCTTCCTTCCTTCCTTCCCTTCCCTTCCTTCCGTCATTCCTTCCTTCCTTCCCTCCCTTCCTTTCCTTCCTTTCTTCCTTTCCTTCCTTCCTTCCTTCTTTCCTTTCCTTCCTTCCTTCCTTCTTTTCCTTCCTTCCTTCCTTCCTTCCTTCCTTCCTTCCTTCCTTTCCTTCCTTTCCTTCCTTCCTTCCCTTCCTTCCTTCCTTCCTTCCTTCCTTCCTTCCTTCCTTCCTTCCTTTCCTTTCCTTTCCTTCCTTTCCTTCCTTTCCTTCCTTTCCTTCCTTCCTTCCTTCCTTCCTTCCTTCCTTCCTTCCTTCCTTCCTTCCTTCCTTCCTTCCTTCCTTCCTTCATGCATTTCCCCGGGCAGAAAATTTGAAAAGTAAAACATTACCTTCGCAAGCACGGGAAAAAGTCACGCGCAGATGCCATATCTGCTTTTTTTTAGCTAATTCCTGCATGGATTGCACGCTGCCCCCGACTCGCAAGTCGTATATGCCCACTGCACATTGTTTTCCAGAGAAGAGAAAGCTTTAAAAATAAGGACAAGGATTGAGAGAAAACCTTTTTTTTTTTTTTAAGAAGAGCAAAAATCCCTGCTGAACAGATTTAATTTCGTTTTCTCCTTAGGGAACCGGCAGGGGAAGGAACGAGGACAGACACCCCAGGAAAGTGTGGGAGACAGAGAGAGAGAGAGAGAGAGATGACCTCTTCCCAGCCCCCCAAAAGGGCATCAATAGGTACCGTCACCTGCAAAGCGGCGGGTTGCGTTTCTGCAAAAAAAATCAGACGCTAAAGAGACCCCCAGGAGATCCGCAGCGATGTAAAATATCTGTTTCCACCTATATCCACAGCTGCAGGGAGTTCAGCTCGCGTGCAAACGGAGAACAAGTAGCTAGTCCTCATTGTCGCCGGAACATAAAATGACCATAGAGGTTGCATTTTTGTTCTTAACAGGTAGTCTCTGATTTACAACCATCTTTGAGCCCGGTCATAAAGTGTGACACCACTTAACCATACTTTTTTTTTGTGGTGGACATTAAGCGAAACTGGAGGTCGTTAAGCAAATGCATTATGCACTGTGGGCCATTTTTTTTTTTGCAGAAAAGTAAACCTCCGCTTCCTGTGACCGTAAAATGGATCTGTCGTAACTCGGAACAGTCACCAAGCAAGTCCTCAAGTTACGACCGCCATTGAGCCCAAAATTTTATGTTGTTAAGTGAGACGCTCCTTCAGTGAGTTTTGCCCCGTTTTACGACTTTCCTTGTTAAGTGAATCGTTGCATTTGTTAAGTCACATGGTCGTTAAATGAATCTGGTTCCTCCCCCCACCACCACCATTGACTTTGCTTGTCAGGCGGTCGCAAAACGGGATGCCGTGACACTGCGACCGTCATAAGTGCGAACCAGCGTCTGAATTTGGATCACGTGACCACGGGGATGCTGCCACGGCCGTAAGTGTGAAAAACGGCCGTAAGCCACTTCAGCGCCGTTGTCACTTTGAACGGTCGCTAAATGAAACATCGTAAGTCGAGGACTGCCTGAACTTGCGGTTCCCATTGGAGGGGGCTAAAAAAAACCTCTCCCACCTTTGCATTCCCGCAGCTTAAACTTAAGCCTTGCCGTGATCTTCTGTGCTTTAGACGTATTTTTAAAATTTGCTTTTCCTTCTCCGTGGTCTGGCTTACTTGCTCAAGTTGTTCGCGATGTTTTCCCACTCCGGCTTTAATCCCTGGTCTTTGGGCAGCTGGAGCTGGTCTAAATCGGGCGCCAGCCGAAACCAGACTCCGCGCAGGGACGTTTCACTCCGAGCTGAGCTAGAGGAAAGGAGACGAAGGGGGAGGGGGGGAAACCCCGCATATTTGAAAGAAATACCTGTTTTTTGCAGCTATCAACTTTTAAATCTCTTGTCCTTTTAGAACCGGACCCCCCTGTAAATAAGTAATTAAAACACCAACCTGATTTAAATTCATAAAGTCACCTGGCCCTCTAATTGGACTAACCTTATTGGAGATTCTATTTCTTTCTCTTTTTATTTTAATTTGACTTCTATGCCGCCCTATTCCGAAGAACTCAGGGCGGCTCACAACATAATAGAAATCACCTACCGGTAGTAAAATACATGAATATAAAAACCCCTAAGTTAAAAAAGAAAAAACAATCATTCCACAAACATACACACAAACATACACTGGCTAGGGGCAAGATGTTAGCTGCCCCAGGCCTGCAGGCAGAGGTGTGTCTTAAGGAGTTTACGAAAGGCGGAGAGGGTGGGGGCGACACGGATCTCCGGGGGGAGTTGGTTCCAGAGGGGCTGGGGCCGCAACAGAGAAGGCTCTTCCCCTAGGCCCCGCCAGGCGACACTGTCTGGCTGACGGGACCTGGAGAAGGCCGACCCTGTGGGCCCTAACTGGTCGCTGGGATTCATGAGGCAGCAGTAATGTAGCACCCCCACATTTATATTTCTTTATTGGGATTCGCAACTCCCAGCATGAACAGCCTTGGAGAAAGGCAGGCGGGCCCGCTCAAACAAAAATACGCGTTTAGAAGAAAATGTATATAGGTAGTTCTCGACTTGACGACCGATTGTTTCGCGACCGATCGAAGCTGACAAAAGCGGCCTAATAAGCCGTCCTTGTACCTATGTTGTCACATCCTTCCCATGATCAAAATTCGGACAACTGGCATGTGCTTAATGACGGTTGCACCTTCCCAAGGTTGCGCGATCTCCATTTGTGACCTTCACAGCCGACGTTTGAAGAGAAGAGTCAGTGGGGGGGGGGGAGAAGCCTGATTCGCATGATTGCAGTTGCAAAAAAAGGTCATAAAAATCGGCCACAATTCATTTAACAGCCACTTTGCTGGTTCCAACTAGTCGTAAGTAGAGGACTGCCTGTGTAAAGCGGGTTTAAAAAAACGGATTAGCAAGGGACAGAAGGCTGTTGAACTGAGCAGCATTAATTCATATTACAAGTTGGGCTCCAGAGGAGCGTTCAGCCAGGAAACCGTAGGTCTGAATTCGCTTCGTTCTCCAATCTTTAAAAAAAAAAAAACGGACGGAAGAGAGTTTAATGAGGACTAGCGCCTTTTCTGCTCGAATTTACGATATATTTCCTCTCTCTGTGCAGGGAGCGAGGGGGACGGGGAAGATGCCGGAGAAGCCTTTGAATTTGAAGACAGCGAAGAGGAAGACGCCACCCGCCTTGTGGTGAGCAATGCCAGGACGGAGCTGGGCACCAAGGGGGCACTGCAGGACCCTCCCCCGAGGCGAAGGTCCAGCATCAGTGATGACCTGGAGCCATTGGGCCACTGGGATGCAGAGGAGGCACTCCTGGAGGATCGGGTCCCTTTGACCACTTCCGATTCCAGCGCCCACCTTGGTAAGGGCAGGTCGGCGGGAGGCAAGCGTCCGGACCTCGTTCGGCTACAAATCAACTTTTATTTAGCAATTTAACCCATTTATACAGCCATCTCAAGGGCACAACTTGTTTGTTTTTGCTTCCTAGAGAGGCTATAGCCCAGGAGTCTTCCAACTTGGCCCTTTTATGACTTGTGGACTTCAACTCCCAGAATTCCTCAGCCAGCCTCCATTTTGTTTGTTAGATTTAAGACAGGGGTCTTCCAACTTGGCCCTTTTATGACTTGTGGACTTCAACTCCCAGAATTCCTCAGCTAGTGTGCCTGGCTGAGGAATTCTGGGAGTTGAAGTCCACAAGTCATCAAAGGGCCAAGTTTGAAGACCCCTTGGCTGTTTAAAAAAAAAAAAAATCTTATTTTTCCCAGTGCCCTTCACCTGCCTGTTTTGAAATAGCCTACTTCAATGTTTCTCAACTTTGGCAACTTTTAGACCTGTGGACTTCAACTCCCAGAATTCCCCAGCCAGCACAAGTGACTGGGGAATTCTGGGAGTTGAAGTCCAGACATCTTTAAAGACATCAAGGTTGAGAAACAGTGGTTTATTCTGTTCCCCCCCCCTTAAGCTTATTCCTTTTCATCTGCCTTCCATTTCTTGCCTCTCCTTTAATTCACTTTTTAAATCATTTTTCTTAGCCTTGATTCTGTATATACTTACCTGGAAAGAAAACCGAACAAACACAGTAGTGCTTACTTGTGTGTAGGCAAGCACAGCCTTGCAGATTAGTAGGGGTCATTGCGTCTTCCTGCCCCACAGGTTCTGTTTAGGACCCTCTTCCTATTAATATTATTACATAGTTAAATGTTAAATAATATTTAACACAAGCAAAATGGTCCAGTTGAGATCTGCATATGTGGGACTGATTGGGGTAGATTGCAGGGGTGACACCGAAATACAATTTTATCATATTTTATCTGTATCTTTAATTATTGTACTCTATTCCAATTTCATTTTAGACTGTAATTTAACCCAATTTCATTTTATTATACTCCAATTTCAATTTTAAATTGTATTTTATCTAATTCCATTTTAAATGGCTTTTTATCAAATTTTAGTAATAATTTGTTTCTGGAACTTTGCACTTTGATATGGCCCAAGGGCTAATCAATCAATAAAAATATGATTAGGGTTGGTGGCAGAGTCAGCCAGATGTTTTGACCGGATTTGGCTTTTTTATCCACTTATCCAGTCCTTCCCAAGGACCTGGGATAGGCAAATGTGGGTGGTTTAATAATATTAAAAGTATGGTCATAGGATGTAAGCTTTTCCAAATTAAGCTGCCTCTTGCAATTGACCGTTGGGGATGTTGTCAACGCCGAACGCATTAAAAGTGGTGCTCCAGATGTTTTGGAATATTATTATAATATTAACCAAGACTTTCAAACATCACCTGATTTTAAATCACCATATATCCCACATAGAATGCAGTTCCATAATGTTTTAAAAATTAGTGCAATACAGATAGTCCTTGACTTGCAACTGTTTGTTTAGTGACCATTTGAAGTTACGACGGCACTGTAAAAATTGACTTATGACCATTTTTCACACAACCGTTGCAGCCTCCCTGTGGTCACGTGATTAAAATTCAGATGCTTAGCAACTGACTCATATTTATGAAGGTCGCGGTGTGCTGGGGTTACCTTTTGGTCGTAAGTTTGAGGACTGCCTGTATGACAGGGCACCTTCCTAGCTGAGCAACCCAGGAAATGCAGCCAGGTTCACAATCACACCTTTTCCCACAAGCCGACAGGTAGGAAGACTTAAATGCAGAGAAGGCTGTTCGTTCTTCATTCTGGCGAGCGTCTCAGTTTACCGACTGATGGGAGTTATTTTCTCTTTTGAACAGATTGGCGAGATCCGCAGTCCCAGGCTGAGTAAGTGACTCGTACTTATTTATTTATTTGACTTATATGCCTCCCTTCTACCAAGACTCAGGGCGGCTCACAGCAAAAATACAAGTACAAAAATATAGTATAAATCAATTAAAATGCTAATTTACAATGTAAAAACTATAAAACTATTTCCGCTCGTACAACACATAGTCACTTACACTTTAAGAAAAAAAAAACAGAATAAGGAAATTGGTGTCTGTTGGCTGGAGAAGTAAATTCTGCCTTCTTTTTCCTACCTTGGTTAATCACCGGGGGTGTGGAGGTTACACAAAGTTTCTGAACAGGTGTGGCCTTGTGGCAACTATCCTCTTACTGTAAACTGGGGGCGGGGAGGGTTAATCCTGGCAGGGTCTCTCTAGTTCAGGGGTTCTCAACCTTGGCAACTTTAAGACTTGTGGACTTCAACTCCCAGAATTCCTCAGCCAGCTTTGCTGGCTGAGGAATTCTAGGAGTTGAAGTCCACAAGTCTTAAAGTTGCCAAGGTTGAGAACCCCTGCTCTAGTTGCTCCTACAAATGGTAGCAGACGGTTCTTGTTTATGGATCCAGCACCTGGAGTCAATCATGCGAACATTCTCCCTTCTTTGCCCAGACTGGATTCTTAAGTTTTTCTTTCTGGTGACAATAATTTTTGGAAACCAGATCCGGAGATCTCTGCCTCTTCCTGGCAGAGATTGGCCTGGCGGTTTAATTTACGGTGTTTGAATAGGGTGTTTCTTTCCAGGTAAGATATATGTTGCTTTCCTTCGCTAAGGAAACGGCCCACGTGGTTGAGAGTCGCTTCTGAAAGGCAAATAAAAGCAGAGCAATCAAACTCCCAGTTTACCTGGCAGGTTTTTTATTTGGGGTGAAGGGCTCGGCCGGTGTGTGGCCAGTGAAAAAAATATCGACCGGTATGTTTGATTACCTATAGTAGAATCAGTTGCTGACTCCCCCCTCCCAAAAAAATATAGGGCAAGTATTAAGCCACAGGCAAAATAAAGGGGAGAGTAATGTGTGCTATTGGTTTTTTTTAGCTGTGCTTAGCTAATCAGTTTATTTGGCTTGCTAAAATAAAACTTGCAAGTTGTATTAAAAGAGTCCCATTTTTTGGCAAAAAGTAAAAAAAATGCTCTTCCTGGCATTCAAAGCTCTTTCTTTCTTTCTTTCTTTCTTTCTTTCTTTCTTTCTTTCTTTCTTTCTTTCTTTCTTTCTTTCTCTCTCTCTCTCTCTCCCTCCCTCCCTCCCTTCCTTCCTTCCTTCTCTCTTTCTTAGTTTCTTTCTTTCTTTCTCAGTTTCGTTCTTAGTTTTCTTTCTTTCTTAGTTTCTTTCTTTCTTTCTTTCTTTCCCCGTTTCTCTTCTTTCTCTCTTTTTCTCTCTCTCCTTTCTCTTTCTTCTCTCTCTCTCTCTCTCCTTTCTTTCTCCCTTTCTCTTTCTCTCAGTTTCTTTTTCTCTCTTTTTCTCTTTCCTCTCTCTTCTTTCTCTCTCTCTCTCCTTTCTCTCTCTCTTTCTCTCTTCTTTCTTTCTCCTTCCTTTCTCTTTCTCTTAGTTTCTTTCTTTTTCTCTCTCCTCTCTCTCTCTTTCTTCTTTCTCTCTCTCCTTTCTCTCTCCTTTCTTTCTCTCTTTCTCTTTTCTTTCTTCTTTCTCCTTCCTTTCTCTTTCTCTCAGTTTCTTCTTTCTCTTTCTCTCTCTCTCTTTCTTTCTTTTTCTCTCTCGCTCTCTCTTCCCTCTCTCCTTTCTCTCTTCCCTCTCTCCTCTCTCTCTCTCTTTCTTCTTTCTCTTTCTCTCTCTGTCTCTCCCCCTCTCTTTCTCCTCTGACACTCTATGCTCTGTCTAAAACTAGCAATGGCTAAAAGCTGACTGATCAAATGAATGGCTTTGGATACGCTTCAGAGCTTGTGTGAATGCGGTCTCCTTGTTTTCAGTCTCCTAGGCACCCCAATCTTGTTCCACAACTTTCCTGTTCGCTTGAGGAACCCAAGGCTCGCTTGCAAATATTTCCAAATTGAATCTCTGGAAAGATTTAAAAAGTAGCCATGACACATCAAAATACTTTTTGAAAAATGAGGAAGAGCCATATAGGCTCTTATGTGTCTTCTTTGAGGTGTTTTGAAGGCCACGTCCAGTCATGCAAGTTGCAGAAATGTGGTTAAGCTGGTTAGGTTTATTTTCCTTTGCCAGCAAAGCCAAAATAGTTTATTTTTGTGACCTTCCTTGAATTTATGACTCTTACCAGCTCTAGCAAGGACCCGGATGAAGGTCAGAGGGCATCTTTGCTCCCCTCTAACTGTGCCTGGATTTTTACAGCAGCTTTACTCCTTTCCCAAACCCTTCAGCCATAAGGTGTACAAATGCACACTAAGCACATGTTTAACAAGCCGTGCTGTGCCACGTGTGAACTCCCTAGCTGAGTTTGCAAAGCAGTTTCAAAATCGGCATCTACATTAAGCCCCAAATTCAAACAAAGCTGGTTTGAATGGAGATGTTGGCTTGATTGTTTTATATACACTTAATTTGTTTATGGTTCATAGTGCAAAGTAATGTCTTTGTGGGTTTTCTGCCTCTAGAAAATCAAGCTATTCTTTGCAGAAGACTCCTTGTTTTTTCCCAGCTGTGGGCACGCCCCACAGAAGGGTCCCCCAAAGTTTTGAGGGAGCAGCCACGCCAAGCCTGCTTTGCGAGACTTCTAGTCTTTAGGTGTTGACAATTGGCGTCTGTCCTGGCTAGCAGCTGTGGAATTAGGCCTTGGTTAGGAAAGTAGTGCAGATATTGAAAAGCACATTCTGGCACCTGGGCATGGGGGTTTCCAGGACAGGGGAGGGGTCTTTGATGGGAAGGAAATTAAGGAAGGAAGCTTCATAAATCTACAATATTTGGATGGTTGCGAGCAAGCAAAGCGTGAGGATGCTAAAAGCTCCATTCTGCCCCCCAGTGGCGGCAGGAAGGAAGAACACCAATCTCAGTTGGGCGGCTGATTTTTGCAGTATATTTTTACGTTGATCTAGGTTTATTGCAAAAATGAGAATTTTTCCTCGTTGTTCAGCCACGTTTAACTTCTGTGCTCTTAATTTTTTTTCCTTTCGGCGTCTGGCCTGCCCAAGCGTTCTACAAAATTGAAGTGGGTCCGTTTCACTTTGAGTTAGCCCAGTCTAGATGTGGCCGCGATAACAGATTAGGAAACTTTCCCTGGAGTTATAACAACGAGGGATATCCCCCCCTCCACTTTTTGCTGTTTCTTGCAACAGTTTGGATTAATTCAGGAAAGGGACCCCCTTTGCCCTAGCCCAAGTGGCCCCCCCCAAAAAAACCCTCATGGGCACAAACCCAGCCAACGAAAGCTTCCTCCGCCATCTCAGCATCTTAATTTAGCAAAGAAAAAGTTGGGGGGGGGGTTGTTAGCCTGGCAAGATTCCCTGCAAATAAACCCAAAATCACCATCCCAGCCGACTCACAACATGTAGATTCCTTCGAATGGGCCCAGAACTGATTCTCTGTAAATACACACACACACACACACACACACACACACACACAAAATCTCTCACGATCTATAATGCCTTTACTGTTTTTAAGCGCAGCCTCACACTATCTATGTGTTAGTGGTTTCCCACGGAGTTGTGATGCTCCTGCTCACCCTCCTATCTCTTTTGTGGTTCACACACACACACACACACACAAACACACAAAATCTCCCACGATCTATAATGCCTTTACTGTTTTTAAGCGCACCTTCCCATTTATTATTATTATTATTATTATTATTATTATTATTATTATTATTATTATTCAGAGCTGCTTCCTGGTTCCCATAGATAAAGGAGTCCAGACCAGACGTAAAGGCTAACGAAATAAATAAATTTAAAAAAAAATCGCTTAGTTAATGCACTCTCTCTCCTTTCTTCCCACTTGCCACTGAGAGTGGCTTTTATTGGGATCAATTCCCGGCACTGTCCATTAAGGGAGCGATGGGAGGAAGCTGGCTTGAAAAAGGGCTCCATTTACAAGGATGCTGGGGTGGGGTGGGGGGAGAACAGGATTTTGTCTCCTCACAGCCCCCCCCAGTGCCCTGCAAAGAAAGGGAGGGGCCTTATGTATTGCTGCATAAGAGGAGGGTGATCCAAGAGAAGCGAAATCTGAATATCCTTCCCCTGGAAGGCGGGATGCTTGCAAAGGACTTCTGCCAACTTCTGGGTAGGTTTTCTGGAATTATTATTTTTTTTTCTAATGTTAATCTCCTTTCTCTCCTGTGCTCAGAAATTTGGAGGGGTGTGTGTGTGTGTGTGTGTGTGTGTGTGAACCTCAAAAGAAATAGGGTGAGCAGGAGCATCACAACTCCGTGGGAAACCACTAACACATAGATAGTGTGAGGCTGCGCTTAAAAACAGTAAAGGCATTATAGATCGTGGGAGATTGTGTGTGTGTGTGTGTGTGTGTGTGTGTGTGTGTGTGTGTGTGTGTGTTTACAGAGAATCAGTTCTGGGCCCATTCGAAGGAATCTGCATGTTGTGAGTCGGCTGGGATGGTGATTTTGGGTTTATTTGCAGGGAATCTCGGCAGGCTAACAATCCACCCGCCAACTTTTTCTTTGCTAAATTAAGATGCTGAGATGGGGGGGGGAGGGAAGCTTTGGTAGGATGGGTTTGTGCCCATGAGGGTTTTTTTGGGGGGGGCACTTGGGCTGCCTCCCAAAGCTCCTTGACCCTAGGAGTGTGTTAAATGCTCGGTGACAGTTTCCTAAGAGTAATTGTGGGCCGTGCTTTGCTTTGGGGAGGGGTCCTCAGCAGCACTTTCCTCTTCCCCCCCCTGCCCATTGCCTGCTAATTAAACTATGCCCTCTGTAAACTGGGAAGTTTGTGCAAAAAACGGTGCAGCTTTTACACCTGGGCAAGCGTTTTATCTCATTCCTTTAATTGCTGCAATTTAGGAATTTAATAAAACCTTGCAGCAAGAAGAGAACTTTCTCCCAACGAAAAAACGTCTCCTTTTGCCATTCCTGATCGTTTAGGGGCATGGATTTCTTCATTAGAAATAGAATCCAGATCACGTGAAGTGTTAATACCACTTTACAAGGCATTGCTAAGGCCACACTTGGAATACGGCATCCAGTTTTGGTCACCACGATGTCAAAAAGATCCTGAGACTCTAGAAAGAGTGCAGAGAAGAGCAACAAAGATGATTAGGGACTGGAGGCTAAAACAAACAAGGAACGGTTGCTGGAATCGGGTATGTCTAGTTTAATGAAGAGAAGGACCAAGGGAGACATGATAGCAGTCTTCCAGTATCTCAGGGGCTGCCCCAAAGAAGAGGGAGTCAAGCTATTCTCCAAAGCGCCTGAAGGCAGGACAAGAAGCAACGGATGGAAACTCATCCAGGAGAGAAGCAACCTAGAACTAAGGAGAAACTTCCTGACAGTGAGAACAATTAACCAGTGGAACAACCTGCCTCCAGAAGTGGTGAATGCTCCAACACTGGAGGTTTTTAAGAAGAGACTGGACAGCCATTTGTCTGAAATGGTATAGGGTTTCCTGCCTGATCAGGGGGTTGGGCTAGACGACCTCCAAGGTCCCTTCCAACATTGTTGTTGTTGTTATTATTATTATTATTATTATTATTATATAACAAGATCTCTTACCAAGTGGCTTCTAGCTGATTTTGGCGCATGGCATTAGTTTACTTCCTTTAAGACACACCTGCCCAGGTGCCATAGAAGGTTTTCAGGTCGGCAGAGTTCAAAAAAAACTCCACTTTGGCTGGAGGATAGAGAATTAGGATTCCCGTGAAAACGTAACGCGGACAGTTTGAACAGCTGCTGATCCGTGTTTGCCCCTCTTTAAGACACCATAATATGTTGCTTGGGGTTTGGGAAGAGAAGGGTTTATGGGTAATGAAAGAAAAGCACCTCTGGATCCTGCCCAGTTTTTCAAAACCATCTTCCTGTTGCAGATTGGCGGGCCCTGTGAGCAATGGAGATTTTTCTCAGACGGGGACACGGATCTACAGCTGGAAGCGAAGACATTCATCTCAAGGTAGGACCTGTCTTCTACTGATGGCTGAGTGTGGGACGCATTGGATCACTCACTGCGAATTGCTCCCTGTGCAGTTCCAGCGGGCCATGTTTCTAGTCCTCATGGCGGTTTCGCCGTCGTTGGCTTCCATGTGGTCAGATTCAGCCTAGGTTCAGTTGCCCTCCCTACCTTGTGTCGTTCTCTATTCCAGGTGATCAGTTTACTTTCCCCTCTGCAGACGATGAAGTGATTTACGACGATGTTCCTTATGAGAAAGTGGATTTACAGCAGTGTGGTAGGCGCACACCCCACGCCTCTCTTTCCCACGTCTCCTCTTTGCTCAAGATCACACCGTTTTCTTTCCCTGTTCCTTCACCATTCTTCCTTTCTTATCACAAATATTCTTTTACCGGTCTTGTTAAAATGGCCTTTGGCAAAGATTTCTTGCAAAAATTCAGAAAAATCAGAAGACAGACAGAGAAAGAGAGAGAGAAAGAGAGAGAAAGAGAAAGGAGAGAAAGAGAAAGAAGAGAGAAAGAGAGAGAGAGAAAAAGGAGAGAGAGAGAAAGAAGAGAGAAAGAGAAAGGAGAGAGAGAGAGAGATGATAAATGAAAGAAAAGGATAGGAACCAGTGCATAATTCTGGATAAATAAATCCGTGGTGTTGAGCTTGTTTATCTACCCCAGGGGTTCTCAACCTTGGCAACTTTAAGACTTGTGGCTGGCTGAGGAATTCTGAGTTGAAGTCCACAAGTCTTAAAGTTGCCAAGGTTGAGAACCCCTGATCTACCTGCTCTTAATAGAATGCAACCCCATTTTTTTTTATGAATTGAGGTATATATTCAGTTTTTTAAAAATTTACTTCCGAATCTTAGAGGAATTTTCTCCACCAGGACTTCTTACAGGTTGATAAGCGGTCTGTGATTTCCCAATTTCTTTTCCATCTGTGAACAGATGTCAAGAACCACACTCCAAACATGCTCAGAGGACTTTTATCTGCCCTCCAGCAGTCTAATCATCCTTAATGCAAAAGTGCTTCTACTTTATTTATTTAAAACTTTTGATAGTTTATAAGGTGGCATGCAGCCATGCTCAGCTGATGAAGCAAGGAGATTGTTGTTCATTTTCTCCTTTCTCTGCTAATCCATTCATGGCTAAACACCAGTTCCTTATACTTCATTTTGTTTTGTGTATTTTTCCCCCATGCAACGTTTTCTCTGCAATTAATCCATTTTTATAGAAGCCAGAGGAATTTTCTTGCCAAATCCCAATGCTTTTTCTACAATTCCTTAACATTTTCAGACCTAATTTGCAACATTTCTCTTTTAGCCATAAAAGAAAATGAACAAAAATCAATTTTTACACTAGCTGGCCTGGTCTGGATTGGCAAAAACCCTATTGGGCTTTTCAAGAGTGTGTTTATCTGAAATTCCCATTTTTATTTTTCCCGCTTAGAGAGGGATGTTTAATGTTGCTTTTGCCCCTTTGGGAAACAGTTAATGGTGCGATATTTAATTTCTTCCTTCCTTGTTAGTCATTACTACAGAATATAAGCATTTGGGGGCTTATGAATTTCTCCTCTTGTTTTAAATAAAAACTTTCAGCTTAGTCTAGGACAGCGGTTCTCAACCTGTGGGTCGCAACCCCATTTGGGGTCGAACGACCATTTCACGGGGTTCGCCAAACACCACAGTCCACCATTATTATTTTTTTTGGTCGGCCATTTTTTTTTTGGTCTGCCATTTTTTTCCCCTTTGTGATGCGGGCTGTTGCGCCGCGCATGCGTGATGCGGGCCCGCCATTTTTTTTGTCCGCCATTTTTTTCCCCTTTGCGATGCGGGACGCCGCGCATGCGCGATGCGCCCGTTGCGTCGTGCATGCGCGATGCACCCGTTGCGCCGTGCATGCACGATGCACCCGTTGCGCCACGCATGCGCGATGCGCCTGTTGCGCCGTGCATGCACGATGCGCCCGTTGCGCCGCGCATGCGCAATGCGGGCCGGGGTCAAGCCCCGGAAAAGGTTGAGAATCGCTGGTCTAGGAAGAAATTGACCAAGTATCACTTAGGAAGATTAATAATAATAATAATAATAATAATAATAATAATAATAATAATAATAATAATAATAATAATAATAATAATAATAATATGGCAAAGGCAAGCAAGGGTAGTACCAATAGTAATAGATGCCTTGGGTGGAGTCCCCAAACAACTGGAACACCACTTGAACACCATCATCGGCATTGACAAATTCGCCATTAGTCAATTGCAAAAGGCGGCCTTGCTAGGAACGGCTTCCATCCTGCGACCAGATCTGTAATACCATCAGACATCCACATCTGCCTATCCCAGGTCCTTGGGAAGGATTCGATAGGTAGACAAAAATGCCAAATCCAGTCTGAACATCTGGCTGACTGTGCAATGATCAATAATAATAATAATAGTAGTAGTAGTAGTAGTAGTAGTAGTAGTAGTAGTAGTAGTAGTAGTAAGAATAATAAGAATAAGAATAATAGTTGGAAGGGATCTTGGAGGTCATCTAGTCCAACCCCCTGCTCAGGCAGGAAACCCTACACCAGTGCAGACAAATGGCAGTCCAATCTCTTCTTAAAAACTTCCAATGTTGGAGCAGTCACAATTTCTGGAGGCAGGTAGTTCCACTGGTTAATTGTTCTAAGTGTCAGGAAATTCCTCCTTCGTTCTATTTTTTTTTTTTGAAAATATATTTTATTAGTTTTTTTAATTTTTACAGAAAGAAAAAACTACTCAAATCAAATCATAGTGTTAAAATAATCATCCATAAACAAAACATAAGTACATTTTTCAATACCTCTAATACTAATAACTCAACTGAAAATAATCATACCAAACAATTAACATTACTGCTCGGTACCTCCACCACCACATCCCCCCGACCCTAACCTTCCCCCCTCACTTACCAACTTACTACCTACTTTCCTCCCTCCTTCTCTACTTCTCTATCCTCCTTTCTACTTTCTTTCTACTTTCCTCCCTCCTTCTCCATCTCCGTCCTACTCTTCCCCCTTCTTATCAACTTCCACTTACATCAGCCTTCACTCCTCCTTCCTCTTTCCATCAGATGTGGTGCCCAGAGGCCACCCGAGCAACCCCTTAATAACAGTAATTACATATTCTTACATCCACCCCAATTACAGTTGAGAAAACATCGTATATAAAATTATAAACCCTCCCTAACCCTCCCTCCCGACTTCCCAGAGTGAATACAGGGTAAAACAAAAGAAAACCCACTACATCAAACGAAATTATTGTATAATCCTAACAAGAATTTTAAACTATGTACTATATACAATCTCTAAATCATTTCAATCCATTAAACAAAACAAACAAATCATCTTGTTAAGAATAATAATTTTCATTTACATATCTAAACCATCAATCTAAGTCAAACCTTAAATCACTTCAATCCATTGAGAGGTTATATAAAATCACCCAAACAATCAAGTTTTATATACATCTTCCAGTAATCAACCTCTTTCAAACCATTGAACATCAAATAAAAAAAAATTTCATCTTTTTAGAAAAATAAACAAATAATATCAATAAACCCCTCAATTAAAAAAATATATATATGTTCTTAATCAATTTAATATATCTTCCATTAAACATCCTCTCTTACATCATACTTATAAAATTGGTCTTTAATTCAGCCCATAATCTTAGATTAGCCTTAATTCCTTACATTTAATTTTAAATTTCACTTCTTCAATCGACTTCTGGGCTTTCTCATCTGTCAAATAAACCTCCATAACAAATACAATCTATTTATTCCATTTCTAACTTACATTCCTACAACCTTATCAAATCACATAATGCTTATCTATCCCATCAATCAATCAATCTAATGTCAAACCTAGATCATTTCATAGCAAATACATTCTTCATCAATTTAATTATATCTTCCATTAATCATCTTCTCTTACATCTTACTCATAATCTTAGTCCTTAAATCAGTCCATAATTTTGAATTACCCATAATTCCTTGCATACAATTTTAAATTTCACTCCTTCAGTCGAATTCTAGGTTTTTTCTTCAACCAGGTAAACCTCCATAACGAGACCTCCCTTCCAAATAATAAGTCTCTCTTCTTTACTTGCAATATCATTTGAGTCCAAATAAACCATCTTAACCTTTGCATTAGTCCTCTGTTACTCTTAGCCATAAACTTTTGTTGAGATAACAATTCAAATCTCTGTCTTTGCTTTTTCTGATCCTCAGCCCCATAAATAAGTTGCTTCTTAAATGAATCAATGTCTCTTTTTTCTCAATTAAATCCTCTTCTTGCTGCTTATCTAAAAGGAATAGCCATCCCCTCCTTTCTTGAAACAAATCCTCTTCCTCCTCTCCATAGATGAACTGTTTATCAAGCAAGATCCATTTCCCTTTATTCTCTTTATTCTCAATACTGTCCTCTTCTTGTTCTTGTTCTTCTTCTTGTTGTTTAGATTGTATTATAAAATATTCAGCAGTCGGTTGTAAATCAGTTTCATTTAGAAGAAAGAATCTGCTAAATATTTCTGTAATAGTCTCTTTCAGTATTGCTTTAATCTCTTTCACTATTGCACGCCTTTCTTCTTGAGATTCATCAATACGATCCAAAATAGATTTAACATTTGAATGTAAATTCCACTCCATTTTAAATTTAAAACAATCACTCTGGCTTTAATACAATTCCTACAGCCGTCTCTCTAGCTTCGCTTACGAGAACAAGGAGAGAGAAAAAAAAATGGAGAATTCACTTTCACTTTCAAACACTTTCCTTTAACAGTGAAAGCAGTGAAAGCTATACGCCATTTTGAAAGCATTATGT
The DNA here is from genome assembly GCA_034064705.1 of Bothrops alternatus. Lineage (NCBI taxonomy): Eukaryota > Metazoa > Chordata > Lepidosauria > Squamata > Viperidae > Bothrops > Bothrops alternatus. The sequence continues at coordinate 349,495 of JARGCV010000564.1, forward strand.
TGATTGTAGAAGTTAGAAATATATAGCCAGAAAACAATAAAAAAAATACTTGCAATCCAATAAGAACTCCTGTATTCACTCAGTCTGCTTACAGTCTCTCTTGTGTTCTATTTTTATAAGCAGAAGGGGTCGCGGCGTCTTTCTCTGTCTGATGACAGAAGCATCTCTGGGCAGGAGCGTCCTCAGGAGCTTAGGGAGCTATCACTCTTGATCCCTGAAAACTTTTTCCAGGGATTTAAGAGGTGCTCAACCCTGCTCCTGATGCTCTACACCTCTTCTTTGCCCGAAGAGGGGATTTTTCACCGCAAAAAAACAGCTGATGTACGCTGTTTTTTGCGGCTTTACAAACCCAGGAAATGGAGCCTCACAGAGGAGACTCTAGCGATGCCGGCGGAGCCACCGGAAGCCAATTCCTCCTTCGTTCTAGATATTAGTTCTACATATTCTATCTTACAGGTAGTCCTTGACTTATGACCACAATTGAGCCCAAGACAGTTTGCCTCCTTCTACAACCTTGCCATCGTTGTTAAGCAAATCGCTGCGGTGGCTATTAACATGGTTGCTGAGCGAATCTGGCTTCCCCATTGACTTTACTTGTCTGAAGGTCACGATCACATGACCCCCCTCCCTCCCCCCCGGGAACATGGCGACCGTCATAAATACAAGTCAGTTGCCAAGTCAGTTTGATTCTGGAGATTGTAATTGTGAAAACGGTCAGAAGTCATTTTTTTTCAGCGCTGTTGTAACTTCAGTCACTAAACGGGTGGCTGTAAATCTAGGACTACCTGTGCTTGGGTAATAATCTGAGCTTTTTCCTCTTAATTCCACTTTTCTTTTTCTTTTTAAATTTATCCTGTGCCACTGACGCCTGTCCTTCCGTTTCACCTTCTTGTTCCTATCATTTCTTCTCATCTTGATTCTGGGATCCCCTTTTCTCCACTCGTGCCGGGCTGACCCTCCCCTCTCCCTCTTTCAGATTCAGAGAGAAGCTTAATTTATGAAGATGTTCCTCAGGCCAAGCCCACCTCACAAGAGCCCGATGATCTAGGCTGGAGCTCCAGCGAGTTCGAAAGCTACAGCGACGATTCGGCGGACGAAAGCAAGGCCGATGTGGTCCAGGCCAGGCCCAAAGTTTCGTTCCAGCCGAAGGTAATCGGAGATCGGAAAGGAAAGCCACACCTTTGTGGGGGGGGGCTACAGCCTATGGGTCCCTCAGAGCAGAGATCGCCGTCCAGCCGTGACTGCTTTAAGAGTTGTGGACTTCCACTCCCAGAATTCCCCAGCCAGCGTGGAATCCTGGGAGTTGAAGTCCACGACTCTTAAAAGTGGCCAAGATTGGACCCCTTTAGAAAAGTCAGATCTTTCTCTTGATGGCATCTTGAGTCTTAATTTCTCTTGGTTGGAGGTGTTTGAATTCACCTCCCAGATCCAAGTTGGGGGGCAACTTGGGGGGGGTCACAGGGATGCTCTAACTCTGCTGCTGCCTGCCTGCCAGCCCCCCGCTGCTTTGTGATGTCTCCCCGTCTTTGCTGAGATTCTGGCTGCTCACCGCGATTTCTGTGCCTGTCTCTCTTCCTTTCCCTCTCCTCTCCCTTGGCGCTCGTGTTTTTGGGGGTGGCAGCTTTCTCCCGACCTTCACAGGCTAAAAGAGAGGTGCTCCAGGACTAAGAGGGAGATCTTGGCTTTGAAAGTTGGGGGCAGAGAGATGCAACAACTGAAGCAAAGATACGATTGTAAGGTACTATCCGCCTTCCCCTGCAGCTTTTCTCTTTCTTTCTCTTTTCTTTTCTCTTTCCTTTCCCGTTCGGATTTGGGGTGCGGGGAAAAAACGGCATTTCCTGTTCCTGTCTGTGTCTTTAGGCTTCAAATCTTGGCTTGCTGCTTTGTCTGCTTTGCAAGAAGAACTGACCTAAAAAAAAGAAAAGAAACAAAAACAGAATATATATATATATATATATATATATATATTTTATCCTGTAGCTTGTGTCTGTCTTATTTAGACTTTTCTCTTTGGGTTTCAGTGAGATGGGGGTTAGGCAGTAAGGAGAGGATTATTATGATTATTAATACGATTATTAGATTTAAATATTCTGGAAAATGATAAAAAAATAAATAAGAAAGGGACTACCTGGCTTAATAGTTAGGACTTAGATTTATAAGGGAAATTGAAAACAACTGTTAGGAATCAGCCTTGAACTATTCTTTAGCCCAGAAAATATAGATGATGGATTTGAGACAATAAAGGCTACTCTGTTTATAAATAGTGATGTGCTAGGACAAGAAATAGAAAATCTATATTAAATAGAATGTGAATATATTTAAGTAAGTAATATGTGTATTTTAGATATTATAACTTTTGCGTAGTGAAATAAAGGAAATTTGGGTTACCGGGACTTTACATGCAATGGATGTTAAAGGTACATTGGAATACTGTAATTAAAAATGAAAAAATTAGCCAAAACGTAAAACAGGCTATGGATATGTATAAGCAAAAAGTATATTGATAAATGTGTTAATTGAGTTAGCCATGGTTAGAAATTTATTAATTTAAGTATGATACATTGAATGTTAAGGGAAATAGAGAAGGAATTTTCGATAATGGAACCTGAGATATGTACTAGAGACTTTGTTATTGAACTATTGACTGCCCAGTCACCACGCTGCTTTCCAAGCACTCAAATATAAAACTGGAAAACCAATAAAATTTGTTTAAAAAAAAAGAAAAAAAGAGGTTAATAAATAGAATAGGGGTCTTCAAACTCGATTCTTTTATGACTTGTGGACTTCAACTCCCAGAATTCCTCAGCCAGCATGGGGGAATTATGGCCCCTTCATGACTTGTGGACTTCAACTCCCAGAATTCCTCAGCCAGCGTGCACGCTGGCTGAGGAATTCTGGGAGTTGAAGTCCACAAATCATCAAAGGGCCAAGTTTGAAGACTCCTGAAATAGATTAGCAGGCTGAATTAGCGTTTGAATGTCAGTCAAGTGACCTCAGGGAAGCTGTGACGGTCATACCTGCGAGGACCAGTTAGAAAATTACTTTCCAAGCACCGTCGCAACTTTGTACCGTTGTTAAACAGGACAGTCATTAAGGGAGGACTAGCTGTATTCTACTTATAGTTAGGAACTATAAGTCTTCTTTAATCTCAGCATCAGGACTTCTTCTCCAGAAGTTTGTTGACGACCATCACACTATCTCACCGTCTCTTGATGTCTCACTTAACAACCCCCTGTGAGGTCGTAAGTCTGCGGCAGTCACAGGGCATCTGGCTGAGCAGCAGAGTTGCTGGACTCCACAGCAATCATTAAGCCAGGATGAGCTTTATTTTTCCGGAACGGGAACAACACTGATGTTGTTGCCAGGATGTCCAACAGCACCTGTTGGCCTTCTATATTTGTTTTTAACCCTGATTTTCCGCAGATGACCCAGCTCATGAAAGCAGCGAAAAGCGGCACCAAGGATGGTTTGGAAAAGACCAAAATTGCGGTGATGCGAACTTTTCTGCATAAGAAAGATATTCCAGGTAATTGGGTTTATCTGGCATTCTTCACCCAGGTGACTTTTGGGGTCACCTAAGGGGGAACAAAAAGTACAGGCAATCCTCGATTTAACAACGGTTTGTTTAGTGATCATTCAAAGTTACAACAGCAGGGGAAAAAGTGACTTACCATCTTTTTCACGTGATCAAAATCTGGACGCTTGGCCGCCGAACTCGTATTTATAACGGTCGCAGTGTCCCTCATCCCCCTTTTGCGAGCTTCCGACAAGCCATGGGGAAGCCAGATTCACTTAATAACCGGGTGATTCACTTAACAACAACAACAATAATAGTAATGTTGGAAGGGACCTTGGAGGTCATCTAGTCCAACCCCCTGCTCAGGCAGGAAACCCTATACCATTTTGGACAAAGGGCTGTCCAGTCTCTTCTTAAAAACTTCCAGTGTTGGAGCACTCACCGCTTCTGGAGGCAGGTTGTTCCACTGGTTAATTGTTCTCCCTCTCAGGAAGTTTTTCAGCTGTGACAGGAAAGGTCTAAAATGGGGCAAAATTCACTTAACAAATGCCTTGCTTAGCAACAGAAATTGTTGTGTTGTAAGTCGAGGACTGCCTGTACTGGAGACAATTATTTTACCACTTTTTTTTGGGGGGCGAATCATTTAATAGCACCTTTAAAAGATAAGCAGCAAAGTTATAGGAGATGTAAAATCCAGATTATGAAGAGTATTAGGAGTTAAAAAGTGCATTCAGTGGCCCAATTGCATTGATGACTGCCGATCTGTTCTCTAAAAGTTAGGATTTGGACGAAATCACGCTGGGCTCTTTCAGTTTTGGGTTGTTTCGCAAAGTCATCCACTTCATCATTAGACAAAACACACTTTCTGTTTCCTTCATCACTTCCCTTATTGCAGCATTAGTGAAACTCCTGTGATTGACGGGAAAAAGAGGAGAGAAATCCTGAAACCGAAAAGGTTTTGATTTTCTCTGGATGTGCCATTGGGTTGCTAATGGAGACTTTTGATGCAATAAAATCAGCTGTCTTACAAAATTTATGTATTCTGGGGTAGATGCAGGGATCTCCAACATTGGCAACTTTAAAACTGGTGGACTTCAACTCCCAGAATCCCCCTGAGCGGCTGGGGAATTCTGGGAGTTTGAAGTCCACAGGTTTTAAAGTTGCAATGGTTGAAGACCCTTCCCTTAAAAGATAGACTCGATGGGAAAGTGACTTGACGGTATGTACCAGGGGTAGGCAACCTTGGCCCCTTCATGATTCGTGGACTTCAACTCCCAGAATTCCTGAGCCAGCCTGGCTCAGCTTGGAAACCTCTCCCTTTCCCCTCAGCATGGCTGGCTGAGGGATTGTGGGAGTTGAAGTCCACGAGTCATGAAAGAGCCAAGGTTGCCTATTTCTGGCCTAGGCCACTTTATGACTCGTGGACCTCAACTCCCAGAATTCCTGAGCCAGCCTGGCTCAGCTTGGAAACCTCTCCCTTTCTGCTCAGCATGGCTGTCTCAAGAATTCTGGGAGTTGAAGTCCGCCAGTCATGAGGGGCCCATAGTTCCCCCATGCTGGCTCAGGAATTCTGGGAGTTGAAGTCCACCAGTCATAAAAGAGCCAAGGTTGCCTACCCCTGGCCTAGGCCTAGGCCCCCTCATGACTCGTGGACTTCAATTCCCAGAATTCCTCAGCCAGCATGGCTCAGCTTGGAAACCTCCCTTTCCCCTCCACATGGCTGGGTCAGGAATTCTGGGAGTTGAAGTCCATGAGTCATAAAAGAGCCAAGGTTGCCTACCTCTGGTATATACCGTACTAGTTTTCTGAATTTCTTTGCAAAACTTTGTAGAATCAAGGGTTGTGTGCCTTCAGTCAGCCAGATGCAAAGATAGACAGTGGGTGATGATTTTCTTTATTATCTGGAAATTTGAGCCACCAAATCTCACCTTTGCAAAGTCAAAAGTGAATAGTTGGGTTTGAGGAATAGAGCATGGCCAATTAGTGATCCTGGTTTGGGTAAGAAACACAAAAAAATCCCCTCTCTAGATTTAACCTGGTTTGCAGACACAGTGGGGAGTCTACTGCAAGTGAAACCAGTATATTATTGTGGGTTTAGTAAATTATCTCTCTAATTTATGCCATTTCTGGGTATCTCTTTAATTCCAAGAAGTTTTTTTTCCTCGGAATATTTTTTAATAGTGTTTCTAATTCTCATAGAAACAGAGATGAGACAAGACTTTCTTTCTTTCTTTCTTTCTTTCTTTCTTTCTTTCTTTCTTTCTTTCTTTCTTTCTTTCTTTCTTTCTTTCATCTCTTTTTCTCTTTTCTTTCTTTTTCTTTTTCTCTCCTTCCCTTCTCCATTTCCTTTCCTTCCTTCCTTCCTTCCTTCCTTCCTTCCTTCTTTCCTTCCTTCCTTCCTTTCTACCTGTCTGCCTGCCTTCCTTCCTTCCTCTTTCTCTGAGTAAATTAAACTCTGATGGTGTTTGAATTTGAAAAAAAATGTTGTTTTTTTAAATTGTGTTGTCCCTCTTTCAACATTTGCTGCAAACTAGGTTTGCTTCTGGAAACCAAGAATGTTATAAATAATGAGATGTGAGCTGCAGAACTCAGCCTGAGCGTTTTTCTCTCTCTTACACACACAAAGACAAACACAAACACAGATGGAGCGGGTGACTCTCCTTCAATCAGTCCTCAAAGTTCAATCCCAGCACAATTTTCTTACCCACTTCCTTGTTTTGTGTGGCACCGTTGCAAAACGTTGCTAGAATAACTACAAAAACTGCTTACACAGGGGGAAAAAAAACATAGTAGGAAGCAGCTCAACTTAACATTCGCTTGGAGTTTCTTTTATCTGTCCATATAATTACATAAATGCAAGGCTTATGGGGGGGGCACAAGGCTATTACTGAGCTAGGGGAAAAAAAGACCCCCAAACTCAGCTTTTCAGGGTTTGAAGGAAAGCAGGGGAACCGTGCCAGGATCCTGCCAAGTTGCTTTTCCCAAGAGAACAAGTGGGAATTCATGAGCGAAAGAATTAAGCGCGGCTGATGGTGGTCCTTCCTTCGCTGTAGCTGCGGATGGAGAGCCAAGCAGTGGGGTCTCTGGACCGGAAAGGAAGCGGTCGCTCTCCTGGACCGGGGAGATTGCCGTGGTCCGTAGCTTCTCCGCAGAGAGAGGTACGGATCCAGCTGGGATCCCTCCGGGAAGCAAAGCACGGCTTGGTGTGCAGTGTGGCATTGTGATTGCTTCTAAGCAGCTGATGGGGAGGTTGACATCCTTGAAAAAATGCCCTTTGTGGAAAGCAGACTGGGGTGGGGGAGCCACTCAGTGCCTTATTTTGTGCAATTGTGTGGACACCGCTTTGGCAAGGACGTGGCTCACGGCTAGGCAAAATAATTTAGGTTAGGAAAAAAGGGGGACTTGAAAAGGGAATGTGGGGGAGCACAGAAAGACTGAGGCCCGCCCGCCCGTCCTTTGGAGAGCAGAGCCAAACCAAGCAAAGTTGACTTGGATTCCCACGGTCTATATCCTAAGTCTTGTTATTCTTACTGGCCGCTGGGTCTGGACTGCGACTCTTTTCTGCTAAGCCAGGATTGATCATTAGTGAGTTAACTAAGGATGAAGATCTCAAGCAGCCTCCGTGCATTTATCCAGAAATGGAACTGTGCGGAGTCGCTCACCTTGCAGATCGGACCAGCTCCCTTTGGCTTTGCAAGTCTTTGTTAACCCAATTTTTTCTCCTCCTCTCGCTTAGAGTTTTCCATTACCCTGACTTGATTCTCTCCCAGAGAATCCCAGAGCAAACAGCAGGATGCCCCCAGTGTTTGTTTGTTGCTTCTGGGGGGGGGGAAATGAAATTTCTATTCACACCCCCGTTGTGTGTTTTTTATTTGTTTTGCACCTCAATCCCCGGGCCCTGTTTGAACAAAAGAGCCAAGGTCTGAAAAGTGGGAATAAATTTTGGGGCAGTGTTTTTGTCTGGACGGGGGTGCCTGCGAGATTGGTCAACCCAGAGGTTTCTGAGATGGTCTTCCCCAACAGGATGTTTTTGGAGACCCTTCCCCTCCCCTCTCTTTTCGAGCTGCTTCCGTTCTCAGCCGCCTCCCCGGATGGCAGCTCTCCCAAGTGCGGCAGGCAGCTGTTCCCAAAATTAGGGAAGGAAAGGTCAGCCTTGCCATCATTGGGCTATTCTCGTCGTCACCCCGCCCCAGCGGCTCACGCGCTCCATTTCCCCCCCTCTGCTGCCGGCTTGGATCTCCCTGGGGTCTGGCCGGTATCCTGACCCCCTTCTGCAAGGATGGAGAGCCCCCCACTCAATGGGAACTGATTTTCAGTCAGAGTTTTGAGAAAGAGGAAGCTTGGGGCTGGTTGAGTGATAGGAGGGGAAGAATTGCTCCCACGGATAAGATGTGGAGGAAACGGCATCGGGCGAGTGCCAAGGATTACGTGATCGTTCACTTCTCCTCCTCCTCCTCCTCCTCCTCCTCCTCCGTCTCAGGTAAGGCCAGGTAGCTGGCCCATCTTCCCCCCCTCCCCTTGTAGGTCCCTTGAGTCCTGTGCTGAGCGGTGGGGTTTGTGTTTTGGGCTCGGTCAGCTCTGCCAAGATTCAGCCAGCTTGGTGGCGCCGCATCCCGCGTGGCTGGTGGATGCTTTGCCCTCCTTGGCGAGGATTTTACTTGCAGTTGGGGAAATGAATTCATTGGCCATCTGTTCTTTATTTTATTTATAACTTGCTTTTTCTCGTGAGCAACAAAGTCTCTTTAGAACTGGCGGGGTGGGACGGGCTGGCACAGGAGACAGATGGAGCGAGAACCAAAATTAAATCTCCCCACTTCCCCATCCAGCACCCTCTGAGGCTTAAGCATGCAGCTTGGCTTACTTGCTAGACTCGCCCGCTCCCGATTTGTCTCCCTAAGGGAGCCCATGCTTGGGCTGCCAAAGTTAGATGTTACCTCTCTGTATTTTATTCGCATCCCTTCCAGAAACGTGCCGTTTTTTTTTGTTCCTTTGCTGACTTCTGCTTTGGAGACGCTGCCCATCCAGAAATCTTCTTGGGTTCCACTGGCAGTGCCAACTGTGCCAAAGGGGTGGACTTTTGCTGAGTCACTTTGCGCCATCAATTTTGTCTGTGCTAGAGAAGGCTCATTTTGCAAAAAATTAGAAGCTTGCTTTTTTTCGCCCCAGCCTGGGACTTGTCAGTGCACCAATTAATACCCCCTCAAGCAATGTTGAAATGGCCAGACTAATAAGAATAATAAATTGGTATGCCGTTGGCCTGAATGTCCTTCTGATTTTTCCTTTTTTTTTTCTCTCAAACCCTTTGGGTGTCTACCGTTGAGGACTAGAAGCATGTTTTAAACCTAGAAGGATAGTCAGCGAAGGAGATGTGGAGTGCTGACGTGTGCAGAGAGGGATCCCTGCTAGAGACCATTTAAGTTTAATCCACGTTGCTTCGTTTTGCTTCGGGGAATATTAACCACGTTCATCAAACGCACTACTAAAGAAAAGAGTCACTTTATTCTTATTTTGCCTGCTTTTGGCCCTCAGGGGACTCGGAAGAAGAAGACCTGGGTTTCCTGGAGGTCCCCGTTTCAGATGCCAAACAGCTGCCAGAGTTGGGGCCGATGCCCGAAGGGTTAAACCCTGAACAGGTTTGTTTAGGGCAAAACCTCTTTAGCTGGGATTTGGGGACCTCTTTTTTTTTTTTTTTTTTTTGCAAAGGGCTCTGTCTGGTTGCAACCCAATCTTCCAGGGTGAAGTTTTGAGGTTTGAAGGCAAGCGTGGCTGAGTTTGTGGAACTCCCTTGTGGCAGGGAGTTCCGCAAGCTTCCCGGCGGGCTTCATTCTGTTTTCTCCGCTTTCTCCCAGGTCATACGTCGTCACATCCTGGGCTCCATTGTCCAGAGCGAGAGAAGCTATGTGGACTCGCTGAGGCGCATTTTACAGGTATTTCGTCTTTTTATTTTTATTTTTATTTTTTTTTGGCTTTTCGACAAGAGATGCTCTCTGGGTGCCACTTTGGGAACCCAAATCTCACATTGTATGATGATGATAGTAATAATAGTAATAATAATAAAGTTGGAAGGGACCTTGGAGGTCATCTAGTCCAACCCCCTGTTCAGGCAGGAAACCCTATACCCATTTTGTCGAGATGACAGAGGGATTCTGGCTGTCTAATGCAGTCCTTGACTTACGTCCACAATGGAGCCCATTTCTGTTGTTAAGTGAGACGGTTAAGTCAGTTTCGTCCCATTTTACGACCTCCCTTGCCACGGTTGTTAAGTGAATCCGACTTCCCCCATTGTCTTGGCTTTTCCTAAGGTGGCAAAAGGGGATCACGGGACCCGGTGTGGGGGGGGACGCTGCGACTGTCATAAATGTGAGTCAGTTGTCAAGCGTCAGCATTTTGACCACGTGACCCTGGGGATGCTGCAGCGGACGTAAGTGTGAAAAACGGTCATAAGTCGTCTTTTTTCCAGTGCTGTCATAACTTTGGACGGTCACTAAATGAACTATTTAATTTAATTTATATTTATTTAATTTAATTTATATGCCGCCCTTCTCCCAAGACTCAGGGCGGCTCACAACAACTGTTATAAGTCGAGGACTACCCATCCTTGCGGTTTAGATTTAGAAAGTGGAATCAGATCCTTAGATGAACAACGGGAACACAACCCTGGGGGAATAGAGGCAGTCCTCGACTTAATAGTTCATTTAGTGACCGCTTGATGTTAAGAACAGCACTGAAAAAAAGTGACGTATGACCGTTTTTCTCACTGAGCAACCGTCGCAGTGCCCCCCATGGGTCACGTGATCCAAATCTTTCATCTTTTGGACCCCCAGGGTTGTCTATCCTGCAAAGACCAATCCGGTTATTCCGTGAACCACAACTGGGAGACGGAATCTCTGTCCCAAGTCGAATCGCCCACATTTTCAACCATTTTTATGATGATTGTTTAAGTGAGTCCCTGTATTATTCAGCGAATCTGCGGTCGTTAAGTGAACACCCTGGTTGTAAGCGTGAATCCATCCTTCTAAACGGCTGTGTTTTTTGGTCGGGGGAAAAAAAAAGGCCACAACTCATGGTCACATGACCAGAGGACACCACAGCTGGTTGTGTATGCGAGCCTGAACTGGGATGCCGTGACTATGAGGTCGTTGCCACAGTTGTAAATGCGAGGATCTTAGAATAGAATAGAGCTGGAAGGGACCTTGGAGGCCTTCTAGTCCAGCCCCCCGCTCATGCAGGAGAACCTATACCATCTCAGACAAGTGATTGTCCAGTCTCTTCTTAAAAACCTCCAGGGATGGAACACCTACAATTTCTGGTGGCAAGCTGTTCCACAGGTTAATTGTCCTCACTGTTAGGAAGTTTCTCCTTAATTCCAGGTTGCTTCTATCTTTGATCAGTTTCCATCCATTGTTTCTCGTCCTGCCCTCTGCTCTGGGGAATAAACTGACCCCCTCTTCTTTGTGGCAGCCCCTCAGATACTGGAACGCTCCTATCATGTCTCCCCTGTTTCTTCTCGTCTTTAGACTAGCCAAACCCAAGTCCTGCAGCCGTTCTTCGTATTGTTTTAGTCTCCAGGCCTTGGATCATCTTAGTTGCTCTTCTTTGCACTCTTTCCAAACTCTCAACATCTTTTTTGTGATGTGGTGACCAAAATTGGCTGCAGTATTCCACGTGAAGAATCTGTTTTAAATGACATTTTTCAGCACTGTCGTAAAATTGAGCGGTCCGTCAACGGAATGGTTGAAAGTCCAGGCCTAGCTGTCTCTCCGTTTTCAATCCCAAACAGATGGGTTAAACTGGGCATTTTCTCATATTTATTTATTTATTTGTTAAATGTATGGACCGCCTGTCCCGCTGTGAGGCTACTCACAATAATTCTCTCCTCTCGTACTGTGTCCAGTTCTGGTCACCCCAGTTCAAGGAAGACACTGACAAACTGGAGCAAGTTCAAAGGAGAGCTACCAAGATGGTGAACGGTCTACAAACCATGTCCTATGAGGAACGGTTAAAGGAATTGGGAATGTTTAGTCTACAGAAAAGAAGACTGAGAGGAGACATGATAGCTGTCTACAAATACCTGAAGGGCTGTCACAGTGCAGAGGGATCAGCCCTGTTCTCACTTGCCCAAGGAAGGACTAGAAACAATGGGATGAAACTGCAGGGGAAAAGATTCAGATTAGATGTTAGAAAAAAATTTCTAACAGTAAGGGTGATCGACCAGTGGAACAGGTTGCCACAGGAGGTGGTGAGCTCCCCTTCGATGGAGGTCTTCAAGCAGAGACTGGACGGCCATCTATCTGGGATGGTTTAAGGAATCCTGCCTCGAGCAGGGGGTTGGACTCGATGACCCGGGAGGTCCCCTCCAACTCTACGATTCTATGATTCTATGAACATTTACCAAAACAGAAGGCCTGTGAACAGAAGTAAAATAACAGAACTATTGAAAAGAACACAACGAGAATAAATACAGATAATACAGATACAGAATTTCGATCATGTGACCATGGGGATGCTGTAACAGCTGTAAGTGTGAAAAATGGTCGTAAGTCATTTTACTCAATGCCGTTGTAACTTTGAACTTTGACTAAACCAATTCTTGTAAGTCAAGGAGTACCTGCACATCAGCATGATAACCCAAAAGGTGGCCAGGTCATCAATGGCGTCTCCTGTCCTCTTCCAAACAGGATTACAGGAACCCCTTGATGGAGATGGAGCCCAAAGTACTCAGTGCTAGGAAATGCCAAGTGGTCTTCTTCCGGGTCAAAGAGATCCTCCAGTGCCACTCCATGTTCCAAATCGCCTTGTCTTCACGGGTGGTTGAGTGGGACTCCATGGAGAAGATCGGTGACCTCTTTGTGGCTTCGGTGAGCAATGATTAGGACGTGGATATGGCTGCCCACCTCAAAGATGTGACTTCTCCAGACCTTCTAGGGACTCTGGAAGTGAATCTTGGGATCTGAGGCAGCTCCTGACACTGTCCTCCATTTCTTCTCCAAAGTTCTCCAAGTCCATGGTCTTGGATGTATACAGTGAATACGTCAACAACTTCACCAGTGCCATGTCCTTAATCAAGAAGGCCTGCTTGACCAAACCGGCTTTCTTGGAGTTCCTCAAGGTAAGAAGGATGGACCTCACAAAGGGCCCTGGACCGTGTTGCAGACCCATCAAGGGCTTATTCTTAGTTTAGTGCTCATAGAGCACTATCCATCATCCTGGTTTCTCCAGATGTATGGCCGTTGTCTCAGAAGCTCGATGGATGAAGAAGTCTTCTCCTGTCCTTGAAGTTTCAGCTATTGAGATCGTGACGGCGTTTCGACGGCTACGAGGGAAAGATAATTGGCTTCGTTAACTAATCCATTCTGCAGCTAAATTGCATTTGAATACGAATCCGCTGCGAGGATCTAATGGGGATAATGAAAAATTGTGTTTGCCTTTTTTTGCCGTTGAGTTTAGTAGTATAAAAATGAATAATTTGGGTCTAATCTGCTGCTCGGTTAATCCGAGGTCCTTGTTTTGTTAACAGTGGAGGGATATGGAAAGTTGGACGCAGTTGAAGAATGCCTGGATCTAAAGCCCACTTCAGGATAGAGTTGTAGAGTATATAATGGTTTACCCTAATCCACACTGAATACGTTCAGTTGGCAAGATGGGGATTGTTGATGGTCCTATAGCAGAGCTGACGTTGAACAGGACAAGCCTTTCTGGGTTGAGATGTGATGGCCCCAGTAAAAGCCCCACATATACATTGGAGAAGGAAGGACAGAAGTGTCCCAAAGGTGCAAGTGGACTTCCTTGTTTTTCTTTGAAGACATTTTGAAGAAGTTTCCTCAGCTCTGACCGGAGGGTGGGGGATGGAAGGATTTATACACCTTGCAGACGGACGGTCCTTTGCCTTATTTTGGAGAGTCCTTGAGACCATTTGGAGATTGATCTGTGCCCGCGGGGTCCCCTGAGTAGAGCAAATGTGTGTGGAGCCTTCTTGGAGCTGCTGAAAGGACAGTGTTGTAGGCAGGAGATAGAGGATGTCCTATCCCTCCAGTGTACAACACAGCCCTTGAAACAGTTCCAAGAAGGCGCCCCACCCATTTGCACCACTCAGCTGACCCTCAGGACACAGATAAATCTCTCCGAAAGGAGGCAAATGACCAGCGGTCTGCAAGGAATATAAATCATTCCATTCACTACCATCCAGTCGGAGCTTGGGTGAGAAGCGAAACGTCTTCGAAGACCAACAAGGAAGTCCAGTTGCCCACAAAGGTGCTGAAAAAGTGCCTTTGAGACAACCGTGACCTGGATGACTGAGACCGTCCAGAGACACGAAAAACAGAAGCAATTCTAACATCCTTTTTGCAGAAGAAACAGATGGCCAGCCTTGACCGAGTCACCCTCTATGGCTTGATGGTGAAACCCATTCAAAGATTCCCCCAGTTTATCCTTCTACTCCAGGTAACCATTTTTTGTTTTCTTGGGTTCCCGAATCCTGGAAGAACTTCCAGACGGGTGGGCTTCAACTCCCCCAAATTCCACAGCCAGCTTGAGGTGAAGCCCACCCATCTTCTAGTCTGCAAGGTTGAGGAACGTGGAGCTAGATTGTGCCAAGCCGAGGGAAAGGGTTGGCATGGCACGTTGAGAAAACATCTGGGGTGGGACCGAGCGTGGAATTCAGATGGCCTCAGTTGACCACGCTTCCAACTTGTGCTCTGTCTTCCCTCCTGTCAGGATATGCTGAAGAACACCCCCAAAGGACACGCTGACCGGTTGTCCCTCCAGCTCGCCCTCACAGAACTGGAGACCTTGGCTGAGAAGCTGAACGAGCAGAAGAGGTTGGCCGACCAGGTGGTTGAGATCCAGCAACTGACCAAGAGCATCAGTGACCGCAGCCATCTCCATAAGGTGCGTAACTCTTCAACAGGAGACCCAGCCCAGCGGGTCAGTTCCAACTTACTTCTGGATGTCTTTGGAGTGACAACTTCCAGGATCCACACAACTGGCGGACTTACGACATGCTTTGTTTTTGATCAGCTCTGTCAGGTTCCTCTTTGGCTCCCGGGACAATTTTAGGGGGCGCCCCCAAACGGAAAGAGCCGTGCAGGCAGAGAGAGGCATTTGACCCTTAAGGGGGCATTTGGGTTTTGGGAAGTTCAGGTGATCTGAGATGACTGTACAGATAATCCTTGACTTACGACCACAGTTGAGCTAAGTGAGACAAAAGGGGATCACGTGACCCTCATAAGTGCGAGTCAATTGTCAAGTGCCGTGACTTTTGGTCGTGTAACTGCGGGGATGCTGCAAGGGTCATAAGCCACTTACTTCAGCGTTGTTGTGACTGTGAACGGCCGCGAAGTGGACCGTTGTAAGTCAAAGACTACCTTTACAATGGAAGGTTGAGCTGGAGATTGCCTTCTCCTTGAATTTTAAGCACCCACAAAATTTGCTTTTGGGGTGAACGGCTGCTGGAATCCCAAATAAAAGCAGTTCCAAGGTTGCTCCTCTCCCGGTCTCTTTACCGAAGCTACATTTGAGGGAATCAAATTTTTAAAGCCTTGAAAATTTGTTTAGAAAAGATTTTGAAGCTGGAAAATATATATATATATGTAACCCAAATGCAAGCACTCCCATTGAGCCGATCCATTTCAAAGCAGATTTTCCCAAACCTGCTTCGGATCTGAACCGTTACGTGTCCTTAATTTGCTTACTCTGAGCGAAGCAATCCTATAATCCAAAAAAAAAACCTATTAATTCAATAGCATCCTGTGATTTGTGGCTTGGTCTTTAATGCTGGCTTCTTTAACAAACGGTGGTTAAATCATCTGCGTTCGCCAACAATATCTGAACTACGGTTCTCTTATTTTTTTCCTGGTTTTTCTCCTCCAGGGAAAATAGCCTTTAAAAGCAGAGAGATCTTTTCGCCCTGCTCATTTCTCAAAGAAGGCCAAGGTTCTGTTTTTGCTTTGTAATTTGACTTTTGTTTTCCTTCCCCCCCCCTCCTCCAGTTGTTAAATTCGGGGCAACGGCAGCTGTTATTTTGCGAGACCCTAACCGAGACCGTTTACAGCGACCGAGGTCAACTAATCAAATCCAAGGAACGCAAGGTGTTTCTTTTGAACGACGTGCTGGTGTGCGCCAACATCAACTTCAAGTGAGTTGTGTGTCACGGAGAGAAGGGCACAGGGGGAGGCTGTCATCCGGCACGTGTCCTAACAGAAATAGAGATTAAAAATGCGGAGGGGTTTTGGTGCACGTCCTTGGCATTCTCAGGACGTACTTTGGCCTGGAGGAACAAACCTGAATTTCCTGCCCTGTGTAGAATTATTGGCAGACT
Source organism: Bothrops alternatus (assembly GCA_034064705.1). Lineage (NCBI taxonomy): Eukaryota > Metazoa > Chordata > Lepidosauria > Squamata > Viperidae > Bothrops > Bothrops alternatus. The sequence goes on from JARGCV010000564.1 coordinate 365,328, forward strand.
CTGCGAGAATTATTCCTTGCTGAAATGTGGGGAGGGGGGGGAGTCTTGTAATTCCAGAAGGCAGGTGCGTTGTTCGAAAGTGGAAAATGTTTATTTCCAGAGTTGGAGGCTTTATGACCGGGGTCGCCAACCTTGGCAACTTTAAGACTTGTGGACTTCAACTTCCAGAATTCTCCAGCCAGTATATCTATCTATGCTGGCTGGGGAATTCTGGGAGTTGAAGTCCCCAGGTGTTAAAGTTGCCAAGGCTGGAGACCCCTGCTTTATGGGGAGGAAGACCCGAAACCATGTTGTTGTTGTTATTATTATCATTATTATTATCATTATCAACAACAACAACAACAACAATAATAATAATAATACACTTGGAAAGGACCTTGGAGGTCATCTAGTCCAACCCCCTGCTCAGGCAGGAAACCCAATACCATTTCAGACAAATGGCTGTCCAGTCTCTTCTTAAAAACTTCCAGTGTTGGAGCATTCACCGCTTCTGGAGGCAGGTTGTTCCACCGGTTAATTGTTCTCATTGTCAGGAAATTCCTCCTTAGTTCTAGGTTGCTTCTCTCCTTGCTTAGTTTCCATCCATTGCTTCTTGTCCTGCCTTCAGGTGCTTTGGAGAATAGGTTTCTCCCCTCTTAATAGAATAACAGTTGGAAGGGAGGTCTTCTAGTCCAACCCCCTGCTCAGGCAGGAAACCTTATACCATTTCAGGCAGATGGCTGTCCAGTCTCTTCTTAAAAACTTCCAGTGTTGGAGCATTCACAGCTTCTGGAGGCAGGTTGTTCCACTGGTTAATTGTTCTCCCTGTTGGGAAATTTCTCCTTGGTTCTAGGTTGCTTCTCTATTGCTCCTTGTCCTGCCTTCAGGCGCTTTGGAGAATAGCTTGACTCCCTCTTCTTTGGGGCAGCCCCTGAGATACTGGAACACTGCTATCATGTCACCCCTGGTCCTTCTCTTCATTAAACTAGACATAGACATGTATGTATGCCTATGTCTAGTTTAACTAAACTAAAGTAGACAATGTACGCAAATTAGAAGCAAGAATTAACTTTTGGGGGCTCTGCATTAAATCCGTCAACTGCTCCAAACACCAAAGAAATTTAAAATTAAAAACAAAAAACAAAATTCTGTTCGGAGGAGAATTAGATAATGACTTTTGCTTTGATGTTTCTCTTCGTCAGGCCCGTGAACACCGGGTAGGACGTGAAGGGCAGGTTGGAGAGATGCAGTGGTTGTGTGAATGGCTGCGAATGCATGGTGTGAAACAGGCATGCAACTGAAGTATCTTTGTGTTGATTTGCGAGCCTGTAGCATCCATAAAGGGGAGCTGTGGTGCTGTTTTGCATTATTGTGGTTTTTTTTAAAAAACAATATTCCATTCCCCCCCCCAAAAAAAGATTATTCAACAGATAGTCCTCAAGTTATAGTCATTTGTTCAGCGACTGTTCAGAGTTACAACGGCACTGGAAAAAAAACAGACCCGTAAAAACTGACACTCTTTACCTGTGACCGTCGCAGCATCCTCGGGGTCACATGATCCAGGAGGTCTTCACATCCAGGGCTCACCCAATTCTCTTAAAGGCCATACATTTCGCTTAATACTGCAGTGATTCATTTAACGACCGTGCGAAAAGGGCCATAACATTGGAAGCAACTCATTTAACCACCTGACTTAGCCACGGAAATTCGATTGTGGTCATAACTTGAGGACTTCCTGTTTTCTTCCTGGCAAATGAGGAATGCCACCCTCAAGGTGCAAAACTGGGCATTGGGGAGGGGGATTGTTTTATGTCCCACCTGTCCATCCAGGTGTGTAAGGAAGAAAGCTTCACCGCCCCTAAAAAAGTTTGGGAAGGGGGGGGGGAAAGGTCCATTTTTCTCCTCCCTCCTTGCATGTCTTTGCCGTGTCTTGTGCGGAGTTCGAGAATTATTATCCTTGCGAAATCCGCTCGGTGCTTTGAGGATGGCGGAGCGCGTCCTGCAGACTTTTCCTGGGCTGCCATTTTGGCTGTATTGGGCCTGAAAGCAGACCATGCCTGTCCTCTGTTGTTTTGTTTTAATCTGGGCTTTCTTTCTCGCAGGGGGCAGCTAGAGATCAGCAGTCTGGTCCCTTTGGGGCCCAAGTATATTGTGAAGTGGAATGCAGCCTTGCCTCAGGTTCAGGTGCTAGAAGTGGGACAGGAATGCAGCGCCAAGGAGAAAGACGGCATTGCCATCCCGAACGTGGGCTCCAGGAAACCGGCGCCACCCAGCCAGTCTGCTCATAGTAAGGAAATTTCTCTCCTTTTCCCACGGCTCAAAACGGACGGCAGAGGGGAGGGGAGGGGGATGAGCCATAAAAAAAAGTCAGGACATTTGGCGTTCACCCCTAAAAATCTTCCTTTGAAATCTCCCTTGGACCCATCCTTTTTCCTTTCGGGAGCACCCGTTGCAAATATCACCCGAAATGTTTTATAAGCTCTGTTTGAGCCAACTTAGGTGGCTTGTAAATTCTCCTTTTTCTGCTATGTGTTCAAAACGGATTCAACACTCTCTCTCTCTTTCTCTCTCTCTCTTTCTCTTTATGTTTCTTTATCTCTCTCTCTTCTCTCTCTTTCTCTCTCTCTTTATCCATCCATCCATCTCTATCTATCTATCTATCTATCTATCTATCTATCTATCTATCTATCTACACATATAATATAGCTATCTCTATCTAGCTGCCTACCTACCTACCTACCTACCTACCTATCATCTCTCTACCTATCTACCTACCTACCTATCTCCTACCTATCCATCCATCCATCCATCCATCTATCTCTATCTGCCTGTCTGTCTATCTATCTATCTATCCATTCTATCTGTCTGTCACTCTAGCTATCTAGCTATCAAATCTATCTACACATATATATAGCTATCTCTGTCTAGCTGCCTGCCTACCTACCTACCTACCCATCCATCCATCCATCCATCCATCTATCTACCTCCTATCTATCTATCATCTCTCTCTCTTTACCTTCTACCTACCTAACTACATCTATCTATCTATCTATCTATCTATCTATCTATCTATCTATCTATCTATCTATCTATCTATCTACATATATAATATAGCTATCTCTGTCTAGCTGCCTATTTGCATACCTACCCATCCATCCATCTATCTATCATCTCCCTCCCTCCCTCCCTCCCTCCCTCTCTCTCTCTCATCTGTTGTCCAATTGGAAGATGTCAAATACTTGGGAAATTATTTTGCAAATTATATTTCTCCTGAAAGGGGCCCAGCATTCAACTGAACTGAAGAGAGGAGATTTCTGTCCCCTTGAGTTTTATTTTTAAAGCTGTGAGGCACCCTGTACAATTCAAAGAGCATCCTTTTTTGTTTAAAGTCAGTAGCGTTCTTTACGATGGATTCAGTATGATGAGTTTGCTAGTATCGGCAGTCCTCAACTTAACATCGTAATGGAACCTGTCCATCATGGCTGCAGGTCACAACAGTTGTAAAAGGCGGCCGTGTGGCCATAACTGCAGCTGTGTCGCCAAGAACTTTGGATCTGGCTCATAAGTAGCCCCCCCCACCCCCAATAGTTCCAGTGTAACTTTGAATGGTTGCTGAGACAACGGTTGCAGGTCAAAGGCTGCCTGTATTAGGAATAAAAGAAAGAAAAAGATATATATACGTGAAATGTAATTGTACTGAGAAAGGCTGAGTATGTGCCCTCTAGGCAACAAAGCTCTATGGTCATGGCATTCTCTAAAGCCCATGTTTGCCTCCTTCAGATAAAGTTTATCTGGGACCCCCTCGCCTGTTTCAGGATCTGCAGGATCTGCAAAAGGACCTGGCTGTCGTAGAGCAGATCACTCTTTTAATCAGCACCCTCCACGGCACCTACCAGGTGAGTCCATTCCGGAGTAACCTGAATGCCACGCAAGGCACTTCACCACTTCACAAAAGTTTTGAAATCGTGTGAAATAAGTTTGATCTGAAACACAGACGTTCTGAGCAACCCCTCCCACGGCAGCTGAGTCTTTTCTCCTTTCCGCTCTCCCCCTCCCCACACCGCCCCTCGGGTTGAAGCCGATCTCTCCCTCTCTGTGCAGAGAGGTTAAGTTGCTGTAGCATCGTGTGGTTATTTCAGAGGCCTTTTCAGGCTGCTTTTCCGGCTTTGCAGCTCCCCCTCAGGACAACTGCTTGGATTTTTAATTTATTCTTCGGAATAAATGCAATGTGTTGTTGTTAGTTGCCAAGTCGTGTCCGACCCATCGCGACCCCATGGACAGCGTTCCTCCAGGCCTTCCTGTCCTCTACTATCTTCTGCAGTCCATTTACGCTCCCACCTGCTGCTTCAGGGACTCCATCCAGCCACCTCCTTCTCTGTCGTCCCCTTCTTCTTCTCTTGCCCTCCATCTTTCCCAGCATCAGGCCCTTCTCCAGGGAGTCCTTCCTTCTCATTAGGTGGCCAAAGGACTTGAGTTTCAGCCTTCTCAAGAGCAGTCGGGGGTTGATCTCCTCCAGGACTGACCGGTTGGATCACCTTGCAGTCCAGGGGACTCGCGGGAGTCTTCTCCAGCACCAGAGTTCAAAGGCCTCCATTCTTTGGCGCTCGGCCTTTCTTACGGTCCAACTTTCACAGCCACACATTGCAACTGGGAAAACCAGGACCTTGACTATCCGCACTTTTGTTGGCAGGGTGATGTCTCTGCTTTTTAGTATGCTGTCTAGATTTGCATGTAACATGTTCTAAATATGTGGAGAGCAGAGAGACAGGATGCCGACATGCTTTATTCTCTCTGATGAGCTGAACGGCTGATGTATCGATGCTAATTTATTGATCAGCTCGTGATTCTCGCACCTTGGGGGAGAGGGGCCTTCTGCAGCCCTGAAGACAGGGTGGGTTAGGTTTTTGAGGAATTAAAAAGGGTCGGTGTAAGGACCTGCCCCAGCTGATCCACTCAGGAAAGCACAACTCTTGAATCTGTCAGTTAATCGAAAGAACTTTTACTGAGAGAAAGTGGATGCAGTAAAGTCAGGCAGAATCTAACGGTGCCTTCGCACAAACTTCGCCATTCCAAAACTCAGCCCCCCCCCCTTAACCAGTCCACTGGCAGCAAATACATTGCTGCAAGGATGTTTTGAGAATGCTGAAGTGCAAGGCAGATCACGGGTCATCCTCAGGGCGCAGCGGCCTTGGAGACAGGCCGAAACCAATTGAGAGGGACGTCTCTGAAGACGTTCCCCCTCCCTAATTCCCATGTGCTTACAGCAAAAGCATGCAAAGAATGCTCCCCAGGGCCTCCTCCTCCTCCCTCCTCCCAACAGGATGGCAGGGCACCCCAAAGGGCTCCTGACAGTAGGTCTATACCAGGGGTAGGCAACCTTGGCTCTTTTATGACTCGTGGACTTCAACTCCCAGAATTCCTGAGCCAACATGTCTCAGCTTGGAAACCTCCCTTTCCCCTCAGCTTGGCTGGTTCAGGAATTCTGGGAGTTGAAGTCCACGAGACATGAAGGAGGCCATATTTCCCCCCACGCTGGCTCAGGAATTCTGGGAGTTGAAGTCCACGAGTCATAAAAGAGCCAAGGTTGCCTATCCCTGACCTAGGCCTAGGCCTCTTTATGACTGGTGGACTTCAACTCCCAGAATTCCTGAGCCAGCCTGGCTCAGCTTGGAAACCTCTCCCTTTCCCCTCAGCGCAGCTGGCTCAGGAATTCTGGGAGTTGAAGTCCACGAGTCATAAGAGAGCCAAGGTGGCCTAGCCCTGGTCTATACAGAAACTCCAGCGAGCAACACGGTGCAAAATTATAGGTAGTCCTCGCCTTACGAACACAGTTGAGCCCAAAATTTCTGTGGCTAAGGAAGACATTTGTTAAATGAGTTTTGCCCCATTTTACGACCTTTCCTGGCACCATTGTTAAGTGAGTCAGTGCAGTTGTTAAGTTAGCAGCACGGTTGTAAAGTGGAATCCGACTTCCCCATTGGCTTTGCGTGTCAGAAAGCTGCCAAAGTGGGTCACGTGACCCCTTGGGACACGGCGACCGTCATAAATGTGAGTCAGTTGCCAAGCATCTGAATGTAAATCCCACGGGGATGCTGTAATGGTCATAAGTGTGAAAACTGGTCCTAAGTCGCATTTTCTTCCAGTGCCGTTGTAAGTTTGAACTGTCACTAAACGAACGGTTGTAAGTTGAGGTCTTATGCTTAAGCAACAGGAAAAACCTTGGAAGATTCCTTTCTTTCCTAATTAGAGAATTTGCTCCCAACACCGTTATAAATGAACTCCGCATACCAGGTTCACTCTACCCTTGAAACGAGGGACCCGATGAATTAATTTTCCTTCTTTCTTTCTTTCCGCCTGGCTTCTAGAACCTGAACATGACTGTGGCCCAAGACTGGTGCTTAGCTCTGCAGAGGATGATGAGGGTAAAGGAGGAAGAGATCCACTCGGCCAACAAATGCCGCCTCCGTCTCTTACTTCCTGGGAAACCTGACAAGTAAGTGGGATGGTTCCTTTGCTAAGGGTGGCTCAGGAGAACCCATCACGATGTTCGAAGCCCACCCACCCACCCATGACTCCGGTATCAGCTCACCCCTCCACGGTTGCTCCACCAAAGCCAGGAGTGGTTGACCCACCAGCTCTCAAGCTGTGTGAAGTCCCCTGTGAGCATAATGGACACTTTCTATTTTTCTCTTTCTGGGCATCGCCTGGTTTGAGCTGTGGTGGCGCAGTGGTTAGAAGGCAGTACTGCAGGCTGATTCTGTCGGCAGTTTGATCCTGACTGGCTCAAGGTTGACTCAGCCTTCCATCCTTCCGAAGTCGGTAACGTGAGGACCCAGATTGTTGGGAGCAAGTTGCTGACTATAAACTTGCTTAGAGAGGGCTGTGAAGCACTGTGAAGCGGTATATAAGCCTTATTGCTTGGGAAGGAAGGAAAGGAAGGAAGGAAAGGAAAGAAGGAAGGAAGGAAGGAAGGAAGGAAGGAAGGAAGGAAGGAAGGAAGGAAAGGAAAGGAAAGGAAAGGAAAGGAAAGGAAAGGAAAGGAAAGGAAGGAAGGAAGGAAAAATGAGAAGGAAGGGAAATAAGGAGAAGGAAGGAAGGAAGCTGTGGTGGTGCAGTAGTTAGAATGCAGGATTGCAAGTTGACTGCCCACTACCAGCAGTTCGATCCTGACCTGCTCAAGATTGACTCAGCCTTCCATCCTTCCGAGGTCAGTAAAATGAGGACCCAAATTGTTTGGGGGGCATTAGGCTGAGTCTGTAAACCGCTTACGGCTGTAAAGCACTGTGGAGCGGTAGATAAGTCTAAATGCTATTGCTATGTACCGGTAAGAGCTGTGGTGGCACAGTGGCTTGAATGCAGTATTACAGGCTGACTCTGCCACAGTCTGGAGTTCGATCCTGACCAGCTCAAGGTTGACTCATCCTTCCATCCTTCCCAGGTCGGTCAAATGAGGACCCAGATTGTTGGGGGAGCAACGGGCTGACTCTGTAAACCGCTAAGAGAGGGCTACAAAGCACCGTTGAAGCGGTATATAAGTCTAAGCGCTGTTGCTCTTTACAGGTGACCCTTATCTGATTCTCCTTGCTTTAATATTTCTTTATCCCTGCAAAGAGCCGCCGCTGGCTTCGAAACGTAATGCAGAATTTAGCACAATTTAAGAACAGGAAGCGCAAAGAGAACCTTTGGGGTAATCAGCGTTCCTCCTAAAATGATCTCTCTTTGCCCTTCCCCAAACTCCAGATTTAATACAGGTAGTCCTTGACTTACAACAGTCCATTTAGTGACCGTCCTAAGTTACAATGGCGCTGAAAAAAAATGTGGCTTACGACCGTTTTTCACGGTTACGGCTTTTGCAGCGTCCCCGTGGGTCACGCGATCCTCCGTTGCGACTTTCTGACAAGCAGAGTCAACGGGGGAAGCTAGATTCACTTAACAACCCGGTTACTCACTTAACAACTGCAGGGATTCGCTTCACAAATGTGGCAAAAACAAAGTCGTAAAATGGGGCAAAACTCATTTAGCTAATTTCTCGCTTAGTGACGTAAATTCCGGACACGTAAGCCGAGGTGTGTTTTAGTAGCCTTTCCTTTTTTTTCTCTAAAAAGTGAGACTCTGCCTTCCATTAATAAAAGAGGAAGCACATCCGAGCCAAAGGAGACTTAGAATCCTAGGGCTGCACGGGACCCCGGAGGCTATCTAGTCCAGCCCCCTGCCCTTATACATCCTGGATTTCTATGTTCACGTTGTCATCTTTCTTTTGGGGGATTTATTTTTTAACACAGGGCCGGCCGTCCAGTAAGCGTCATGGTGGTCTTCATCACCCCGAACCCCCTCAGCAAAATTTCCTGGGTGAATTATTTGCACTTGGCCAAAATCGCTCTCCGTGAGTAAAATCGCCTTTGCTTACTTTTCTTCAGCGCTTCTTCGTAACCCAGGTCGGATTCAGACCTCGACCTAACAGCCGTTGGTTTCGTGACAGTTCAAGGTTTAAAAGAATGATCCGATCTGAGTCGGTCACCGGGACTTGTGGGATAAAGGACAAAGGAATTGTCGTCAGTGACAATTTGCTACCATTTCCCGACGGTCACGGGATCAAAATTTGGGTGCTCGGCCACTGGCCTGTACTTCCGACAGCTGCAAGGTCTCACGGTCATGTGATCGCTATCGGCCGGCTTCTGACAAGCAAGAGTCGGTGAGGGATTTGCTTAGCAACGGCCTGATTCACTTAGCGACTCAATCAAATAATGTCTTTCAGCTGGCTGGTGTTGCAGCATACAAAAAGGGCAGCGTACAGAAGGAAGGAAGGAAGGAAGGAAGGAAGGAAGGAAGGAAGGAAGGGAGGGAGGGAGGAAGGGAGGGAGGGAGGGAAGGGAAAAAAGGAAGGAAGGAAGGAAAAGAAGAAAGGAAGAAAGGAAAGGAAGGAAAAGGAAGGAAGAAGGGAAAAAGGGAAGGGAAAGAAAGAAGGGAGAGAAGGGAAAGAAGGAAGAAATGAAAAGAAGGGAGGGAGGGAAAAGGAAGGGAGGGAAAGAAGGAAGGGAGGAAGGAAAAGGAAGGAAGGAAAGGAAGGAAGGGAGAGAAGGAAGGAAGGGAAGGAAGGAAAAAAGGAAGGAAGGAAGGAAGGAAGAAAGGAAAGGAAGGAAAAGGAAGGAAGGAAGGAAAAGAAGAAAGGAAGGAAAAGAAGGAAGAAAGGAAGGGAAGGAAGGAAAAAAGGAAGGAAGGAAGGAAGGAAGAAAGGAAAGGAAGGAAAAGGAAGGAAGGAAGGAAAAGAAGAAAGGAAGGAAAAGAAGGAAGAAAGGAAGGGAGGGAAGGGAAAAAAGGAAGGAAGGAAGGAAGGAAGGAAGGAAGGAAGAAAGAAAGGAAAGGAAGAAAAAGGAAGGAAGGAAGGAAAAGAAGGAAGGAAGGAAAAGAAGGAAGAAAGGAAGGGAGGGAAGGGAAAAAAGGAAGGAAGGAAGGAAAAGAAGAAAGGAAAGGAAGGAAAAGGAAGGAAGAAGGGAAAAAGGGAAGGGAAAGAAAGAAGGGAGAGAAGGGAAAGAAGGAAGGGAGGAAGGAAAAGGAAGGAAGGGAGAGAAGGAAGGAAGGGAAGGAAGGAAAAAAGGAAGGAAAGGAAGGAAAGGAAGGAAGGAAGGAAGGAAGGAAGGAAGGAAGGAAGGAAGGAAGGAAGGAAGGAAGGAAGGACAGTGATTGGCTTAACAACTATGGCAAACGTAATCATAAAATCGGTCGCAACCCCCTGAATAACAACCCCATTGTTTAACGATGGACATTCTGGTCCCAACCGTAGTTGTAAGTTGAGAACTATTTCTGCAGAAGCTTTGGAAAAAGCTGTTAACATGATTATCATGTATGATTCCCTGCTAAAATATTCAGTAAGTCGCTTTTTTTAATGGCTTATGTTTTAATATTTTCTGTAATTAAAGTGCTGAGCAGCCACTCCCAAGATACTTGGCAAAGAAGAGAAATTAATTGCTTACCTCTCCGTGAGTGATGGGACTTTCCCCACCCCACCCCAAAATATTCCATAAGGAAAATGATAAAAAGTTGGTGACTTTTAGGGGTCTCCTTGGATTCTGTTCTGCCTGCCTGCCTGCCTGCCTATCCTAATGAGATAACTTTAGGTGAAGGGAGACTTAATTTGCTTCATCTGTTTTAAATTTTATTAATGGAGTGTGGCAAATAAACAAGGGGAGAGCAATCCAGCCTGCTTAAATTTTATTAATGAAGTGTAGCAGATAAAAGAATAATACATTAATGATAATATGATAAGGAGCTGCATATATTAAAGCTGTGCGGTTTTTTTTTTTTTTCCCCTCCGATCTCAGCAACTTTAAGACTTCTGAAAATTGAAGCTCTGGCAACTTAAAAGTTGCCAAGGCTGAGAAACACTACATTAAAATGAAAATTAAGAGGGGGGAAAATGAGAATTTAGGAAGAAACCCCCCCTCTGTATGCTGTTAATATAACACCGATTCAGTCCTTAATCCTACTATATTCTAGATCGTATAAAAACACTGCTACATCTTTCCTTTTTTATAACAGAAAGACTTTTTTAAAATGGATGAAAATACCACCTTTGCGGAGATGGACGGCCCTATCAATCTGATTGATAAATAAACATAATGAATAAATAAGACTTCACACACTTTTATAGCTGCAGGAGAGGACAGGGGGCACAGAGCTGGTGTGACAGTTCCTTCCCTTCTTGGTCTTCTCTTTAGGTATTGAGTGTGTCTGTGGTTCTAAAGATCATGGGTCAACCTTCATTTAAGGAATCCTAGAAACCCCTATAAATCAAATTATTCACCTCTTTTGCAAGGAGCACAGTGTGGGGAACGCTACGTTACTGGAATGCTTCTAAAATCAGCAAGCTGTGGCTCTGGGCTGCTGGACTATCTGTGGTCCCTTCTGTGCATTTGAGGAGAGGGCAGTCAGAACGTTTATCATTGTTATCCACAGCTAGCACAACCCAGATGGCTCTTCCAGGCTTCTGTGAAGGGCATTCCCATTCTGCTTTGCTTCACAGATGGGCAGTTGGCCAAGGTTGACTGTTTAAGTCAAGGTTGACTGTTAAGTCAAGGTTGACTGTTAAGTCAAGGTTGACTGTTGGCCAAGGTTGACTATTGGCCAAGGTTGACTGTTGGCCAAAGTTGATTGATGAACAAGATTGACTGTTGGTCAAGGTTGACTGTTGGCCAAGGTTGACTGTTGGTCAAGGTTGACTGTTGGCCAAGGTTGACTGTTGGTCAAGGTTGACTGTTGGCCAAAGTTGATTGATGAACAAGATTGACTGTTGGTCAAGATTGACTGTTGGCCAAGTTTGACTATTGGCCAAGATTGACTGTTGGCCAAAGTTGATTGATGAACAAGATTGACTGTTGGCCAAGGTTGACTGTTGGCCAAGGTTGACTGATGAACAAGATTGACTGTTGGTCAAGATTGACTGTTGGCCAAGATTGACTGTTGGTCAATGTTGACTGTTGGCCAAGGTTGACTGTTGGTCAAGGTTGATTGTTGGCCAAGGTTGACTGTTGACTAAGATTGTTGATCAAAGTTGACTGTTAGCCAAAGTCACAGGGCACATTTGAACCTCACCCTGGGAGAGGAGATTTTCCAACTCTTCTCTGTCCCCTTGCAGGGGAAGAAAACCAACCTGGATGGGTCTGCCCTGAAGAAGACAAGAAGAGCAAAGCCGCTTTCTGGTGTCCCATTTTGGTCTGTCACATCCCTGCCTTCTCCTCCAGGGCCCTCGACCTGCAGGTAAGGAGACGCCAAACTGGTCCCACCCCAAGGGCCAACTTCTGACCATCTTTCCAAGGACTTGCATCTTTTTCTACTTCATTACAGGTAGTCCTCAACTTATAACTGATGGCTTAATGACCATTTGAAGTTACAGGAACCCCCCCCCCAAGCTACTTACGAGCAAGTTCTAAAGTTACAGCTACCGCAGTGCCTCCTTGGTCATTCATCCTTACGACTGACCACAGGGACGCTTCAGTGCCCCCCTCCGCTTACCTTTCCTAACGACCATCAAGACTTGGAGACTGCAATGGTCAGGCTGCATTATGTTCATAGGTCAAAGACTAATTGTATAGTGACCCTTGCAATACTGGTAGCTTGCTCAGAGTCGCTTTGCAGAGAGGTAGGCCACCTACAAATTCAATAAATAATCAGTCCTGTGAAACCCCTCAGAAAACCACCAGTGGATGGTGGTGATGGTGAGGGGCCACTATTATTTATTCAGCTTTATTACAGCCACACAACTCCCAACACGTCACGATCGGTGTGTGTTTCAGCTGGCTGTGTGTACCTTGCCGAATGCTGGAAAAACAGGCCTGGTAAAGCAGGAAGGGTCAGCCTGTGTCTCAAAGTGCTTTTTCCAAAAGCAGCTGGACTTTTTTTTTTTTTAGAAGAAGAAGAAGAAGAAGAAGAAGAAGAAGAAGAAGAAGAAGAAGAAGAAGAAGAAGAAGAAGAAGAAGAAGAAGAAGAAGAAGAAGAAGAAGAAGAAGAAGAAGAAGAAGAAGAAGAAGAAGAAGAAGGAATAGAAGAAGAGGAGGAGGAGAAAGGGAAGGGGAGGGAGGGAGGGAGGGAAGGAAGGAAGGAAGGAAGGAAGGAAGGAAGGAAGGAAGGAAGGAAAGAAAGGAAGGAAGGAAGGAAGGAAGTCCAGTTGTCTTTGGGAAAAGCATCTTTGAGACGGCCATGACCTGGATAACTTAGAATCTCCATAGACAGTCAACCTGTGTCTTTTGTAACAGACACATCTCTTGGGAAAGCCACAAAAAACCTCCCTACAGCCCTTTAGCAGAAGCCCAGATAATTGGGCCTCTTCTGAAGAGGGTCTAAATATTATCCTTTTAAAAAAAAAATAGCCCAGTTTTTAAGCTGCTGGTAGAATGTGTTCTCTTTAAGGCCCCCCAAAGGCCATTTTTGGCTAATTGAAGGATGGCCTCCAGGATGGCAGACACCCCCCCTTATTTTCCTCCCCCCCCTAGTAATTTAGCTATTCTTCTCCTTCCCCTGAATCCATCCAGTTGTAGCTTTTGCTGTTTTTGATGATCTACGCCTTTAGTCCCATCCTTTTCTCTCCCCCCTCCTTCTAAGTGAGAAATATATTATGATCCATCTACGAAGAGTTTCTGTCTGTGCCAGTGTCCTTCTCTGTCGGTCCCGGAGGATTTAAAATCCCTTCCAGGTTTCCCTGGATCTTCAAAGCGGCCTCCTTTTTTCACCTCTGTTGAAGGAGGCATGGGTAGGGCTTAGTTTAGATTTTATTTTAGTTTTTTGGGGGGGAGAAGGAGATGTTTTTCGCCTCTATTCGTCCCTTCTTGATTTCGCTTTCCTCAGTTACTTTGAAGGCAAAAAGAGGGGGGAAAAAATCAATGCCTTTTTGCAGAACTTTGTGGAAGAGACTTAACTGCATCTGCTGCTCCTAAAATTGAAGCTGTGGAGGATGGTGAAGCTGTGGAGGATGGGTGTGAGATCCCCCGGATACACAGAAGCTGCTATACTGCAGAAGCACTTCGTTTGCTCCACCAAAGTTCATCTTCTGACTCGTTCACCTTCTGGGCTAAAGGCAATGCTAGCGTGATTTGGCCTAAGTACCCAAAACTTATGTGATAGACAGGAGAGCGGATACAGTTGTTGTCATTTGTTCATTTATTTTTTTAATTAGATTTGTTAGCTGCCCATCTCGCTTCGAGGTGATTTACTTGCCTCTGGAGAGGAGACGGCTCATACCTCTGCCAAACCTCCAGAAGTCCAAAATTGGGAAATTCTAGGCTGATGTGTGCAAATTCCATTTTTTTTTTAAATTTAAAATCTCCCTTCAGTGAAGGATCTGGATTTTTTTGTTCCCTCTCTTTCTGAACCTTCCACTGAAAATCCTCAGAGAGAAGGGAGGAAAGAGAGAAGGAAGGAAAGAGGGGAGGGAGGGAGGGAGAAAAGTGAGAAGGAAGGAGGGGGAAGGAGGGAAGGAAGGAAGGAAGGAAGAAAAATGAGAAGGAAGGAAGGAAGGGGGAAAAGTGGGAAGGAAGGAGAGGGGAGGGAGGGAAGGAAGGAAGGGAGAAAAGTGAGAAGGAAGGAAGGAAGGGAGGGAGAAAAGTGAGAAGGAAGGAAGGAAGGAAGGAAGGAAGGAAGTGAGAAGGAAGGAAGGGAGAGGGAGAAAAATGAGAAGGAAGGAAGGAGGGGGAGGGAAGGAAGGAAGGAAGGAAGAAAAATGAGAAGGAAGGAAGGAGGGGGAGGGAAGGGAGGGAGGGAGAAAAGTGAGAAGGAAGAAGGGGGAGGGAAGGGAGGGAGGGAGAAAAGTGAGAAGGAAGAAGGGGGAGGGAGGGAAGGAAGGAAGGAAGAAAAATGAGAAGGGAGGGAGGGAGAAAAGTGAGAAGGAAGGAAGGAGGGGGAGGGAAGGAAGGAAGAAAAATGAGAAGGAAGGAGGGGGGAGGGAAGGAAGGAAGGGAGGGAGAAAAGTGAGAAGGAATGGAAGGAAGGAAGGAAGAAGGAAGAAAGAAGGAATATCCCGAGGAAGGGAGGGAGGAAGGAAGGAAGCAAACAAAGAAGGAAAGAAGAAGAAACATTGAGAGGAAAAAAGTAAAAAAGAAGAAAGAAGGAATATTGAGAGGAAGGAAGGACATTTTCAATTCCCGAGTGCACGTTTTCACCCAGCATTCCTAACTGATTCCTTTTCTCCTCGCTTCTGTTTTTCTAGTGAGGTGGAAGAAAAACAGATTCAGCTGGAAAAAAAAAGAGAAAGCAGGCCCATAATTACCTTTTAAAAAAAAAATCAGACTTTGATGCCCTCCCATTCCCTTTCTTTGGAACATCTGCCGCTTTCCAGGCAGTGGTGGCCCACTTCGTTCCCAGAGGCTAATTTTAGCCTTCTATTCTTCCTGCCCCACTCAGCCCCTTCTCTGCCTTAATTGAGTGTTTCCATTGATGGATTCTGTTCTTCCCCAGATGTATTTTTAGCAATTGTTCTTTTAACAATTCCTTGCCTTTGTTTTTTCAGAGATGGGTGGCAAAGATAATCATTTTACAAAGTTGGGCTTGACGTACCTTTGTTTTCGAAAAGTTGTAAATGCCTCCCGTCTGATAACGCTCCGGTCTGTTTCTCTCTTCTTCTTCTTCTTCTTTTTTCTTCTCCCCTTCGGAACGGATTCAGCTGGGGGCCGCTGTGCACAGCCCAGTCCAGTCTCCCTTGCTGGGTTTTTCCGCCATCAGCACTTCTCTGCCACAGGGGTATCTCTGGGTGAGTTTGCGCAAAAGACAACATCTGTTCGGGCCGCGTGGTGAGCTCTGCATCAGCTTTCCTCTCCTTTGTAAGGAGAAGACATCCCAAAGGGAAATTTGAATGACGTGGCCCCTTCATGACTTATGGACTTCAACTCCCAGAATGCCTCAGCCAGCCTGGAGGAGCTAAGGCCCCTTCATGACTTATGGACTTCAACTCCCAGAATGCCTCAGCCAGCCTGGAGGAGCTAAGGCTTCTTCATGACTTGTGGACTTCAACTCCCAAAATTCCTCAGCCAGGCAGGCTGGCTGAGGAATTCTGGGAGTTGAAGTCCATGCCTCATCAAAGGGCCACGTTTAAAGACCCCTGAGCTAGAACACAAAGAATTGGAAGGGACACCTTGGAGATCATCTAGCCCAACCCCCTGCTCAAGCAGGAGAGTCTATACCAGGGGTCTTCCAACTTGGCCCTTTGATGACTTGTGGACTTCAACTCCCAGAATTGCTCAGTAAGGCATGTGTGCCTGGCTGTGGAATTCTGGGAGTTCAAGTCCACAAGTCATCAAAGGGCCAAGTTTGAAGACCCCTGGACCTGAGTGACCTTCAGTGACAAGGGGATGACTTGCCTGCAAGAAGTTGTGGGTGTTCCAACACCGGAGGCTTTTAAGGAGAAATTGGCCAGCCATCTGTTTGGAATGCTAGAGCAGGGGGTTGGACTAGATGACCTCCAAGGTCCCTTCCAACTCTGGCTATATACTGTATTCTGTATTGTGAGATAAGGAGGAATTTCCTGACGGTGAGAACGATTCATTAGTGGAACAACCTGCCTCCAGCATTTGTGGGTGCTCCATCGCTGGAGGTTTTTCAAGAAGAGACGGGACAGCATGGCTGGCTGAGGAATTCTGAGAGTTGAAGTCCACCAGTCATAAAAGGGCCACGTTGGAAGACCCCTGGTCTAGGGTCTCCTGTCTGAGCAAGAGGTTAGACTAGAAGACCTCCAAGGGGCCGAGAGAGGGTTCCCCTTGTTTCTAATTCCAGAGGTCAGAGATAAATGAACTATAAGCTGCCCAGAGTTATTGACTGAGAAGGACAGCTCTAGAAGTTGAACGAACAAATGAACGAATGAATGAATACATCCACTGCGTAGCTTTCCTAGAGCAGAGGCAACTATCAGCAGACTGGAGGGAGCCCAGCGTTTCTGGTAGCTGAAAGAGAGTCCTAAGTGAGGAGAAGCTGGCTGACCTGGTCGTAGAGTGCCAGCATAAGAGGAAACGTGAAGGGGCTGGAGGACGGTGGAAGGAACCTCATTGAGGGCAGCGACGTTTTAATGCAGCCCACACCTGTCCAGCCAGCCAGATTTCATACCTGTCTCTCTGAAGGTCCTTGTGACAAGCAAAGTCAAGGAGAGAAGCCGGGTTCACTTAACAACTGTGTGATTCGCTTACTGACCCTAGTATTCGCATAACAACCTTGTGATTCACTTAACAACCATGTGATTCACTTAACGACCTTGTAATTCACTTAATGACCTTGTGATTCACTTAATGACCTTGTGATTCGCATAACAAACTCGTGATTCAGTTTACAACCATGTGATTCGGTTAGTGGTCTTACGATTCGTATAACAACCTTGCGATTCACTTAACAACTGTGCGATTCACTTAATGACATGATTCAGTTAACAGCCCTGTGATTCACTTAATGACCTTGTGATTTGCATAACAATCGTGTGATTCGTTTAAAGATCTTACGATTTGCATAACAACCTTGTGATTCACTTAACAACCGTGTAATTCACAATGACATGATTTGCACAACAATGTGATTCACTTAACAACCATGTGATTCATTTAATGACTTTATGATTCACATGACCTTGTGATTCGCTTAACAACTGTGTGATTCACTTAACAACCGTGTAATTCCCATAATGACATGATTTGCACAACATGATTCACTTAACAACCATGCGATTCACTTAATGACCTCATGATTCACATAACAACCTCATGATTCACTTAAAAACCGTGTGATTCACTTAGTGACCTTATGGTTCACATAACAACCTCGTGATGCATATAACAGCCATGTGACCCACTTAACAACCTTGCCTTTTACTTCACACCTTATGACTCATTTAACGACCTTACGATTCACTTGACAGTCCTGGTCAACCAGGTGATAACAGTGTGGTCCCGTTTGAAAGACAGCGCCCGCTCTTTCTGGCTCCTCTAGGTCGGAGGAGGTCAGGAGGGGGCCGGGGGCCAGGTGGAGATATTTTCCCTGAACCGGTCGGTGCCTCGCACGGTCAGGTCCTTCCCGGTGGTCTCCCGGGTCCTCTGCCTGGAGTACATCCCCGAAAGGGCCGAAGAGGAGCGAGCGGAGGAGACCGAGACCCCGGCTGACCAGCCGTTCCCACCTCAGCCCGCCCTCTGCCTCGGCCTGCAAGACGGCAGGTGAGATAGAGCGGGGGGGGGGGTGTCCCGGAAATAATAGGGGGTGGGGCTTGGAGAGTCGGGAAGCCCCTTGTTTCTGTGCAGGTCTCCCCCTTGTGACATTGTCTGTTTAGTCTTCTCTTGGGGGCCGGTCCCTTTGAACGCCAAAGGCAGGACTGGACTCCCGTACGGATGACTCGTGCTGCTGACCTTTGATTGACGATTGAAGGATTTCGAACCCTCCTCTCCCTCCACCCAACCCCTGGAATGGGGAGGGAGAAGCACTCTGCACGTGCTCAGAGAAGCGGTCCCGAGTGCTGGCCAAGTAAACGTCTTAATTCCAGTGAAAGGGATGGAGCTACCCCAGCAGTTCCCTTGTCAGCCACTGCTAGTAAGCGGTCCTCTGGCTCAGGACGCCGTTTTTAAGGGGAGCGTCACTTTGTCCCCTCTGCAGCATCCTGGCCTATGGCAGTCTGGACACAGGGGCCCAGTGTTTACTGACCAGCCGGACCCCTGGAGCCCATCCGGTCCTCTGCCTGAAGCACAACGCCGACTACCTCTTTGCCGGCCTGCAGAATGGGACGGTGGCGGTGTACGCCAGGATCAATGGTGAGTGAGGCTAAGTGTCACTTCGTGTACCAGCCCTTTTTCTGCCCTCCCTTCGCGGTGCCTTTTCTGCCTTTCCTCCAAAGTCCTTTTTCCAACCCTTGAAAGATTCACCTGCACGGAGATTGCTCCAAAATTCGGAATCCACCTGTTCAAACCAGTCTCGTTCGTGGCTTATTGGGAGATGTGTTTAAAAACAAACGGACTTGGAGTTTTAAGTTTTCTTGTAGTCCATCAGCCAAAGAATTATCCACAATGGGCTGGCAGCGATCCTCTCTGGGAAACTAGAGATGCGAAAATAAGTGGAAAATAAGGTCCGGCATAAATTAGAACAGTCACTAAGCAAAGCGAGCTGCATTTCTATAAGTCTGTCCGAGAAGCAGTGGAGAACTTTGGACTTAATACAATTCACTATGTTGACACCTCTAAGTCTGTTTTAGAAATACTGCCCCCCCCCCAAAAAACACACCCGTGTTTCCCCGAAAATAACACCAGATCTTATTTTATTTTTTTGCCTCCAAAAGAGGCACCAGACCTTATTTTCGGGGGGTGGTGGTCTTTTTTAAACTCACCTCCTTGCGCCGACAGCCCCACCCAACTGGTCCACTTCTTCTGGGGCCGAAGTTCTGCAGCTGCATTCGGGTCTGCATTTCACAGTCAGGCCTTTCCGGAAGGCCTCGGCAGCTGAGTATCAAGCTATGGATTCAATCCATAGCTCGGTTCTCGGCTGCAATGGCCTTTCCAGAAACGCAGGCCTGGCTGCAGAAGACGCCGCAGAAGAAGTAGGCCGGCGAGGAGGGGCCTGGCTGCAAGATGAGTGGGTGTGGGGCACATGGGGCAGATCCACCCACCCACCCCCACCCTAGCTTGATTTTTAAATGTGTGCCTCCCCCCCCAAAACTAGGGCTTATTTTTGGGGTAGTTCTTACTTTTAAGGAAACAGGGTGCTACAATAAGCCCTTGAATTGCAACAAATTGCAACAACCAACAAATTGGTTGCCTATTAGTCTCCCAGCGCAATTCAAAGTGTTGGTTATTACCTATAAAGCCCTTCATGGCTCTGGACCAGGATACTTACGGGACCGTCTTCTGCCACATACTTCCCTTCGACCGGTGAGAGCGCACAGGGTCGGCCTCCTCCGGGTCCCGTCAGCGAAACAATGTCGTTTGGCGGGTCCTGGGGGAGGGCCTTCTCTGTTGTGGCGCCCACCCTCTGGAACCTACTGCCCCTTGAAGTCCGCGCTTCTCCCACTCTCCCGGCCTTCCGAAAGAATCTTAAAACCTATCTTTGCCGGCAGGCCTGGGGATGATTGTGGATTGTTGTGTGAATGATGAATGTGTTTGGGTCTTTTTAAACGCTTTTTAGCTTTGGTTTTAATTTTGAAATGTTGAAATGTTGTTTTATTTATGCTGTTAGCCGCTCCGAGTCTTCGGAGAGGAGCGGCATAAAAATTTAATTAATAATAATAACAGTTCATGTAGTGACCGAAGTTACAAGGGCACAAAAAAAAAGCGACGTATGTCCGTTTGTCACCCTTACGACCCCAGGATCACGTGATCAACACTCAGACACTTGGTGACTGACTCATACGTACGACGGTTGCAGTGTCCCGAAGACACCTGATCCCCTTTTGCAACCTACTGACAAAAGCGGAGTCAGTGGGGGAAACCAGATTTACTTAACGTCCGTCTAACTAACTTAGCAACTGCGGTGATCCGCTGAACAACGGTGGCGAGAAAGGTCGTAAAATGGGGCAAAGGTCCCTTGCCCACTGTCTCGCTTAACAACAGAAATTTTGGGCTCCACTGTCATCGTAAGTCATGGAATACCTGTCATAAATTTTTTTGGGGGGTCTATTACTACCTGCGACCTGGTCAAGAGGCATCTTAAAGAGACCCCCAAGAATCAAGTTTCTGTGTTTGTCTGACACACACACACAACTTACGCATACAAACCCACACCCCCGAGGTTCTCTCCAGGGAAGGCTTCTGCCCCCACTTTGTTTCCAGGTGCTTTTAATTAATTTAAAATCTATTTTAATTTCCTGCTTGTTGTAGCCGGGGAAGGCGGAGGGCGCTGCGTCCCCGCAGACACCCAAAATACTTAGCGTTAATTGGCTTTCATAACGCGGCGCCTGGAATTTGGGTCCCGAGACGAAAACCTGGGTTTGAAAGCTCCGTAATTTCCTTATTGATCGGCTGTCAGTTCTCCCCAGCCCTGGGGAGGCTGGCTGTTTTACTCCCGCTGAAGCCTGTCAGCTGGATTTAATCCTCCTCTTTCGTCAGCTTTGGCTGGATTGAAAAAACAAAACAAAACAAAAAGGCCAAACAAGACTCACCTTTGCGTTCAGCTGGCTCCCGTCCGCCCAGACAGGCTGGAGTTGGTAGGTCTGTGCCAGCCTGACTTGCGCCCGCGCCGTGTGCGTCTGGCGAGGCGGCCTTTGGGTTCGTGCGAAATATTTATTGTTGTTTATCTCTGCTTTCTCTTCGAACTTTCCTTTCTGCGCCCCTTGAAATGTGGAGATGATCAGGGCAGGCTGACTCAACGGATGCAAAATGCCCAGGGTTTTTCTTCGCCCTTTTCCTCTTCGTCTCTGCAAACCCCACTCACTCCCTTCTACTCTGATGAGGTTACCTAGTTGGGTCATGAAACGTCTGCAAGAAAAGGGCCAAGTTCAGATAACACCATGGATTTCACAGTCTTCTTCCTCCTCCTCCTCCTCCTCCTCCTCCTCCTCCTCCACTTCCATTCTGCAATCTCCTCCTTTATAGCACTGATGATGTTACCTAGTTGGGTAATGAAACGTCTGCAAGAAAAATACCAAGTTTAGAGACCACCAAAGACCCCACTATCTTCTCCTCCTCCCTGCAACCCCCCTCCCTTATAGAACTGATGACTTTACTTAGTTGTGTAATGAAACATCTGCAAAAAAAATGACACCAAAGACCCCACAGTCATCCTTTTCTCTTCCTCTTCTTCCTCCTCCTCCTCCTCCTCCTCCCTGCAACCCCCCTCCCTTATAGCACTGATGACTTTACCTAGTTGTGTAATGAAATGTCTGCAAGAAAACAACCAAGTTTAGAAAACACCAAAGACCCCAGTCATCCTTCTCTCTTCTCCTCCTCCTCCTCCTCCTCCTCCTCCTCCTCCTCCTCGCTGTTGTTTGAATTCAAGTATCAGCTCAACTTTTCCTTTCAAGGCCCACTTTGGGGTGTCTTCCTCTTAGAGCTGATATCTCCCCCAAATCTCAGCTTGCTTGTCACCCATCAGCCACCTCGGATGGTCTTGATCCGACTTCTCCATGTCGCCCAGAGAAGACATTCACCGTTATTTTTTCCAACTTGCTGCAAAGTGGCAGCAAGCAGAACAGGAAAAAAAACGCAAAGACCCGTCTCTTATTCCGCTATTTCTTGCTTGATCCGTACTCCTGGTCCCCCAAAAAATGTGGTTTTCCTTTGCACCGAGTGCAGTTTCCACTCTTAATCAGGCGTGGCTTAATCCTCCCTTTCTCCCTTTTCCGTTGCTTCCCCAATTCCGCGCCGCCGCCGCCGTTTCTTCCAGAGCGATTCCTCTCCACGTCCCATTAAACTCCCACCATCTGTGGCTTGTGCTGCCCTCCGTTCCGGGGTTATAAACGCCTGTTTACACTGCTGCGCTTCTGAGCTGCATTTGCCAAGACGTTGCTTCTTATTAATTAGCTTTTGATAAGCCGTTTATGTTTTTTAATTAAAGCGTGTGCTGGGGTAAAGAGGAAGAGGACTGTATCTCGCAGGCAGTTTCATCTGCCACTCAGATCTTCCCAGGGCACGGGGGGGGGGGCGCAGAAGCATCGCCAACGCAGAGGAACCTGTTGCACCAGCTTATTTATTTATTGCCACTTGGAAAAAAAGGGGGGGCATTTCTCTACACCTTGAACACAAACAGGGCAACCTGGAGTGGCAGTTGTATTTGACGGAAGAATCACACAGGGGTCCTGGAACTAAAATAGACCCTCTTAGTGGTATAAACTCTTGTTTTGTTTGAGATGCCAAAAAGGCCAACACAGTGCTGGGCTGCATTAACAGAGGGATAGAATCCAGATCATGTGAAGTATTAATACCACTTTACAAGGCCTTGGTAAGGCCACACTTGGAATACTGCATCCAGTTTTGGTCACCACGATGTAAAAAAGATGTTGAGACTCTGGAAAGAGTGCAGAGAAGAGCAACAAAGAAGATTAGGAGACTGGAGGCTAAAACACATAAGGAACGGTTGCTGGAATTGTGTATGTCTAGTTTAATGAAGAGAAGGACGAGGGGGGACATGATAGCAGTCTTCCAATATCTCAGGGGCTGCCCCCAAGAAGAGGGAGTCAAGCTCTTCTCCAAAGCGCCTGAAGGCAGGACAAGGAGCAACAGATGGAAACTCATCCAGGAGAGAAGCAACCTGGAACTAAGGAGAAACTTCCTGACAGTAAGAACAATTAACCAGTGGAACAACCTGCCTCCAGAAGCGGTGAATTGCTCCAACACTGGAAGTTTTTAAGAAGAGACTGGACAGCCATTTGTCCGGAATGGTATAGGGTTTCCTGCCTGAGCAGGGGGTTGGACTAGATGACCTCCAAAGTCTCTTCCAACTTTATTATTATTATGATTATGATTATTATTATTATTATTATTAGACCTGGGGAAATATAGATAGTCCTCCATTGGGACCAGAAAATTCCAAGTGATCATTAAGGGAGGCTCCCGATTTTACAACCTTTTTTTCGCAGTCATTAAGTGAGACATCACGCAGTCACCCTCCGCAATCTCAGTTTACCTCTTTGACTTTACTGCTCAGAAACTGGAGATCACAAAGTGCGATGGGGCGTACAACCGTCAATTGTGAGCAGCTTTTAGCTCTCCAGATTGTGATCATGTCACTGCAGGGGTTGTAAGTGTGAGAACTGGTCCAAAGCTGTTAAATGGAGGGCGATAAGGACTATCTGTCTGCATCTTGCAAAACATGGGACTGTATAAAACGGAAGAGTCATTCTAGATTTTAGCCCTTCGGGGAAAGTCTACTTTGTGCTGCATTTTACCCACAAGATCGCACGTCGGTGTCCTTTGTGCGGCTGAATTGTCTGTGCGCATTTGGGCAGCAGAATGGCTGAGCTGATGATATCCAGGGGTGACGTCAAAACGGTTGTCTAGGAGTGATGTGACACACGATAAGGCTGTGTTTGACAATAGCCGCGGATGTGTTTCAGGAAATGTCACCGAAATACCATTAAGAACCCCCTGGGGAAGTGTTTGTGGCATGGAAACCTGCAGCCCTGGCAGAAACAGGGCAAAGGATTGCGATATTTTATTCTGAACTCCAGAATTGGGAGACATCCAGTAAGCCCCTTGCCTGTGTTTTGGTAAAGATTTGCCTTGTATTTCTTCCATGTGTTAAATCAATAAAGGCCCTGCAGAAAAGGAGGTTTTAGGAACGGCGGTGGAGAAAGCATCGGAGAAATTTAATTTAGTGGTCCAAGGGGTTTTGCTCCTCAGATCAATTAAGGATGGTGCTAGTTGCAAAGATTCACAGCTCTTAAGAAATGTCTCGAAGAGAATAAACAGGAGGAATTTTAAGCAGGGTGGGCTGGCGGTCCAGTAAAGTTAAAAAACAAACAAACAATAGAATAGAATAGAATAGAATAGAATAGAATAGAATAGAATAGAATAGAATAGAATAGAATAGAATAGAATAAATAGAATAGAATAAAGAGAGAATAGAATAGAATAGAATAAATAGAATAGAATAAATAGAATAGAATAAAGAGAGATAGAATAGAATAAAGAGAATAGAATAGAATAGAATAAATAGAATAGAATAAATAGAATAGAATAAAGAAAGATAGAATAGAATAAAGAGAGAATAAAATAGAATAAAGAGAGAATAGAATAGAATAGAATAGAATAGGGATTGGAATGGAATGGAATGGAATAGAGAAGAGAAGAGAAGAGAAGAGAAGAGAATAAACAGGAGGAATTTTAAACAGTGGGCTGGCGGTCCAGTAAACTAAAAAAAAACAAAAAACAAAAAAATAGAATAGAATGAAGAGAGATTGGAATTGAGTTGAATTGAATTGAATTGAATATAGAATAGAATAGAATATAGAGATTGGAATGGAATGGAATGGAATTGAATATAGAAGAGAGAAGAGAAGAGAATAAACAGGAGGAATTTTAAACAGAGTGGGCTGGCGGTCCAGTAAAGTGAAAAAACAAAAAAATCTGCAGTGCTGAGGATGTTTTGGTGCCAAAGTGAGAAAACAGAACTTCAAGACTGGAGGAAGCAAAAAAATAAAATAAAATAGAGATTGAGGCTTCTTCTCTTCCAAGTTCTCACTCTGTGGCCCAAACTCTGTGGTTTCACAGGTGGCTTTCTGATTTCCACTTCTGAGTTCTGGAACCATGTGGGCAGGCTTCAGAGAAAGCTTTGGGTTTTCCATGAAAATTAGCCTGCGTTGAAAGTTGAGTCTGAGGTCACCAAAACCATTGGACTTTGTAGGCGTTGAAAGGGCGTCCTTCCCATTCTTCTGTTTTGGTCTTCCCAAAAAGCTTTTCTCCTCCGTCTCATCCACTTGTCTCTTCCTTGTGGCAGGAGGCCTGTGGGATGCCGAAGCTGAACCCACCTGCCTGGCGGTGGGGCTGGCCCCAGTGCGGACGCTGCTCACCTTGGATGACGCTGTGTGGGCCAGCTGTGGCAATCAAGTCACCGTCTTTGATGCCCTCAGCCTGAAGGCTCAGGTAGGTGTATCTCCAGGTGTGTCTCGATTTAGTTCAGGAGCCGCAGTTCCACTGATTAATTGTTCTCGCCGTTAGGAGGAATTTCCTGATGGTGAGAATAATCAGCCAGGGGAAGGACTTGCCTCCAGAGGTTGGGGTGGGTGCTCCGTCACTGGAGGTTTTTAAGAAGAGGCTGGAAAGGCGTTTGTCCAGAAGGGTAAGAGTCTTCTGACCGTCTTTTGCCTCATACCTCATCACGACCGGTCAGAGAGCACAGAGTTGGTCTTCTCCGGGTCCCGTCGACCAGTCAATGTAGGCTGGCGGGCCCCAGGAGAAGGGCCTTCTCTGTTGCGGCCCCTACCCTCTGGAATCAGCTCCCTCCGGGGATTCGGACCGCTCCCACTCTTCTGGCCTTCCGAAAAGAATTAAAAACTTATTTGTGTCGGCAGATCTGGGAATGATTGGTGTTGAATGTTGGATGAATGTTTTTTATTAAAAAATTTGGGGTATTGTTTTAACTTTATGATCATCTTAATTTAATTTATATTAGACTTATTAAATGCGATTGTTATTTATCTATGTTGTAAGCCGCTCTGGGTCCCCTGGAGAAGAGCGGCTTATAAGTCTAATAAATAGAAATAGAAATAGAAAATAGCTTGAACAAGAGGTTGAAGGCCTTCAAGGTCCCTTCCTTTGTGAGTCTGTAATTCTGTAATCCCAGATCGATTAACCAGTGGAACGACTTGCCTCCAGAAGTTCTGGGTGCTCCATCACTGGAGGTTTTTAAGAAGAGACTGGAGAGCCCCTTGTCAGGAATGGTGTAGGGATATATATATAAGAGAATATATTTTTCAAGAGAACATATTTTCAAGAAGAGATTGGACAGCCGTTTGTCCACCATGGTGGAGTCTCCTGCTTCGAACAAGAGGTGGGACTAGAAGACCTCTGGCGTCCCTTCCGCTCCGCTTATTCTATATTCTAAAATTTCTCCTTTCTGTGACTCTGGGCCGGCCACTGTGTGGCACTGTTCCTGCGTGGATTCAAGCGCCCACCCAGAATGGCAGAGATACCCATCCCTTCTCTTTCTCTCTCCCCTTCTCCTTTCCCCCTACTTATTTGGGCAATGCTGGATGCCAGGACCTAAGAGCCCCATTTGCTCCATCACTGGAAATTTTTAAGAAGAGACTGGACATCCACCTGTCTGAGATGGTGTAGGTTCTCCTGCTTGAGCAGGGGGCTGGACTAGAAGACCTCCAGGGTCTCTTCCAGCCCCTATTCTATTCTATTCTATTCTATTCTATTCTATTCTATTCTATTCTATTCTATTATTCCATTCTATTCCATTCCATTCTATATTCTATTCTGTTCCATTCCATTCCATTCTATATTCTATTCTATTCCATTCCATTCTATATTCTCTATTCTCTATTCTCTATTCTATTCTATTCCATTCTATATTCTATTCTATTCTATTCCATTCCATTCCATTCTATATTCTATTCTATTCTATTCTATTCTATTCTATTATTCCATTCTATTCTATTCCATTCCATTCTATATTCTATTCCATTCCATTCCATTCCATTCTATATTCTATTCTGTTCTATTCTATTCCATTCCATTCCATTCCATTCTATATTCTATTCCATTCCATTCCATTCTCTATTCTCTATTCTCTATTCTATTCTATTCCATTCTATATTCTATTCTATTCCATTCCATTCCATTCTATATTCTATTCTATTCTATTCTATTCTATTATTCCATTCTATTCTATTCCATTCCATTCTATATTCTATTCCATTCCATTCTATATTCTATTCTGTTCTATTCTATTCCATTCCATTCCATTCCATTCTATATTCTATTCCATTCCATTCCATTCTATATTCTCTATTCTCTATTCTATTCTATTCCATTCCATTCCATTCCATTCTATATTCTATTCTATTCTATTCTATTCTATTCTATTCTATTATTCTATTCCATTCCATTCCATTCCATTCTATATTCTATTCCATTCCATTCTATATTCTATTCTATTCTATTCCATTCCATTCCATTCCATTCTATATTCTATTCCATTCCATTCTGCATTTCTATTCTATTCTTCCCATATTCTATTCTATTCTATTCTATTCTATTCTATTCTATTCTATTCTATTCTATTCTATTCTTTTTCATGAGACAAACCCATGCCCGGTTTTCTTTTCATTTGAAGCAGCAGCCTTTCCTGCCTCAGTTTCCTTTCTTTCTCCACTGCTGCCTCTTTCTCCTCCCTGGCAAAATGAGGTTGTCTCTTTCTTCCACTTGGCACTTAGTTGTCAGGTAGCACCAAATGCCTTGTCAACACTAATGCAACGTTTTACGTCTCCCCAGGTGCCCAGCAGGATTGATAGGAGCTCTGTTTTTATAGAGACATTTTGAGGTACATAAATGCTGTGGTGGGAAGGATTGTGTCAGCATTTTCAGGGTAATATTCCAAGTTTATAATGGAGGCATTAAAAAGAGAACGGCTGCAAAGTTCTGTACTGTCTAAAAAGGATGCATTTCCTCGTGGGATGTGGGAAAGTGGCTTTTGCAGGCAGAGAAGGACAGAAAATTAGAGCCATGGGGCAAAGCAGCCAAAAGGGATTAATTAGAGTAAGAAGAACAGGGGTCTTCAAACTCGGCCCTTTTATGACTTGTGGACTTCAACTCCCAGAATTCCTCAGAATTCCTTCACCATTGCCCATAGCTTTATCTTCAGCCTAGTAGGGGGAATAAACTGGGAGCAACCTAACCATTTTGGGGGTGCAGAAGGATCAAGGCCGAAAACTCAGCACACATTTACTAGTTGCTGGCGTTATTCACAAAATAATAATAATAGTAGTAGTAGTAATAGTAGTAGTAGTAATAATAATAAAGTTGGAAGGGACCTTGGAGGTCATCTAGTCCAACCCTCTGCTCAGGCAGGAAACCCTATAGTACCATTTCAGACAAATAGCTGTCCAGTCTCTTCTTAAAAACTTCCAGTGTTGGAGCATTCACAGCTTCTGGAGGCAGGTTGTTCCACTGGTTAATTGTTCTGACTGTTAGGAAATTCCTCCTTCGTTCCAGGTTGCTTCTCTCTTTGGTCAGTTTCCATCCGTTGCTTCTTGTCCTGCCTTTGGGCCCTTTGGAGAATAGCTTGACTCCCTCTTCTTTGGGGCAGCCCCTGAGATACTGGAAGACTGCTATCATGTCCCCCCTCGTCCTTCTCTTCATTAAACTAGACATACCCGTTTTGCTTCATGGCCCGCTGACGCCCGATTCTCTCTTTTCTTCATCCACAGCAAATATTCGAGGCCCACCCGGGAGAGGAGAGCAGCGTGACGCACATGATCAAGGCCGGCAGTGGGGTCTGGATGGCCTTCTCCTCGGGGTCTTCCATACGGCTCTTCCACACCGAGACCCTGGAGCTTCTGCAGGACATCAACGTGGCCACCCGAACCACAGCGGTCCTGCCAGGTAGGATAAAAGCAAATTTCAGAGAGTCCTTGGGTTAGGTTATGACCGTAATTGAGCCCTGCGGTTACGGTCGTAAAGTGGGTCATCCCAGGACTGACCAATTTTATGAACTATTTGCAGCAATGAAGCAAATACCCTGGTCATTAAGCCGGTTCCTATGCAAAAACTTTGTAAGTGAAAAGGCAAAATGCTGGATTCAGGACTTAGGAACCAGATCATAAGTGGGTGGTTTTGTTTTTGGAGGGGGGAGCGGTCTGTAATAACTTCAAACAGTCGCTAAACAATTGGTCATAAGTTGGAGACTACCTGCACGGGGTTAGGTGACTCTGGAATTCCCTTCTGCTACTTAGAATGCGCTGAAATATAAGATTGTGGCCGTAAGGTAGAATATTTATCTACAAAATAAACTTGGGTTCTCCACCTCGTATGGATATTTGAATTGGTTTCCCTGCACATAGCCGAGGGTCAGACTAAATGACCTCTGGCAGACTTCTCACCTCCCCCATTTGTGGAAATTATTCTAGACGCGGGAATTTACACACCTGAAAAAGTCCCAGGCCTTCTCAATTGGTATTTTTACCCATGACATGATAAGGTACTATTTTACCTGTATAGGTATCACTCAAAATGCCTTGCCCCCCCCCCAAATTTCTCAGTTTCATTCCTACATTCGTTTAGCCACTGTCGGGGTGCGAGGATACTCACCAAAGCTTCTGCCTGTTCATAAAATTTATTAGTTGGAAATAAAACGCTAATGCACGCTTTCTGATTTTTCATTTTTTCAAGTCAATTTTCCGGAGCTTACGTGACGGTTCACGCAACTCTTTTAATAAGGACTTGAAATGAGCACCCAGCAAATATATCAGCTGCCCCCCACCCCCCTGCGTGGCAAATACCGGGCCGGGCACACTCACAGGCTGGCACAAATTTTTCGATTCAAGTTTCGGGAAAAGGGGGGGAAAATGGCCGATTAAAACCTCTGTAAATTCTTCATTAATCTTTTTCCTTTCCGCCTCCCACCCTCCCAGCCTTTTCCCTTCTCTCTTTCCCACTCCTTAGCAAGAAGTAATTGTATAATTAGTGCTAAATGTCTTACTTGTATAAAGTGTTTCGTGGGTTGGGGGTTTTTTTTCACCCTCCTTAAAAAACAAAAAAAAAGTCACAGAAGAGCCGTCTTTTAAAAATTTATCGCAGCCCGCTTTGCTTCCACAGTGTAAGTATTTTTGTATTAATGTATTTTTGAACTAAAGCTCTCTCATCCTTTTTAACCAGACAGGCCATTAATAAAGGCTTCTGCATAACAGAATAGCCTTTTTTAAAATTTGTATATTGGCTGATAGGTGCCTGATCTGACATTGGAGCTTTAAATCTGCAGATAAAATATTTATTTCTCTGAAGGACTCTTGTCTTCCGCTTTGATTTTGGGTGGGGGTGAAAAAGGAATATATATATATATATTCCAGCCTTGGGATAAGACCAGAAATAAATCCTGCAGAAGGAATGTGCAGAAAATATATATATATTTTTTTAAAAAAAAGCAAAATGGGTAGTCCTCGTTTAGCAGATGCCTCATTTAGTGACCGTTCGCAGTTATGACAGTGATGAAAAAAAGCAACCGGATGACCTGTCCTGTCGTTTATAAACTTTGCAGGACTGCAGAATAAAGGAAAGATGAAGGAAGATCAGCAGCACAGTGGCGGTTTCACTTTGCAACCGAATTGCTGGCTCCAATTGTGTCGCTAAGAGAGGACTACCTGGATTCCCAAATCCATCTTGTTGTTAGTCCAAGTTCACCACCTGAATATTTGTCATTAGAGATCCTGGCTTTGATTCAGGAGCCCAAGGTTTAGAGAGAGATGAACAGGCCCAACATCCTCCGTGGAGGCGGGATTTGAATCCAGACCCCCCCCCCATTCCTAACCCAGCGCCTTCCCCTACAGGCTCAAAATAACAGAATTAAATCTTCCTTAGCTCCCATTGAGGATCTTTCTGCTCTTAAGTCACTTTATTGCTAATTTTACTTCCTTCCCCCCCCCCTCCAAATTCTCCTGGTTTTTTTTCCCCTCCATCGTTAATTTGCAATTAAAATGCACCCTGGCATCATCAGATTCAAAAGGCAGAGAGGAACAGAGGAAAAAAAAACCCAGGCTCTTTCCCCCCCCCCCAAGATGGGGCCTCTTGGCTTAAAGGGGGTTGAAAAGGAGTCCAGAGGGAACTCTGTGCATGCTCAGGGACTTCAACCCGCCAGGTGATGAGGACGGTCCAGCTTTTTTTGCTGGCGCTTTTTTTTCCAAAGAGGCTTCCCAGGGCTGGGCATTTTTCTTTTTTATTAGCTTTTTCATTATAAAATTTCTGAGCCTCTGCTAGAGTTGGGCCTATAAATAAACAAGGAAAGGTCAGAACACATTCGCACCGACGTCTTTTGGGCTCTGCGGAGGAGGTTGACTGATCTGAAATATCATTTTTCTATCATTTGGCTGCCTCCTTTTTCTCGGCTTTATCAAACAGTATCCAGACCCAGTTGGTCATCATTTCCAATTAGACAGATTTGGGGGAAAAAATAAAATATTGGGTAGACTTCGCCTTTATAGTTCTTTAAGGATCGGATTATAGGTCTGCCCGCCCGCCACCCGCCCCTGATTGGATGCATCAGCCCTCATTCAGTTATTTTATTTATTTTATTTATTTATTACTTACTTATATGCCGCCCTTCTCCTAGGATATTGGCCTGGTGTCATACGACAAACATGCCCAGCCGGTGGGGCAGGTGGGGAGAGAGCGAGGATGAGAACCCGCTGCTGCCAGGGCTTGGAATCCGTTCCCATCATCCTAAGCCAGCGGTCTTCAAACGTGGCCCTTTGATGACTTGTGGACTTCAACTCCCAGAAACCTGGCTGAGGAATTCTGGGAGTTGAAGTCCACAAGTCAACAAAGGGTGACGTTTGAAGACCCCTGGCATAGGATGATGGTCTTGGATAGTGGAGAACCACCAGATGAAGCAGAAGCTTCCCTCTTTGCTTAATGGCAGTTTCTTCTTTCCTTTTCCAGGGCAGAAGAATGTCCGGGTCACCAGCCTCCTCATCTGCCAGGGCCTGCTCTGGATTGGCACCGACCAAGGCATTCTGGTCCTGTTGCCTGTGCCCAGGCTGGAGGGGATCCCCAAAATCACAGGTAAGGCAGAAGAGGCCACCTTGAGACCGGGACGGAGACCGAAGGACACTGAAGTGTCTCATAATAACCCTCTATTGTCTTTCCTGGCTTGGTATGCAAGACCCATCTGAGTTACTTCCTGTTCTTCTTTGTGGCGGGAGATTCTTGCAGGTTTGATCTCATGGAAGAATCGATTTGGACCATCCTGGATTCTGATGGTGGAATGTCTCCTTTGCTTTGCAATTGTTTCTCTCCCCATCTTTCTTCCTTCCTTCCTTCCTTCCTCCCTCCCTTCCTTCTTTCCATCCATCCATCCATCCATCACATCTCCCTTCCTTCCTTCCATCCATCCATCACTTCCCTCCCTTCCTCCCTCCCTCCCTCCCTTCCTTCCTTCCTTCCATCCATCCATCCCATCTCCATCCCTCTCTCCCTTCCATCCATCCATCCATCTATCCATCAATCACACCTCCCTCCCTCTCTCCCTCCTTCCCTCCCTCCCTTCCTTCCATCCATCCATCACATCTTCCTTCCTTCCTTCCATTCCTCTCTCTCTCCCATCCTTCCATCCATCCATCACATCTCCCTCTCCCTCCTTCCCTCCCTCCCTCCTTTCCTCCCTCCTTCCTTCCCTCCCTCCCTCCCATCCATCCATCCATCCATCCATCACATCTTCGTTCCTTCCTTCCTTCCATCCATCACATCTTCCTTCCTTCCATCTATCCATCCTTCCATCCATCCATCCATCCCATCTCCATCCCTCTCTCCCTCCCTTCCTTCCTTCCATCCATCCATCACATCTCCCTCCCTCTCTCCCTCTCTCCCTCTCTCCCTGGAGATTTTTAAGAAGAGACTAGAGACAGTCACCTGTCTGAGATGGTGTAGGTTCTCTTGCTTGAGCAGGGGGCTGGACTAGAAGATCTCCAAGGTCCCTTCCAGTTCTGTTCTATTCCCTCCCTCCTTCCCTTCCTTCCTTCTTTTGTTTTTCTTTCTTTCTTTCTTTCTTTCTTTCTTTCTTTCTTTCTTTATTTCTTTATTTCTTTTTCTTTCTCTCTATCTCTCTTTCTCTACATCTTCTTTCTCTTTTTTCCTGCTCTTCTGCATGGGTCTTTCTCTGCCTTTTGGAGAAATGGCTTTGCTCCCCAAATCTCTCCGGCTTCTGCTTGCACCTCTCTGGATCCACACCCGCTTCCGAGTGTGGCGATCTCTAGTAACCGTTCCGTTCAGTCAAAAGCCTTCTCTTCATTGCTCAGGGAAGGGGATGGTCTCACTCAACGGCCACTGCGGCCCCGTGGACTTCCTGGCGGTGGCCTTCAGCACGCTGGCCCCCGAGGTCTTGAAAAGCGACAAAGAGGACGAAGGGACCCCGGACGGAGCACCCTTGGGGGATGAGGCACACCCCAGCCCGGGCGCTCGCTCCTCCGACGTGCCCACCCCGGACAGCTCCTCCACCAAGGAAATCCGTAAAAAGGGGATCCTTCTGCAGTACCGGCTCCGATCCACCACTCACCTGCCCGGGCAGTTGCTCTCTGTGAGGGACACCCCTTCGCCGGCCGGCGGGAATTCTCTGGAGCACACCGAGGAAGACGGCTCCATCTACGAAATGGCAGACGATCCGGACGTTTGGGTGCGGAGCGGGCCGTGCGCGAAGGAATCTCACCGGAAAGAGATCTCCTCCCTGGCCGTGATTTCGGGAGGAAGAGGCTACCGCAACTTCAACGCCAACGGCCGGGCTCTGCCCAGCAGCGGAAGCGACAGTACGTTACTCCTCTGGCAGATCCCCTTGATTTTATAGCGCTGTCGGTTTTCGTGTTTCCCGTCCTTCGATTTCGGCGTTTGCGTGGTGGACGACGGGGGACGTGTGTGGCTATCTGGGTACCCCTTGGCTGGACGGTCCTGCTGGGCCCACCAGGTTTTTACCAGTTTCGTGGTCTTCAAATTCCTCCCTCGCCCAGCTCGGTTTGCGACTTCTTTCGCAAGCCTCCGATCTTGGCTCCAGCTAAGACTTCTGGTTTTCTTTCCCTGAACATTTTCAGGTTTTATAGGAAAATTGCACACGCCCTTCAGGCTTTGGGGAGGGGGGGGCAGTTAAATCGCCCCCCTTCCCCCCCCCCGGATTTGTTTTCTTCCAAGGAAGAGACATGTGCGTTGGGTGTACCCCTGTGTGAATATCCTACATACAAATATATAGAGAGAGAGACACACACACTCCCACTTAATATAAAAGTGCTGTATATTATTAAACTGTATAAATAAAATCTGTATATATTGGGGCAGAAATAAAGGTGGCAGATAACCCCGTCTAGTCCAGCTGAACGAGGTCTTGGTTTTTCCCAAGGGGCTCGGCTCGAAGTTGCCTGTCCTATTAGATGCCGGGGAAATTCTCAAGCCGATGGGAAAAAAATGCAGTCTTTGCCCCTTAGCGGGCACCCTGCTGCCAGCCTCTCCAGCCGGGGGAGACGCAGAGACCACCGCCACTGAGTTTGCTCAGCTCTCCGAGGGCTGAGGACGTCTCTGCTTCTCTTTTATTATTTCCTTCTGCAAAATGTCCCACGGCAGACTCTTCCCAGGAAAAAGAGGAATTTTCAGGGGTAAGTTGAGAAGCAGGCCCATAAATATTGGGGGGTCCCTACGTGCGAGATAACGCAGACAGGACCGCGCGGATGAATAGGTGGTGATGGAGACTAATATCGGTACATTCAGATGTTTAAGCCCTGATCCCAAGCAGGGATGGAGGCAGGACGGTCTCCCGTGGAACGGCCTTGCAATGGAGGAACGTCCATCCCAGGATGGTGAGTTGGGCCCTCCTGAGCTTGCAGGAAGCCCCCCCTGCCTAAATTGTCACCGAGCTGGAGAACTTTGGGAAGGAAAAACAGAAGAGTTGATGCGTTACTGCAGCCAAACTGGAGTCCATCTAAGGCAGGGGTTCTCAACCTTGGCAACTTTAAGACTTGTGGACTTCAATTTCCAGAATTCCTCTGCCAGCTTTGCTGGCTGAGGAATTCTGGGAATTGAAGTCCACAAGTCTTAAAGTTGCCAAGGTTGAGAACCCCTGATCTAAGGAGTGCCAGCCTAGTCTCCCTGTGCCTTCAAAGCTTCTGGTGCTGTTCCCCGGCTCCGTTCAGTCCGGATCCGACGCTCCGATGGACTCCCAATTTCATTTCATTTTCGCCTTTCAATTATATTCTTAGCAACTCAACCTTGAAATAGGGTCATCTCCGTTGCCGCTGCCTTCGGAGAAGGACTATTACATGATTTCCACAGCTTACTTTCTTTCCTAATTAGACATTAAATGCATGTAGCATTCCTTTTTTTCCCTTTCTTAAAAAAAAAAAATTCTGCTCCAGATTGAGCTGTCTCTCCACTCCCCCCCCCACAACCCATTTCTTGCCTTGTTGCTTCGGCTTGACGGCAGCAAAGGGAGGAGAGAAAGAGGGAGGGGACGCGGAGGGGGCTGTTTCTCCCCCCCCCTCTCTCAAACCTGAGCGTTTATACATCAGTCACAGGCCATTATCAAATCTTGCAGGAGACAATAACAGTTTGCATACAATACGTGGAGATTCATTAAAGTGTCAATACAATTACACAAGCAGACATCATGTCTTTCAGCTCCCTTTGCCTGGCTGCCTTTACAAAGTCGGGGGTGGGGGGAGTCCGGCTGCGCGTGAAAAATAAGATATTTTTTCTAGCTGGTTCTCCCGCTTTCAGCGTCCTTTAAAGCGAGTCTCTTTGGCTTTTCTTACTCTGGATCTTTTCAGATCAACTGCCTCTGCTTCTGGAGGTTCCATTTAACCCTGGAGCATCAATAACTTTGCAGCCCCAACCAACACAGAAAAATTAAAACGACGTAGGGGTAGGGAGGCAGCAGTTCCGTCCTCTTCAGGGAGCAGCTACCACAACGTGTACATGCCCAGCAGCCTTTCAGTTGTGTGTTTTGCCGATGGTCACTCCAAAATATTTAAAAAGTGACCGTTGAGCTACTCAGTTCATTGCCCCCGAGCTTGGTTCTCCTGGACCTCAGGAAACAACGGCGCTTACGGGCTGGTTGGCTAAGAATTTAGCCCGTACCACTCTCCAAGAGGCTAGTCCTCAAGCTTCTGATGAAACAACTCGTTTTAGACAAAGCCCACAGGGTGTGGCCTTAGGTTGTCTTTGATCTCGTTGCCTTGTTTGTGTTGCTGTAGGTCTCCGGGCTTAGCAGCTCTGCTCTGCTTGGATGAGCGACTACAGGTGATGCTAAGTCCCAAAAAACCTACATCCTGGGAATAGGATGTGCTGTTGATGAGAAGCAATTACAAGAAGTTTGAGTGGAAAAGGACTAGTCTCCCACCCGTGTCCAAACCCTTGCGTTAAACCTGGGTACTTTTATAACCTTTTCTTTCAAACAAATCCCTGCAGATGGATGTATTTTAAAATATGATGGCAATGAAACGTCGGTTATTGCCAAAAGCAGCCAACTCCATTTATTTTTGCAGCCCTCTGGGAAGCATTTCTTAAAACCTGCAAAACTCTCCTGTGGGCTGGGTCTTCAGGAAACTCTTTTGACTTGTCCAACAGTCCTTGGAAATTCTCCTTTTTGGGCAGTTCGTGCTTTCCACTGACCTGGCGTTCGGCGGGGGGGGGGGGAGTCTTGTTCTTTCGAAGTTGCCTTCTGCAGCCGTTTCCTTCCAGCGAGAAAGAACGGGTCAGCTCTGATTTTTAAAATCCTACGGCTAGTTTTGCAGGTGAAGCAGGCGGAGGAATGGAAGCAGCGCGCCGTTCCTCACCGGCCATGGAAAACCTGGGCTGCGTTTCTTTATAAGCGGCCATAATAAGCTTGTCTTCTGCTGGGGGGGGGGGACGAAACGCTCCACGGAAGGGAAAACAAACACAGGTCAATGGCCTCTGCGCCCATTTTCGCTTCCCCTCCTATCTCTGGCGTCAGCAAAGTAGACGCTGAGCTTGAATAAGCCACGTTTAATGTCCATTTTTTGTTAAATGTTTTTTAAAAATGGTGTGAATTCAGCCTGCTAGTGAATTCACCAAAAAGCAGTATAGTCTATGAAGGTTGTCTGCAACTGATGCCCCTTTTTTCCCTGGCAAAAAAAGAGATGATGAAAAAGATAAGCCTTAGGAACTATTTACTTAATTTCTACTTTATTAAGGATCTTTCTAGGCTGGTCAAGTTCAGACAGCTCTTAACAAGGAAACAGAGGGTTAAAAAACGGTTGCCGTTATCTTGCAATGGACCTATTACCCCATCAACAAACAACCACAGAAGCTAGACTGTCAGAATCTCATTAATCAGGGTTAATACTGAGAAAAGGGGACTAGTAAGTGAATCTTGGGAAGGAGATAAGTCTACCCTGGCCTTCATTTATTAGCCAGGGAGCAATTTGGACCTTAAGGAAGAGATGGATGCCTTGTGTCAAAGATATCCATCCTGGTCCTTTCCTTTTTAAAACTTCATTATTATTTTTTTTGCTCCGATCTCTGGGAATGCAGGGGTCAATGTGGTTCTCTCAACTATGTAGCTACCTTGGACAATGATGTGATAATGGTTTGATTTTTGAAGGATATATATATATATATATATATATATATATATATATATATATATATATATATATATATATATATATATATATATATATATATATATATATATATATATATATATATATATATATATATATATATATATATATATATATATATATATATATATATATATATATATATATATATATATATATATATATATATATATATATATATATATATATATATATATATATATATATATATATATATATATATATAAAATCCCCCCCTCTAAATGTCTCCTTTTGCCCAAAGCTAGCTGGGTTGTTTTTTTGTTCTTTTTTCCCAAGTGGAAATAAACTCCTGCCTAGGTTGGATTTCCCCCATCGCTCTCAAGTGCCTAACAATCTTGATTATCTCAGGATCAAATCAACATCTTTCCAGCTGGAGACCTTGGCTAATGAAGATGTTGGCTTGTCACCTTTTATGCTTTCTGTCTAATAAGGTGGGCGCTGCCAAAACCTTGTGGCAGATCTTAGCTGTCAAAGCCTCCACCGTCCATCCATCCTGGCTTTTCCTGTTGACCAGCTGGCTTTGGGGTTGACCCTTCGCCCTGTGGATTGCGGGTTCGGCAAGGGTGTGTGTGGAAGGAGGAAGCCCCCAGGGCCCAGCCAATATCCTTGGCTCGGGAAATTAATCATTCACGCCATCCGTCACCAGCAGTGCAACGATTTTTATGTCTGCAGGATTGTTTGGCTCCGAAAACACAGGCCTGGGCTGTCTGAAAGGGCTGCAGAGGGGATGATGGATGAAAGGGAGCCAGCCTCTTCTCAACAAGCCAGGATGCAGAAGGGAGAAATGAAGGGCAATGCAAACATCTGGCCAGCGGTTTCCTCAAGGAATCCTTGCGTCGAGTGACTGGATGTTCTTTTAGAGAACACAGCTGGGTTTCCATCACCGGGGGAAAGGGGCTAGGTCTGTGTGTGTGTTTGTTTATTAAATGATTTGTTTATGAAATGACTATGCTGCTCATCTCTCTTATAGAGCAACTCTACGCAGTTTACAGATTATAAAAAGACAAATAGAAAAATAATTAGTAGAGGGATAGAATCAAGATGACGTGAAGTGTTAATACCACTTTACAAGGCCTTGGTAAGGCCACACTTCAAATACAGCATCCAGTTTTGGTCACCAAGATGCAAAAAAGATGCTGAGACTCTAGAAAGAGTGCAGAGAAGAGCAACAAAGATGATCAGGGGACTGGAGGCTAAAACATAGAAGGAACGGTTGCTGGAATTGGGGATGTCTAGTTTAATGGAGAGAAGAACGAGGGGGGACATGATAGCAGCGTTCCAGTATCTCAGGGGCTGCCCCAAAGAAGAGGCAGTCAAGCTATTCTCCAAACACCTGAAGGCAGGACAAGAAGCAACGGATGGAAATTCATCCAGGAGAGAAGCAACCTGGAACTAAGGAGAAACTTCCTGACAGTGAGAACAATTAACCAGTGGAACAACCTGCCTCCAGATGTGGTGAATGCTCCAACACTGGACGTTTTTAAGAAGAGACTGGACAGCCATTTGTCCGAAATGGTATGGGGTTTCCTGCCTGAGCAGGGGGTTGGACTAGATGACCTCCAAAGTCTCTTCCAACATCATCATCATCATCATTATTATGATGATGATGTATGCAAATTAAAGTTTTAAAATTTTGTCAACCACCCAATAGTGCTTAGGTCCATGCAACCTACCGTAGGGTTACCAAAACAGGTAAGTCCGCATGAGATGCTAAGCCCAAACGGAATAGGCACCTGGTGCTTTAGAGTGATGGTGTGCCGATGGTGGTCCTCGAATTATGATGAACCATTTAGTGACCAAAAGCAGAACAGACTCCCCAAAAGGTAATTATGATCTAAATTCGGAACCCTGAGAGCCAACCCTGCCCCTAGGTCATGTGAATGTGTTTTGGATGTCAGCAACCGGCCTACACTTGTAGCTATTTGCAGCGTCCCACAACCACTGACTGTGATTTACGCCCTTCTTTTTGGTTTCTGGCAAAAAAAAGACCCCGGTGGGAAATGAGCTCATTTAATAATAATAATAATAATAATAATAAAGTTGGAAGGGATCTTGGAGGTCATCCAGTCCAAACCCCCTGCTCAGGCAGGAAACCCTACACCATTTCGGACAAATGGCTGTCCAGTCTCTTCTTAAAAACTTCCAATGTTGGAGCATTCATTGCTTCTGGAGGCAAGGAGTTCCACTGGTTAATTGTTCTCACTGTCAGGAAGTTTCTCCTTAGTTCCAAGTTGCTTCTCTCCTTGATGAGTTTCCATCCGTTGCTTCTTGTCTTTCCTTCAGTCGCTTTGGAGAATAGCGTGACTCCCTCTTCTTTGGGGCAGCCCCTGAGATACTGGAACACCGCTATCATGTCGCCCCTCGTCCTTCTCTTTGTTAAACTAGACAAACATGGTTATCACTTACTCCAAAAAAAACGACATAAAATTGAATTGGCCACTTGACCTACGACCGTCATGACATAGGATGGGATTTCCCAGTTCCAGATAGCCGTAAGTGGAGGACTGTGTCAGAAAAACAATGGCAAGTGGCAAAATGCAGAGGGATGAACCGGTGACACCCCCTCGCCCCGACAGGGTCTCCTGCACCCTTGGCTGGCTGCCCTCCGTCCACCCAGCCCAGAGGCAAATTAATCCGGGGGACACGAGCGAGGGAATTGAGCCAAAAAGTGGCAGATTCGGGCAAAGGAAGCACTCTCTTCTCAAATTGAGGTCAGAGTCCCTGACGGAGGTTTCTGAGTTGTGTTGTAGAGGAGGCCGGCTGGGGGCCACGCACCCGAGACCCCGGGCAGAGCTTCATAGAAAGAGCTTTGGTTGTTGAAAGGCTAATAAGAGGAGATAAATCGGTGTCAAATCGGTGCCTGCCCTCCCTCATCTCGGCTAAGTGGCCCATTCTTTGTGGCCGACGTTTGATTCACTCTCTTCCTGTGGCAGAGAAAATCAAATATTAAATTCTCCATGCTCAGCTTTACATCGGGAGGGTGGGTGGGAGAAAGGGCAGACAGCGAGTCTTTTCTCGGAAACGAGCGTGTTGCAGACTCAGTTTCCCCTCTGTTCTAGCGGTCGTACAGGCAGTCCTCCAGTGACGGCTACAAATTGGGGACCAGAATCTCCGTTGCTTAGGGCGGATAAGTAGGCCGTGCCCGATTTGGCTTGTCATACCCCAGAAATTCTTCCTCTTTTCTTCCTAAGGCGCCTGTGTATCTGTGCCCGTTGGTGTGTGTTACAAGGTGTGTGCGTTCACACCTTGCTTGGGGTGACCCTGTGCTCTGCTGTGTTTGCAGAGGGATCCCGAGTTTTTGCCAGGAGAATTAAGAAGGCAGAGGATTCAGGAGACAGAAAAAGAGAGAAAGAGACAGAGAGAGAGAGAGAGAGAGAGAGACGGACGGGTGCAGCACGGAGACAGGGTGAGGCGGCTTATGTATATTCCTGTTCAGACTACGATTGCTAAGTCTGTAAACTCCAAATGTCAGCTGGCGTCGGTGCAATTTAGGCCAACGTCGGCCTGCTTTTCAGCTGCCCCCGATCATCTAGGAGCAGTCCTCGTTTAGCAACAGACTTGTACAGTGGCTATTCAGAGTTGTGACTCCCTCCCTCCTCTCTCCTCCTCCCTTCTCTCTCCTCTTCCTCCTCCTGCTGCCTCTCCCTCTCCTTCAGAAAACCAGACTCCCTTCTAGCATGGATGATGGTATCTAGATGGGTCATGAAATGTCTGCAAGAAAACAACTATGTTCAGATAGCACTTGTAGTCCTCCTCCTCCTCCTCCTCCTCCTCCTCCTCCTCCTCCTCCATGCCGGATGCTAGCCACAATGATCTTCCTGCTTTTCTGGAGAGTTTTTAAAAACCTTTCCTTGTTTCCTTTGGCCTAGGAAAAGCCCAGGAGAGGCTGTGTGGCGGAGGGCATGGATTAAAAATACAACCCCTATTATTTCTTTCCAGGGCTGGCTGAAGGTCGAAGGATGAATTATGCATGGACCTTTCTTTGCTCAGCCTTCCCCAAAAGCAAACAATTCCGTTCCCCCCACCACCACCTCCAACTTCTTCAGAATTTCAGTTGTGTGTCTCTCGGTGTGTGTGTGTGTGTGTGTGTGTGATGTGTGTGTGAGTCCGTGCACTGGCAAGGGGAGGATCTAGGAAACTACACAGCCCTTGTGCAAAAAAAGACATCCCCAAAAGACACGTTATTTCATACGAAAATTCCTATCCACCCCAGGCCTGGAATGGGACAACTGGCTGCAGGGCAATTTATTAATTCAATTTAATTCTTTGAAAGAAACCTTTTAATTGTTGTCATTTTGCCTCTCCTTTGGGATCCTTTCTTTGAACGAATTGGTTCCATCATTTCTTTGATAATTGCAAGGTTCATTCTTCAGATGCAACATATCATTAAGGTAGACTGCCCTAAAGGCAGAGGTTCCACAACTTATTCTTCCTCACAAGGGTGGTTCTTCATACTTCAACCTGCAGACATGGCTAAGGTGGACTGCCACTAAAGACAAGAGATTCTACGCAGGCATAAAAAGTGTAGCAGCTCTAGACAGCGAGCTGGCTGTGGAGAATGATCGTAGACCCCATCCCGGGAAGCGTAAAAAGGGGTGTACTGCCAATGACGGGGGCGGGGGGGGCAAGGAAACATTCTAGGAACCGCCTTACAGGTGGTCCTCGTTTAGGAACCAGAATTGGAACTCACCACTCCGTTGTTAAATGAAAGGGCGAGGTTGCTTAAGATCTTCCTTCAGCTTTCCTTGGCTTTAGCTACCTGAGCAGGTCATTGATGCGAGGATGGATCGCCCAGTTAACTTTCTCAACACAGTCATAACTCTGAATAGCCACTGTACAAGTCTGTCGCTAAATGAGGACTACTGGTATACGACTGTTCCCCTGCTAAACCAGAGGTCCCCAACCTTTGGGGCACCAGGGACCGGTTCCGTGGAGAGAGGGTTTTCCACGGACAGGAGGGTGCGTGGTTTGGTACCTACATCCCGCAGATGGGGCTTTGCTTCTTTTGTGCGGACCGGTTGCTGGCGTGCCGTGGCCCAATACCGGTCCACAGACCTGGGGCTGGGGACCCCTGGGCTAAATGGTTTCCCTAGCCAGACTTTGCCCGGCAGGTGGTCCTTCAAGGGGGTGCAGGTGAGTGCCCACCGAGGTCTGATAATTAGGAATTTGAAGAGAGGCGGAAGGAGGGAAGCATGGGATCAGGGGCTCCCACAAGGCTGCTGGCTGGCTGGCACCCCTCCAGGCAGCTCTTTCAAGACTCATTTGATGTCCGAAGCACTTCACATCTCAGCAGCCTCAGCTCTTTAAAGGTGAGCGTCTGGTCCACCTTGGCAAGGCATCAGAGCCGGCTCTGACTCAGCTGGCAGCCAGCGGAAGCTGCCAAATTGCCTGTTTCTGAAGAAAAACCTGCTTTGAGGGCAAAACCTCAAAGAAAATCCAGAGGAAGTGATTGATGGGTGCCTGCACGTGCCACGTGATGGGCTTTAGGGGGAGCGTTCGGCTACCCAGCCTTCAAGAGCTGCTAGACTTTTTATGCCTGCGTAGAATCTCTGTCTTAACCATGCCTGTAGGTTGAAGTGAAGAACCACCCTTGCGATGAAGAATAAATGGTGGAACCTCTGTCCTTAGGGCAGTCTACCTTAATGATATGTTGCATTGAAGAATGAGCCTTGCAATGAAGAATAAATGGTGGAACCTCTTTCTTTAGGGGCAGTCTATCTTAACCATACCTTGCAATGAAGAATAAATGGTAGAAACCTCTTCTTTTGGGGCAGTCTACCTTAACAATACCTTGCAATGAAGAGTAAATGGCAGAGCCTCTGTCTTTAGGGGCAATCTACCTTAATAGGGCTTTGCAGTGAAGAATCAACCTTGCAGTGAAGAATAAACTATAGAAATTCTGACTTTAGTGGCAGTCTACTTTAGTACTGCGTTGAAGACCCTACCTCTTAAAAGCTTCCCAAGTGACGTTCCGCTGCCCTCGATTCATTACTAAACTTGCTGCAGGAAGTTTTTTTAGCGCAAAATTTGCTTGGGTTTCATTTTTGTGATTTTTGGTCGACGCCAATTATTTGTTTTAACTCGTGTATGCTTTACCAGCTGTTGTTTCTTTGTTTAGCAAAGCAAGTTTGTTTGGGCTATATTTTATTTATGATATGCAACCTTACCCTTGGTTGAAAACAAAAAGCATGTTTATTTACGTGCTCGTATCCATGGTATTCTTCACACCCTTCTTTCCAAGAAAGAATTAAAAACAGGCTGGCAGTCTTCCGGAGGCCTCT
Organism: Bothrops alternatus; assembly: GCA_034064705.1. Taxonomy (NCBI): domain Eukaryota; kingdom Metazoa; phylum Chordata; class Lepidosauria; order Squamata; family Viperidae; genus Bothrops; species Bothrops alternatus. Next base: position 408,819 of record JARGCV010000564.1, read on the forward strand.
GCTTTGAGAGAGAAGCAATTTAGGTGGGTTCAGAAAGAGAGAGCAGGCGGAGGACCCTGCAGTGGGTGGGTGGGTGGGCTGTGGAAGGCATGGAGAACCAGCAACCCCCCCTTGAATTTTAGTGCACAACTATTGTTTGCTGCATCTCCCAAATTGTGTTGCAGCTGAAAGGGAAGCTAGGTAGAGAATGTGGAGAAATTCCTCGTAATGGCTGAGTCCCCACGGAAATTGGGCGCATGGCTCGGGCTGGCACGTTTTTAACAGAAGGGCCAGCAATCCTTCTGGATTGAAACAGGGGCCTGGAGCAAAGTTTGAATTTCTGCTTAAATAGGAAAAGATGCCATATCTCCTTGCAGGGAAATTTGGTCCATGAAAACCCACTAGTCTTTTTGAGATGCTGGAGGGTACAACAAACTCCGGAAAAAAGTGCTTCAAGCATGGACAAAGTTTTCCTTGGCTCAACCAACTAGGTACACAGAGTATTTATTTGAACCCAGAAATCAACTTCCCTGCTTCTAACCATTGGTTTCCCTTTGTAGCTTTCTTTTTTTTTTTAAGATTGGGGGCCGAGATTAAGAATACCTATCTTTAAATGTCAATTTAAATACAATTTTACTGCAAGAAATGAGGGGCGGGAAAGGTCTTTGGGCATTGGATGTCAGCTGTTGAAAATGGGGGTCCAGATGTGAATTTAGCCTGTGTAGAAATGGATGAGAGATAAATTTATCTCGTTTTTCAGTACCAGCTTTTGCAATTTTTATTTCCTGGATGGAAAGGAGGCAGTCTTTATCTCCCTTTTCTAAGCTGGGGACGCCGAAGACGCCTTGAAAAATGGGAATATTAAGCAGCCCCAATGAATCGATTTAGAGAAATCTTCATGACATTTTTTATACAGATTTTTTTTTTAAACAACAGATGGAAACATTTTTTCATGAAAATGAAAACCAAGGCTGAGCTAAATTAACTTTGAAAGACGGATTCCTGACACCCTGGGATGGATGGAGCTGTTAAGTGTTGGGGGGAAAATGCACTTGGCACATGCTTAGGGGTTCCTTTGTGTTCGATCTTCACACCTTTCAGGCCTGAACCGAAGAGCACATTGTGCTGCTCTACTGTGAATTTTTGCGTCTCTGCTGGCTCTCAAGCTCTTGACATCAAAGCCAGGAGGAGAAAGAAAGAAAGAAAGAAAGAAAGAAAGAAAGAAAAAGAAAGAAAGAAAGAAAGAAAAAGAAAGAGAAAGAAAGAAAGAAAGAAAGAAAGAAAGAAAGAAAGAAAGAAAGAAAGAAAGAGAAAGAAAGAAAGAAAGAAAGAAAGAAGAACCAACTTCTTTTAAAATAGATTTTAGGGCGTCTGCAAATGGCTTCTGACTCTCTATCTTTTTTTCCCCCCTGTTTTTCTTTTGAAATCGACAGTGGTCCTAAGTGTGGTCCAGCCTGGGAGCCCTAATCACATCCTTTATCCCTTGTTATTGGAGGGTTTTAAAGAGGCTGCTGAAGGGTCATCTCAGGAGATTAAGAGAGCCAGGAACTCTGCCAGCCGCAGTGCAAAAAAATATAAATGTGGTGGGGCCGTATTGCCAATTAAATCCTTCCCTTGCAGGATCAACTGTTGGCCTGGTAAAAGGGAGGATTTGCAGCCGGGAATTGCCGTTTAAAATGACCCAGAATCTCATTTTCTCGGGTGCAAATTGCCTCTCCTCCTTTATGACTACACTGCTGCTGTGCTGTGCACGGCCAGGAAAGATGCAACACAGCGCAGGTAATCCTCGACTTATTAAGACCACAGTCCAAGTTACAACGGCACTGGAAAAAAGTGACTTGTTGTTTGTCACAGTTAAGGACCGCTGCAGCATCCCCGGAGTCAAAATTCAGATGCTTGGCATCTGACTCATATTTATCTGGCATTGGGGATGTCCAGTTTAAGGAAGAGAAGGACGAGGGGGGACAGGATAGCAGTCTTCCAATATCTCAGGGGCTGCCCCCAAAGAAGAGGGAGTCAAGCTATTCTCCAGAGTGCCTGAAGGCAGGACAAGGAACAATGGATGGAAACTGGTCAAAGAGAGAAGCAACCTAGAACTAAGGAGAAACTTCCTGACAGTGAGAACAATTAACCAGTGGAACAACCTGCCTCCAGAAGTGGTGAATGCTCCAACACTGGAAGTCTTTAAGAAGAGACTGGACAGCCATTTGTCCAAAATGGTATAGGGTTTCCTGCCTCAGCAGGGGACTGGACTAGATGACCTCCAAGATCTCTTCCAACTTATTATTATTATTATTATTATTATTATTATTATTATTATTATTATTATTATTATTATTATTATTATTATTATTATTACTATTGTCGCAGCATCCCTGGAGGGGGGGTCACCGGATCTCCTTTTGAGGCCAGGATGTCCTAAATTGAGAGCGACTGGCAGACGTTTTGCCTTCTGTGGACTTCCGTGCTCACCATTCTTGTTTTTTTTTAAAAAACAAAACAACTCAATTTTTCAGAGAATGAGCGGTTATCTTCTCTGCTTGAATGTCAGCGATGGTTTAAGAGCCTGGTGCGTTTCTCTTTGTGTCTCCTGCCCCCCCCTCCAGCTTCAGGCACCAAATTTCCCTGCTGTCCCCTTGCTCGCCCTCTTCCCGTGCCCGCTTCTGTCGTGTCGCTGTTCCTTCTCTCTCTCGTTGGCATCCTCAGGGCACACAGACGTCGTGAGCGATGCCGGGCCTTTCATCCCCAACCAGAGAAACTCATTCCCTTTATATCTGCCTCGGTTCTGAACAAGAAAGGAACCCCCTCTTTTTCGCCCCTCCTTCCTCCAGGCCTTCTTGATTGCTGTGGGAAGAGTGGGGCGAGATGAAAGCCCCCCCTCCTCCTCCTGTCTGGGGGGGGCACCAAGGTGACTCCACTCTGCAGAAAAGCCATTAAGAGACTTTGGGGAAGGCCACGTGGTCCTGCCTCTCCCCCCCCCATTAAAATTGTGCTCCGTGAATGCCTGTGGCTGGGAGAAGGTGCGTCAAGGCCCTGAAAGCAGTTGGCCTTCCTGGAGAGATGGCTTAGCAAAGGCGCCAGGAGCTTCAGAGGACCCCAATGTTGGAAACCTCCTCCTCGTGGCTGGTGGCAGTGGATAAGCACCTTTTCCAAATTAGGAACCAACAGCGTGCTGCCCTCGATGTCTCCCTCCCTTTTCTCGTCGGTGTCAAGGTTGTTATGTGCTTCTGGCTGCTTTCCTTCGTGACCAGAGGCGAGCTCGCCTGACTACGGTAATAACCAGCCAAGACACAGTGAAGGCCTTTTGTTTTGTTTATTGCAGTAAGCGGGGAGAGAAGCTTTCAAAGCTTGGTTCTCTCCAAAGTTCTAACCCAAAGTATTCCCTTCTTTACACAGCCCTTGTCCCAGCCGCCACATTTATTATTATTATTAATTAAATTTTTATGCCGCTCCTCTCCGAGGACTCGGAGCGGCTAACAACATAAATAAAAACAACATCTCAACATTTCCAAAAATCTAAAACCAAATCTAAAAAGCATTTTAAAAGATCCCCAGACACATTCATCATTCACACACAATCACAGTCATCCCCAGGCCTGCATCCTTCCTGTATCCCCACTGGCTGAGATACTATGAGGTTACGCTCTTTCCGTCCGCCTCTTACACATTTCCTGCTAACATATTAAATCATATTCACATATGCAATAATAATAAGAAAAAATTAGACATTTAAAGGGTGATTTTGAACTCTGCGGGGTATTTATGTCCCGCTTTTAGAACAATAGGTTCTTTCCTGTTTTTCAATTCAATATGCCTTTTCTGACTAGCCATTTTCTCTTACAGCTGTCTTTTTTTATAGTTTGTCTTCTTTCTTTCCCCACTCTAAAACCCAGCTAATTTTACTTCCTCCCTTTAAATTTCAGTGCTTCTCAACCTTGGCAACTTTACGATGTGTGGATTTCAACTCCCAAAATTCTCCAGCTAGCATTCCTAGCTGGAGAATTCTGGGAATTGAAGTCCACACACCGTAAAGTTGCCAAGGTTGAGAAACACTGCGTTATCCTTTCCTGATTTCCATCCGTTGTACTTTTTTTCCCTATTCAATTAATTTCCATTGTATTGTAGGTTTAACCGGTGCTTTTTTTGTAAAAAACAAAGGTGCCGGAACTCACAGACGTCATACAATCCGCCTTGCCTACCCTACAAGGTTTACCTTTGTAGTGGAAAAAAAACTCTTTATTTTTAGTGTATCTAAAAGAGTAGGATTTTGTTCAAGGTAAGTTAATATTATTAATGTTACCATGCACAAATCCGCTGGAAACAGGTGCCGGAACTCCGTTCTGGTGCATTCTATGACATTTATTTATTTATTTCTTAAATTTCTATAAAAAGTCCTGGGTTTAACTGTCTCTGAAGATTCATCGTATTGATACATATTTATCAAGGTGATCTCCATAGAGCACGGGTCTTTAAACCTGACCCTTTGATGACTTGTGGATTTCAACTCCCAGAATTCCTCGTGCCTGGCTGAGGAATTCTGGGAGTTGAAGTCCACCAGTCATCAAAGGGCCAAGTTTGAAGACCCCTGCCCTAGAGGGTCTTCTTTCCTGTTGTATCACAATGACCTCCTGGGGTAGGCTGAGTTGAGAGACAGGGAGCTTCAGAGCCACCAGAAGGAGTTTCTGCATCTGAGAGGGCCCCCGAACTCTCCTTGGTCCTACTCAAAGTACGGTATCTTCACTTCTACCACCAGCCTGGCTTTCCCCCAAAAAACCAGCCCAGATTCTAGTCTTCCAAGTTGACTTGGGTTCCAGGGCTCAGAACTGTGCACATTAATTTGGCAAGAGGCATCTGGAGGAAATCAGGAGAGACGCAGTATTTCAACCTGGTACAAGGTCCTCCAATTCCAGGACAGTGGGGGGGGGGGAAATCACCTGGCTGAAAATGTCCAGTAGGCAAGGATCCTTGAGCTGTCTGCAGGGGACAGCTCTGGCTTCCGTATTACTGGGGATGCTTTCCTTCCAATCATCCTGCGTTTGCTGTAATCTTTGGCCAGAGAGGGAAATCACATAGGGAACGAAGGAGAGGAAAGACAAGGAGATGTTGGAGGAGGAGGAGGAGCAAAAGGAGGAGCGGGGGGGGGGAAGGAGCACAAGGAGCAGGAGGAGAGGGAGAAGAAGATGAAAATAAGGAATTGGAGGAAGAGGAGAAGGAGTTGAAAGGGAAAAAGAATGAGGTTGAAGGAGGAGGATGAGAAGAAGGAAGAGATGGGAGAGGATAGCGGAGAAGGAGAAGAGGAAGAGGAGAAAGGAGAAGGAAGAGGAAAAGAGGAGAAAGAAGAGGAAGAGGATGAGGAATAGGAGAAGAGGAAGAGAAAGGAGGAGAAAGGAAGAGAAGGAAGAAGAAGAAAGAAAGAAAGATAGATAGATCAGCGTCTCCATTGCACCATCACACCGAGAGCTAAAATACCACTAGAAGTTAACCTAATCAGAGGATGCAACAATCAAGGATGGCTGCGGTATTTTTTGCCTGTCTCAGATCCAAATATATACCAAAAAGCCGCATTTCTGAGCAAGGAGCGAAGCAATTTTGTCTGGGGGGATTCCTTGGCAACAAGGTTAAGTTGCTGCTTCCTTTTAAGATGCCTGGTTATTAAATTTTCGAGAGGCAGCCTGCGATGCGACCTCATCAGACTCGAGAACAGGGCTCCTTGAAGCCAGCAGGCTGCCTATCAGACCGTGTTTGTTGCTCGGATCCTTGGGATTAAAAAAAACTCCCCTCAAATAAATTTCACCCTAGGTCTCCCCCCCCTTCTTCACCCGGAGACAGATATAAATATATAAATTTAACAAACAAACAAAAAAAAATAAAGCAGCACAACAACAAGCCAAATTGTCCCAAGCCTCCTTGGCAATTATCTTTTTACAGCTATATTTTTCATCCCTGGATATGACTGCAAAGATCTATTGGAATTCAGCGCCTTGCTCTCCAGCAAGAAGAAAATAAAATGATTTACTTATTATTTATTTGTTGGTCATAACTGAACAGCCGCCTTTATCTTGACACAAAGAGGGACTTGAAAGCTTGGCAGGATCCGTAATCATGTCATGAATTACTGGGCTTTGCCTCTGCAAGGGCCGTGGCAGGGCCTGGAAATGCCACCCTTTCTGCATGCGGCTTTGCTTGAGATTCGGGCGTCCAAGTTTGCAACATGCATGTAGATTCGGACATTGAAGTTTGCAACATGCATGTAGATTCGGGCATTGAAATTTGCAACAGGCATGTAGATTCGGGCATCCAAGTTTACAACATGCATGTAGATTCGGGTGTCCATGTTTACAATATGCATGTAGATTTGAGCATCCATGTTTGAAACAGGCATGTAGATTCGGCCGTCCAAGTTTGCAACATGCATGTAGATTCGCATATCCAAGTTTGCAGCATGCATGTAGATTCGGGCGTCAAAGTTTGCAACAGGCATGTAGACTTGGGCGTCGAAGTTTGCAACATGCATGTAGATTTGGGCATTGAAGTTCACAACATGCATGTAGATTTGGGCGTTGAAGTTTGCAACATGCATGTAGATTCGGGCATTGATGTTCACAACATGCATGTAGATTCGGGAGTCAGTTTGCAGCATACATGTAGATTCGGGCGTTGAAGTTCACAACATGCATGTAGATTTGGGCGTTGATGTTCGCAACATGCATGTAGATTCGGGCGCCAAAGTTTGCAGCATGCATATAGATTTGGGCGTTGAAGTTCACAACATACATGTAGATTCAAGCATCGAAGTTTGCAGCATGCATGTAGATTCGAGCATCGATGTTTGCAACATGCATGTAGACTCAGGCATCGAATTTTGCAACACATGTAGATTCGGGCATCGAAGTCTGCAACATGCATGTAGACTCGGGCATCAAAGTTTGCAACATGCATGTAATTCGGGCATTAAAGTTTGCAACATGCATGTAGGATTCTGAACCTCTTTTTTGCAAAGCTGCCAGCGGGATTTGCCTTCCTGTCACTGTGTCTTGCTGCTTTCCTTCCTCATGCTTGGCACGCTGGCATGTTGACACTGCATGGGGTGCCCCGTTCACCCGTCTGAAGCCAGATGGTTTGTGTGGCATCGGAGCCCACAGACAGGCGTTGGAAGAGGTGGGCAAGCAAGGGGTTTGTGGTGCCCGAGGGGGGACGCTTTAATTATAGGAACAATGTTTCTCGATCAATCCTCTGGAAACCCTTAATACGGGGGGGGGGAGATTGATAGGGCGTGCCAACGTGGTGATTGATCCCCGTGCGAGAATCGGAACCCGCTTTCTCCTGCACAAGGTTTGTGGGGAAGTCCATCTTCATTTTGTGCAGAACATGAGTCACTTATAAAATATGCCCTGATTGGGCAGAGCTGGGGAATGTGGCAGGGGATATCTGCTCTCTTTCTCCTGGAGGGGTGTGCTGCCATGGACCGTGGAGGCTCTATCTAGGGTTGCGACGGACGGCACCCTCCGGCAGTTAAGTCTGTGGGATTGGCAAGTTCTGTTATTCAAAGATCAGGCCTTGTGTAAAAGAGGGAGGAAAGAATTTGGGGTGCCCAACCTGGAATGGAAGCGCACCAGTCCTTCTGGTCACCATGTTCCACGGCAAAGGATGATAGGTACTGAAGTCCCTACATTCTCTTCCTCATCCCCAATAGACAGATATCCTGCTTTCAGAGGCGTTTATGCCTTTTCTCCCACCGTCAAGCAGGTCTGAGGTCATGTTTAGGCTAGGCTGCATTAACAGAGGGACAGAATCAAGATCACATGAAGTGTTACTACCATTTTACAAGGCCTTGGTAAGGCCACATTTGGAATACCGCATCCAGTTTTGGTCACCACGATGTAAAAAAGATGTTGAGACGCTAGAAAGAGTACAGAGAAGAGCCACAAAGATGATTAGGGGACTGGAGGCTAAAACATAAGAGGAATGGTTGCTGGAATTGGGTATGTCTAGTTTAATGAAGAGAAGGACAAGGGGGGACATGATAGCAGTCTTCCAATATCTCAGGGGCTGCCCCAAAGAAGAGGGAGTCAAGCTATTCTCCAAAGCACCTGAAGGCAGGACAAGAAGCAACGGATGGAAACTAACCAAGGAGAGAAGCAACCTGGAACTAAGGAGAAACTTTCTGACAGTGAGAACAATTAACCAGTGGAACCACCTGCCTCCAGAAGCAGTGAATGCTCCAACATTGGAAGTTTTTAAGAAGAGACTGGACAGCCTTTTGTCTGAAATGGTATGGGGTTTCCTGCCTGAGCAGGAAAGGGCCTGACCTCCAAGGTCCCTTTCAACTTATTATTATTATTATTATTATTATTATTATTATTATTATTATTATTATTATTATTGTTGTTGTTGTTGTTGTTATTGTTATTATTGTTATTATCGTTGTTATCGTTATTATTACTACTACTACTACTACTATTACTATTACTACTACTGTTATTATTCTTTTTATACAGATAATCCTCAACTTACGACTTACTTGAAAAAGGACACTTAATGACCCGGATCTATAGCTGTAATGGTTGGGGACCCCCCCACACACACTTCCTGTGGTCATGTGACCAGCACTCACCAACATGGCTGCCTTAATGGCTGTTTGCACCATTCCACTGTGACCGTGTTTGATGATGTAAACTGCATTTGCTTTGTTTTTTGGGGAAAGAAATGTGCCCTAATGAACAATGAGTTCGCTTAACGATTACTGCAAATATATATATATGTAAAATTAGGTTGATGAGGTGACTGACTCATTTTATGACCGTCCTGACTTACGGCCATAATGGGCAGACTCCATTCTGGTCATAACTCAAGGACTCATTGTATCCAGGAGATTCTGTGATTCTCCCTTCTGCCAAAACTTGGTTGCAGAGTTTGTGTGCTTGCCCTTTGCAAGAAAGCCAACCTCAAAAATGGGGCGGGGGGGGGAAGAGAGAAATTTCACCTTTCACCTTTCTCACCCCAAGAAACCTGGGAAGCCTTTTCTCTCCTCCAGACCAAAGATTTGGGGAGACCGGCAGCATCCAGCAAGGTGAGATAAGGTTATTAATTTTCAGTCGGAGCCTCGTTAAGCAAGGGAGGTAATTGCAATCAAATTGCGAAGGAGAGCCCAGGGATCTTGGCGGGAGAGGAAGGCAGGGGGCCCAATCAGTGCTGGATGTTCTGATCTGCAGGGGCTCCCGCCCTCCGCTTGTGGAGGAGACCCCCTTCCCAGTGGTGGGATTCAAATAGGTGAACAGCCGGTTCTCTGTGTGGATGCCGCTTCTGGGAGTCCGTTCTGGGCCTGGGCAACAAAACATTAGCTACCAGTTCTGCCGAAGTGGTGCGAACTGGCTGAATCCCACCACTGAATAGAATAGAATAGAATGAAGAGGGAATGGAATGGAATGGAATGGAATAGAATGGAATGGAATAGAATAGAATAAAGAGAGAATAGAATAGAATAGAATAGAATAGAATGAATAGAATAAAGAGAATAGAATAGAATGAAGAGGGAATGGAATAGAATAGAATAGAATAGAATAGAATAGAATAGAATAGAATAAAGAGAGAATAGAATAAAGAGAGATAGAATAGAATAGAATAGAATAGAATAGAATGAATAGAATAGAATGAAGAGAGAATACAATAGAATAGAATAAAGATAGAATAGAATAGAATAAAGAGAATAGAATAGAATAGAATAAAGAGAGATAGAATAGAATAGAATAAAGATAGAATAGAATAAAGAGAATAGAATAGAATAGAATAAAGAGAGAATAGAATAGAATAGAATAGAATAAAGAGAGATAGAATAGAATAGAGAGAATAAAGAGAGAATAGAATAGAATAGAATGAAGAGAGAATAGAATAGAATAGAATAGAATAGAATAGAATAAAGAGGGAATGGAATAGAATTGGTGGGATTCAAATAGGTGAACAGCCAGTTCTCTGCATGGATGCTGCTTCTGGAAGTTCATTCTGGGCCTGGGCAACAAGAAATTAGCTACAGGTTCTGCCGAAGTGGTGCAGAACCAGCTGAATCCCACCACTGCCCCTTCCCCACCCCTTCTTTGCCTCTTCTCTCCAAACCTCTTTTGGATTTGAGTAAAATTGGACGGGGGCTCTTCAGATGCCCGACCCCCTCCTGCCTTCTGCTAGCCTGGGGTTTCCAAATGTTTGGGCCGATGACTCCCACCCTCCTGGGCCAGCTCTGGTCGGCCGGGGTAGCCAGAGGGAGGCAAGGTGAGGCAGCCTTTGGGACGATGCCGCAGCTGCCATAAAGCCAGGGCTGGTCGATTTGTATCCATCTAGCTGGCACACACACCGTCCTCCTCTCCTCCCTGGCAATTCCAAGATTGATCCCCCCTCTCCTCAGGGGTGTTGACCTTCCCCTGATTGAGCCTTAATTAAAATGATGGATGTCTCTTCCAGGGATCAGAAGCACCGTGGCTAACTTTGCAAGACCCCCGTCCAGCTTTGCATTGGAGCAGACCTGGTGGAAGGTACCATGCTGAGTGTCGTCTTCCCGGCTCTCCTTCTGGAGCTTGGTACGCCAAAGACCATGTGTCCCATCAGAGGAGGCTCTTTTGAGAGTCTCAGATTCTGGCTTAAATGGTACCCTTTCCCGTTTCTCGTGGTACAATCGTTTCCCAAGGGAATCATCGTAGTGCAATCAACTAAACCTCCACTTAACGTCCACTGCAAGGACTAGAATCCCTACTTTTTATAACCAGAATTGCAAAGGAGAGCTTCCCTTCCCCCCACCCACCTCCTATCTTGCTGCATCCTGTGGCAGGCAGTTCCACAGAGTAGCGATACACACCCTTTTCCCTTTGGGGGAACCTCTGCCCTCCTGCTCCCACTTATGGCTGAGGAGGGGGTCTCAGCAGGGAGACCCTATGCCAGGGGTAGGCATGGCCGGCTCGGGAATTCTGGGAGTTGAAGTCCAGAGGTCATAAAAGAGCCAAGGTTGCCTACCCTTGCCCTATGTGGAAAAAAGCCATATTAAGGGCTTTGGGGGGGGCTCCTAGCCCCCCTCCCCATCTGGGCCCAGCCGCAGCATCTTCGCCCCCTCCTTTCCCTGGCTGATGATGGGAATAAAACATTTCCATCTGTTGAGGAATTTACAAGACTTACGACGCCTCGTAAAAAAAAAAGCCATATAGAAATTCAGAGGGGCGGGGGGGGTCTCCGAGGGGGCTCAGTGCCTGCGCATTGCTCGGAAAGTGACTGTTATATACGGTTACAGATGCGCTCATTAGCTGGGGGAGAGGGGGGATCCCCTTCCCCCCTCGGGGATGGGGTGGGGGGTTTCTCTTTTGCTTTTAGTCGCTTTTTTTTTTAAAATTCCCCTCTGCGCCTTTTCTTTTTTAAAAAAAAAAAAAATCTCCGGGCGGGTGAGCCAACTCCTCGCCTCCAGAGGTTGTGGAGCAGGGCTTCTCAACCGTGGCAACTTTTAAGACTCGTGGACTTCAACTCCCAGAATTCCTCAGCCAGCAAAGCTGGCTGAGGAATTCTGGGAGTTGAAGTCCACAAGTCTTAAAAGTTGCCACGGTTGAGAAGCCCTGCCGGGCTTAGCGCTTTCCGCGCCTTCGGGAGGCGAGCGGGGCCAGCTGCCGTCTCCAACCCGCCCGTGGCCCGGCAGGAGAAGCCAAAGACCCCGGACCCTCCCTCGCGCCTTGGAGACAGCGGAGACCCATGCTCCGCAGCCGAAGAGGCCAAGGCCGCCCCTTCCAACCGCCCCGCCGGCTCCCCTGGGCAGGGCGCGTAAAGTTGCCTCCTCGCCGCGCCCTCCGGAGAGAGAGGCGCCGGCGGAGTCGCCGGAGAAGCCGGCCGGGGCTGCTGAGGGGAGGAGAGGGGAGGGGTGAGGGGTCCCGAGGACTTCCCCTCGCCCGCTTGAGGGCCGTCCATGAACGCCTGCGCCCTGGCGCGCCTGCCGCCGTGAGGGGAAGCTTGGCGCCAGGTGAGGGGAGGCTCGGCGCCCTTCCCACTCTGGAGGCGGCCGGGCTTCGGGGGCCTTTCGGTCCCCCAGCCCTCGGAGGGGGAAAGGGGAGGCCGCCCTCCCCTTCTCCCAGCCCCAGCCGGCTTCTCCGCGGAACCCTCAGCGAGCTAACTTTGCGCCCGGGCGAGGGGAGCCGCCGGGGCTCTGAGAGGGTGGGTGGCCGGGCGTTGCCAAGAGGGGCAGCGAGGCCTCTTCGGCTGCGGAGCATGGGACTCTGCCGGCTCTCCGCTCCGCCTCCTCCTCCGCCTCCTCCTGCTGCTGCTGCTGCTGCTGCCAAGGTGCCAGGGCCTCGGACCCCTCCCCACTCTGAGGCCCACCTCTGCCTCCCCCCTCCCCATGCCAGTTAAGAAGGGGAGGCCGGGGTTTGGGGTGCATTTCCGGCCCCAAGCCTTTGGGGGCTCCCCCCCTGCGGGAAGGGACTTAAGGGGTCCCACTTTTGTTGGTTTCCAAAGTCGCCTGGTGCCCCACTCTGGCCCTCGGAGGCCCCCCCTGAAGTGCAGAAAACCCCGACAGTCAGTTGAGGTAGGAAGGGGCTACAGAAGGGCCCACCTCCTCCTCCTCCTCCTCCTCCTCAACTCTATCCCAGCCCTGGGAGATGGGCTGGGGTCACAAAGGCCATCTAGTCCACCCCCTCATCCTGCGCAAGACCCAGCGGTTGAGCCCTAGGTCCCTGATTGTGCAAAATATTATTTCTTAACGCTTAGCACGGGCTCCTCCTGTTGGCTTCCAAATCATCTTCTTGGTTGAAAATGAGTAATTTCTCCCCCCTTCTACCCACCCCCACCCCACATTTGGCTTGACAGCTCAAGACCTGCCTCTTTATGGCCAGCTATAAATTTTTAGCGATACCCTCCGTACAGATCCTGATGACTTTAACCACCGCTGCCATAATTTCAAATTTTGCTCTTAATTTGATTAAGCGGGGGGGGGGGGGGAAAGTGATTAAGTGCTTAGGAAGGGATTAATTAAGGGGCCCTGCTCTTTGCAGGCGAGCAAAGAGGGCGATGCGTTCCCTGTCTTTGAGTGTGGGGAGGGGTCTCCAGGGGTTTTGAAAGATCCCCCTTTCAAGAAAACCATCGCCCTGGCTGTTTTGCTGCTGGCCGAAGGCAGATTACCCTGATAACTTGTGTTGGCAACTAATAAAATGCCTTTTTAAAAATCTTGTTCATCACAAGGAAGCATCTAGCTTGGCTAACAGGATACCATCCTGGGAATACTGGGGGGGGGGGGCGAAAAATTCTCATTTTCTCAAGTCTGTATCTCTCCTCTGGATCTGGGCAGTGCTATTTTTGGCTGCATCTGAAATCCAGACAGGTTTTTGTGCTTTTGACATCCGACATCAAATTCCTCCTTCTCTGAGGTCTTCCGCTCTGATCATCCCCAGCGAGGGATGTTGGTGGTGTAGTCCAAAACACACTGAGGGTTGGCAAGAGATAGGCTATGTAGTCCAAAATATTGGAAGGATGCTTGGCTGGGAGAAACAGCACACAAGAGTTCAGAAAGCCCACCTCACCCCCTATGATTATTGCTCACCGAAGGCCTGACGGGCCAAAATTATCTTGATTTGAGACCTGTGTTTTAGCCTGCCCAAGTGTTGGGGAGCATTTTTTTTTCCTCCCTCCCTGTTGGATTCTTATGTCAGGCAGGAAACGAGCACAGACCAGTCACGGACCTCATTGTGCCAATTGGGGATAAAATCGGCTTTCTGGTGACCTTTTTCTTTCCTTATCTCTTTCTGCCAAATTGGCCGGAAAGTCTGCCCGTTAAATGCCAGAGGCTTCTATAGAGGTTTTGGAGCGGAGGTGTAACCGAACTGTTGAGGACTTAAAAGGGTTTAAAAGTGGAGTTGAAGGCCAGGGTGGCAGGCTCTGGATCTGGAGTTTTCTACAGATCTGTCTGGCTGCTTCTCTTCCCAGGGAGAACACGTTTAAGAAAAGAAGTCATATTTTATTGCTGTTTATTTTCCTGTTCCTCCCCTTCCTTCTCTTCCTCCTCTTTTCCTTCTTTCCTTCCTTCTTCTCTTCCTTTTCCTTCTATTCCTTCTTTCCTCCTTTCTCTCTTCTCCCTCCCTCCTCCCCTCTGAACCTCATTCTCATTCACATCCTTTTTCTTCTCTTTTTGTATTTTAATCTCATTTTCCTTTCCTCTGACTCTGAATAGGCCCTGATGAACTGCGTGATAGAAGACCCATTGTGTCTGCTGATTCCAAGGAAGGCATTTTCCGACGACATTTAGGCCCTTTTCCTGGACAGCACTCAACTCACCAGGTAGGAGAGAATTAGCAACTGGGGCTCCTTCCGCAGACCTTTGAAACACAATGTTTAAATTAACAATGAAAGAAGCCACCTAAACAATGCTTTCCGAGGACTCTTTTCAATGGATGCTTTATGAACTTGTAAATCCTACCTCTCTACCTCCTCCGCTCCGCAGAAACTCGTTCAATTCTGTTCATCAGCCTTCTGGGGCCTCCAGATACAGTCTTTTTTGCACCAAGTTCCTTCCTCTGTCTCGCCTGCGTGTGGCGCTGTGCTGTGAGCAAAGCTGTGCCTGGCTCTCCTGCTCTTTCAGGGTGGGGTGGGGTGGGGGTGGGGGTGGGAGATACCGCAGAGGAGAAATAGGCAGAAATTATTAGTCTAATTACACTTCCCTGATGCCGTTGACCTCAGCTGTATGGCAAGCGCGTCGATCAAAGCTGGAATCGCCCCCAACATTATTGGAGTTTTAATAAGAGTTAATTGGCGAGAGCCACTCTAAGCTGGAGCCTCAGCATGGACTCTGGAGTTCCGTTGGATGGATGGGAAGAGAGAAGGCTACAGTCATATTGATGTTATTAAAGGCAGTTAGCTCCTAGAAGCGTGTCTGTACTTCGGCGGCTACGAGAAAAATCTGCCTTGGGAGGGAATCTTGGCTTTCATTTCTCCTGCAGAAGGAGAAAATTAACATGGTTTATTTCAACATCTGGCCCTCCCTTGTGTCTTTCCCCTTTCTTGCTGCAAAGGAAGAAAAAAACCTTCATCTACCTTCATGACGTGATAGGACCTTTATTCAAATATTTTGGATTTTTTCCCCCTTCCTGTGCGTTTAAAATCAGAAGGGGGAGGACACCAACCTTTTGGGTGATTCTTGCAGAAATCTGAAAGGAGTGGGCACCATTTTGCTGATGGCGGTAATTTCCGGATGTTTGGGATTACAGCTCCCATCATCCTCACAAAACTGGGTGGGGTGGTTGTTCCATACAGAGCCTGAGAGAGGCGGCTATTTTTCAGAATTTCCTTGGACGGGAATTTTTAAGGCAAGGGTGTCAGCTGTGCGGTCCAGAAAAAGGAACTCCTGCAACATTATTTTACCAAGAGTATAAAACTTCACTGAATAAACCACATTGGCACAGAAGAAGCGAAACCCCTTTTCCCTCCGGACCATCCAGAACAGCGGTTTTCAACCTGTGGGTCGCGACCCCATTTGGGGTCGAATGACCGTTTCGCGGGGGTTGCCGGACACCGCAGTCTGCCATTTTTCCCCCCGTTTCCCCTTGGCCGTCGCGCACGCGCCGCGCATGCGCGGTTCGGCCCGCCGCACATGCGGGGTTCGACCCGCCGCGCCTGCACCGCGCATGCGCGGTTCGGTCCTTTGCACCGCACATGCGCGGTTCGGGTCATCGCGTGCGCGCCGCGCATGCACAGTTCGGTCCGTTGCACCACACATGTGCGGTTTGGGTCGTCGCGCGCTGCGCATGCGCGGTTTGGCCTGTCGTGCGCCACCGCGCATGCGCAGTTTGGTCTGTGGCACCGCGCATGTGTGGTTCGGCCCGTCGTGTGTGCGCTGCGCATGCACGGTTCGGTCCGTCGCGACGTGCATGCGCGGTTTGGGTCATCGCGCGCTGCCCATGCGCGGTTCAGCCCATCACGCCGCGCATGCACGGTTCGGCCTGTCGCGCCACGCATGCGCGGTTCGGCCCATCGCACCGCGCGTGCGCGGTTCGGCCCGTCGCGCCGCACTTGCGCGGGTCGGGGTCGCGTCACGCATGGGCGGCGCAGGTGGGGTCTCGGCCTGAAAAAGGTTGAAAACCGCTGGTCCAGAACGTCCACCCATTCCCTTGATAAAAGGTGGAGAAGTACTTTCAGCAGCTATGGGGACCTGGGGGGGATCTTCCCCATTTTACTGAACTGCATCAAGTCCTCGGCTTAACCACCCTGGGATGCTTCAACCGTCATAAATGTGAACTTGCGATGGGTTTAATGACAGCTCAAATCAGGCTTGCAAGTGGGGTGTCTTTTGGCGGCGCTGCTCATGTTTCTTTTCTCAAGTGCAAAATTGTTAGAAGGCGTTTGAGAGGAAGGCTAGAGATTACCAGCAAAAGAGACTCAAATTTGGGGTGGAAAAGAGGTATTTCTCTTCCAGGATTATCAAAAAGCTACGACGAGTCTGACTTTTCCCTAAATTGCTAAATCGCTAAAAACTAGGTGAGTTTTTAAGAGAGTAGCAGCGTCTTAACCACAGACCTGGGGTCGGCAAGCTTGTCACCTTTAAGACCTGTGGACTTCAACTCCCAGAATTCCCCAGCCAGCCATGCTGGCTGGGGAATTCTGGGAGTTGAAGTCCACAGGTCTTAAAGGTGACAAGTTTGGATACTCCTGAGGTAAAACATGAGGTAAATATTGTTCCTGATTCTTTCTCTTGCTGGGTTCAGTTACATGCCCGCGTCTTCTTTCTTTCTTTCTTTCTTTGTTTTTCCCCTGCAGTTTTTTTAGCTTTCCACATAAAAGACACACAATCTCTCAGACACATATCTCTGAGCATAAATCATGCCGTTCCCCAGACATTTCCGATCTTTTATCTTGCTGCTTAATGAGATTAATTATATTAGAGATTTATCTCTCCTTGGTGGCGTTTCGTAACTTTTGGCCAGAAAACCCGGGAACCTTTATTTAATTATTTTAATTTTTCCCCCCTTTTCTGCTTGGGCTTAGCTTCAGAGGGGAGAAGAGGGTGACAATTTCCCACAAGTAATGAATGAGGAATATCTGTGGAGATTCCCAGTCATTGGTGGTTCCAAAGATGCTTTTTTTTTTTCACGAGGCAACTGGACTGCCTTGTTTTTCGTTGAAGACGTTTCACTTCTCCTCCAAGAAGCATCTTCAGCTCTGACTGGATGGTGCGGAAATGGAAGGATTGATATTCCTGGTCATTTGTGTCCTTTTAGAGTAGTGGTTCTCAACCTTCCTAATGCCGTGACCCTTTAATACAGTTCCTCATGTTGTGGTGACCCCCAACCATAAAATTATTCCAGGGTCATGCAACCTTGTGACAAGCAAAGTTAGTGGGGAAACCAGATTCACTGAACAACCATGTTACTAATTTAATCTCTCTCCCTCTTTCTTTCTCTCTCTCCCTCTCTTTCTCTGTCTCTTCCTTTCTCTTTCCCTCTCTCCCTTTCTTTCTCTATCTCTCCCTTTCTCTTTCCCTCTCTCCTTTTCTCTCTCCCTGTCTCTCTTTCTTTCTCCCTTTCTTTCTCTGTCTCCCTTTCTCTCTCTTTCTCTTCCTCTCTTTCTCTCTCTCTCTCCCTCTGTCTCCCTCTCTTCTCTCTCTCTCTTTCTAGTTCTCTTTTCCTCTTTCTCTCCCTCTCTCTATTTCTCTCTCCCTCTCAAAGATCCTTAAAATCCTTAAAAGGTATGCTTGGATGGAAGACTTTTTCTTTTACAGATGGGGCGGGTGGGCCCGACATTCGTGGGCAGGCAAGACCCTGCCTGCCGGGCCACCGCCTCCCCATCACCCTCCACGCCAGCCGGCTCCCTTGCCAAACCTCCCAGCTGACAAGCGCAAATTTGAGGGTCGCCAGCTGAGAGTCGTGGAGGCCACTTGGAGGTTGATCTGTCCTCAGGGTCACCTGAGTGGTGCAAATGGGTGTGGATCCATCTTCCTTTCAGCCATTCCAAGAAGGCTCCATTCCCATTTGCACCACCCAGGTGACCCTGAGGACACAGATAAACCTCCAAGTGGCCTCAACGGCTCTCTAAAACGATGCAAGCGATCAGCTCTCTACAAGGAGTATAAATCTTCCCATTCCCCACCATCCAGTCAGAACATGAAGAAGCTTCTGGAATGAGAAGCAAAACGTCTTTGAAGAAAAACAAGAAAGTCCAGTTGCCTCCTGAAAAAAAACACACCTTTGGGATAATGCATGAGGAGGTGCCCAGCTGAAGGAGCCTCCTTATTCCGAAGCAGTCTATCTTCTTGCAGTTTAGCAGAGCATAAAGCTATGATTCTTTGTTCCGTGTATAGATTTCCCGCTGGGGCCAGCATCTCTAACTTTTAGCCATATTTGGGATTTTGAGAATATATCCAGAGCATTCATTTAGGGAAAAAAGGGTCGTAAAATCAGGCAGGATTCATTTTAACAACCTCCTTGCATAGACACAGACATTCTGGTCCCACTTGTGGACATAAATCTCCTCGAACACATACCTGCAGAGGCAAAAAAAGGCTTTGGGTGTGAGTTATGCCAGTGTTTTTAGTTACCCAAGTGCAACCTTATCGGAATTCGGCCTCCGTTAATGCCGTTGCGTTCTCCTTCCAGTGTATGACTTCCCCCCCCCCCATAAATTGTTTGATTAAATTACCTCTCGAAAAGTTGATACGGCGCTTTATTGGCTGCCCTTCTTCCGGCCGTCTCTGCCCCTCCCCACCTTCTCCCCCTCTCCCCCATAAGCTTCTCCTGGTTTCTGCTTTTATCTGTTCTTAATGGAGCTTCACATTGATCGATCAGTTTAGTTGTGCTCCTGACGTTCCCGCCGATACGATCACGGCCAAGTGCGCTTAAAATTCAGACCTCGCGCCGGCTAGCTCTCGGAAGCAGGTTGGGTGGCTTCCAAAAAAGGCCGTATCTCTTAGTAAGAATCTCTGTTTGGGAATGTCACGACCGCAAGGAAGAAGGAGCAAGGGCTGGCCCAGAGGAAAGTGGAATGCAAGAATTACATTTAAGGGCCTCGGCTAAATGGGGCCGGGCTTGGGAAGACCCCTGAAATGGCCACGTTGTCTCTTTTAAGTCCTCAAAGGG
The DNA here is from genome assembly GCA_034064705.1 of Bothrops alternatus. NCBI lineage: Eukaryota > Metazoa > Chordata > Lepidosauria > Squamata > Viperidae > Bothrops > Bothrops alternatus. The sequence goes on from JARGCV010000564.1 coordinate 427,874, forward strand.
CCGAGTTTGAAGACCCCCTATTTTAAGGAGAGCACAAGGCTCCTTATGCAAGGGCACTAATTGCGGTTATTTAAAATGACAGGTTCTCCTCAATTTATACACGTTGGGTTTACAACAGCACTGGAAAAGGGGACTTAGGATCATTTTTCACACTTGCAGCATCCCAGTGGTCTCAAAATTCAGATGCTCGGCCACTGTCTCATACTTACGACAGTTTGGCAGTGTCCCCCGTGACTGTCTTTGGTGATCTTCTGACAAGCAAAGTCAGTGGGGGGAGCCGAATTCATATAACAACCGTGTTGCTAACAGCGGCAGTGATCGCCTTAACAACGGAGGCAGGAAAGGTCGTAAAATGAGGCAAAATGTCTCCCTTAGCAACAGAAATTACATCTTGGGCTCAGTTGTAGTCATAAGTAGAGGACTGTCTGTAGGCTGCCTTAGGACGGACAGGCATCTCTGTGGCCCCTTCCGTTTACTTTTTCTGTTTGTTTTTTTTCCTCATCCCTGCAAACATCTTTCTTTCTTTTTATTGCTTTGCATCTGAGTTCCGTATTGCTTTTCACTGACTTAACTTTCCTAAAGATGAAACGGTAAGCTGTTTTTACAACGATGATGTTGATGATTATTGTGGCATTTTTATAAGAACTTTAATTTGCAAAGCCACCCAGGGAATATCTATCTATATTTTCTGCAAGGAATTGTGTGGGCTTAATGAATCAGATCCATCTAAAGCATCATCTGTGTAGTATCGCAGATGGAGAGTGGCACCCACCTTCCTGGGGGGGGGTCTCCCCCTGCCTGCCCCCTCATTGTTTTCTGCTAAGACCTGGGCAGAAGATGGGCAGAAACTCACCTTTTTCAAACAGTCACCTGTAGGAAAGTCCATTGTGGTCAAAGAACCACAGCAGAGCAAAGCACCCGAGCTTCAATTTTGATTCCTGAATGCAGGATGTTTTATTCATGATGTCTACGTTTGGCTCTAACAAATCTCGGTCTATATATAACACAGTTAATCATTGTTGACTCCTCAAGGGGGCTCGGATCCCTGATTAGCCATGCCAAAAGATGTGTGTGTGTGTGTGTTTAAAACTCTCTTTGGAAGCCACACGCTTTTACCAGGTTGTTTGAAGGTTGAAGGTGCAAAGGCTGCACAACTGGAAGCTGAAAAGTTCATATGCACAGTTGGGTGAAAATAGAGACAAAATGGGTGCTGTCTAGAAATATCCGGTTATGGCAGACTTTTTTTTCAAGTCCAGCTAACCCTCGCTGAACTGGTGTGTTTTGGGGAGTTATGGAAATATATTTTTATGGGTGCGACCTTGAGTTACTGTGATGACTCCCCCAGATACCTCTTCAGAGGTCAGCTCAGGGGAGGGTGAACCATATCAGGAGGGGAGTCGGTCAGTGGCTCCGATCAGCCCTCTGGGAGGGATTTGGCCGAAGTGCAGCTGCAGCAGGACAGCCCTGAGGCTTCAGGTGGGGAAAGCATGTGATGAGGAAGAGGAACTGCCTTCTGCACCTGATCCAAGAACAGGTAGGGCAGAGAAAAGGCAGGCGCAGAGGAGGTCAGCCAGATTACTCGTGAGGAGGCAGCCTCACCCTTCTCGATGGGCTGCACCAGAAGCTGGCTATTTAGCACAGCAGACAGAGGGAGGCGATGTTGGGAACAGTGTGTTTGTTTCCTGGTTGCTGTGATTCCTGTCTTGCTTTGGATTGACACCTTGACTTGGCTGGTGCCTTGTCGACTTTTCTTGCCTCGTGAACTCTCTTGTGTTGTGGATTTGCTTGGTGGCTTTGCTTTGATTAAAAAACTTTTAAGTGCATTGTGGACTCATTGGACTAGCATTTGTCTGCTTGTGGCTGGACTTAATTGGGACAGTTCTGGGGTTTTGGTGAATGGAGTTGCTGGGAAATATTAATAAGCTCACTAAACCACAGTTACTTGTGTGAGTGAGCAGGACAGTGCAGTTGTGTAGAAAAGTAATAAATAAATGAATAACGTTAGTCAGCAGTTCCTGGCCTGGATGCCCTTAGGGTGCCTTATGTCCAAAGGATGTTGCATTAGTGATTGCTCACACTTAACCATCACGGCATCCCTGCGGTCATGACACCAAAACTGCCAACTGGCATGTATTGATGGGGAAACAATGGTTGGAAACTGATCAAAGAGAGGAGCAGTCTGTAATCAAGGAGAAACTTCCTGATGGATCAATTAACTAGTGGAACAGCTTTGCCTCCAGAAATTGTGGACGCTCCATCACTGGAGATTTTTAAGAAGAGGCTGGACAGTCACCTGTCTGAAATGGTATAGGTTCTCCTGCTTGAGCAGGGGGCTGGACTAGAAGACCTCCAAGGCCCCTGTCCCATTCTATTCTATTCTACTCTACTCTACTCTACTCTACTCTACTCTACTCTACTCTACTCTACTCTACTCTACTCTACTCTACTCTACTCTACTCTACTCTACTCTACTCTACTCTACTCTACTCTACTCTACTCTACTCTACTCTATTCCATTCCATTCTATTCTATTCTATTCTGCATTCTATTCTATTCTGCATTCTATTCTATTCTGCATTCTATTCTATTCTATTCTACTCTATTCTATTCTATTCTATTCTATTCTTACATTACATCTATTCTACTCTACTCTACTCTACTCTACTCTACTCTATTCCATTCCATTCTATTCTATTCTGCATTCTATTCTATTCTGCATTCTATTCTATTCTATTCTACTCTATTCTTACATTACATCTATTCTATTCTATTCTACTCTACTCTACTCTACTCTACTCTACTCTACTCTACTCTACTCTACTCTACTCTACTCTACTCTACTCTACTCTACTCTACTCTACTCTACTCTACTCTACTCTACTCTACTCTGATGGTTGCAGCATTTTCATTTGTGACTTTTTGTTTCCGGAAAGCAAGGTCAGTGGGGAAAGCTGGATTCACTTAATGACTGGGTGACTCATTTAATGACCATTTGCTTAACAACTGCAATGATAAAGCTGGTAAAACCAGGTGTGACTCAGCTGTATCACTTCATGGCAGTAGCTCCAATCCCAATGGTGCTTGAGGTTCAAGGGCCACCTGTATGGATTGGAGAACAACATATTCGAATTGTGTCATTACCTGTGTTTGTTTCTACAGGTGCTAGGTAACAACACAGTTTGAATGTCTCATTCCCCAAACCCACGCAGGTAAGTCCTTGATTTAAGCCACCTTCTCTTCTCTTCCTGGCTCGGCAGCTCCGTTCCACCTTATCTCCTCCTTGGATCTTATTAGCTGTGTTTACAGGGCTGGGATGTGGACCGATTAATTTTTAATGGCTCGGCTTATTGCATGTTTGAATGGTTTATTGAGTAATTCCCACAACTTAAGATTAATTCCCCCTTGAGTTTGGGAGGGCTGGCGGGCACCTCATTAATCAGCCTTTCCTGACACCTGGAGGGGAGGGATCAATCCATTGCCCCGTCAGGCAAAGGTGTGTTTAAAAACCTCAGGTGCGACCAGGTGAAGGAGTAGCTAAACCCTGGCACATTGGAGGTGGTGTGGCCGCCACAGGCCACCTTTCTCCACGCTCCAGGTGTGAATTTGGGGGATTTACAGGAGACAGGGCTTCTAGATGAGGCGCAGATGAGTTGCACACAGGTAGCTGAGCTCACACTTACAGAAAAAGCTGCTTGCATTTGCACGATTATGGCTGTTCTCCAACATGCCTTCCGTTGCAACGCCTGGCTAGTTTTAAACTAGGCTGTACAGTTCCCCTACATGGTAGAACCAGTTAAACATGTTGTATGCGGACCAGGCCCACCTGCTGCCATTAAGCTGGTTTAATCAGGGTTTAAACCAACCTGGACCATCATCCACTTAAGGATTTTTTGTGTGGCATTGCTGTTCAATTTCTTGATGTTGGAGCGAATCTCAGCCAAAAACAAAATGCTTGTGCTACTCCAGTGGAAGGCCCTTCTTGGCATCTGATGCCTCTCTCTTGCAAACTGGGAAAAAGCCAATACTTTTGATGTGTGCTTAATAACCAGAGAATTTTAAATCCTCAGGGATTTTGCTGCACAAAATCAGACGTACTTCCATTGACCGAGGCAGTTTACCTTGAAGATAACACCAGGGTGGCGGGGATTAGGTGCAGGATGCTTGTATGTCAGTCTCAGATGTAGGATTGGATGCAACACCCCCAAACCCAATCAATAATCTCTTTTTATGCTCCTTTTAAGCTCTCTTTTTGAAGTCCAGAAAGAGTTGCCTTCAATTTTGGCTGCAAAAACAAACTGGCACTTCCTTAGTAGACCGGAGACATTTTTGTTTTGCAGGAGGAGTTTATTAACTCATCTTGATGGGCCCAGGTGGGTGTCCAGAAGTACCTCTGTTTTTTCGCTTATTAAAAATACAGCGCTTAACCTTTAGCGTCTAAGTGTCGGCTTGAGATAATCTCGTCTGTAATTAAGAGCTTGTATTTGGGAAGCTTAAATTGCTTTGCCGTGTCACGCCTGTTTTTTGCTCTTGACTTCCCAATTTAATTTCCACTTACGCCGTGGCGTTCCTCGGCGGCCAGGGTCTGCGCCAGGTATAATATTTATTATTATCTTCTCCCCCCTCCTGTGGCAGAGATCTACCGATGGGGGAAGGTTGCGAATTCCTTCCCCCTGTCTCCGTAAGGATTTGTCGTAGCCAAATTGGCGAACAAGATTTTCTGTAATGAAACTGGCATTGATTTAAACCACCGGGGTGGCTCTCTTCCTCCCAGTTGGGCACCTGCGGGAAGATTGCTGCACTATCTGATTTTATTTAATTGGAAATAAATAAAACGGAAGGGTTTCTGAGGGCGGTCTTCAAGATCGCCTACTCTGCTAGCTGTCCACACTGAAGCTGCTCCAGATTTTGTGAGGAGTGTCCCCAGGGCGCCAAGTCCAATAAAAGACGTTTCCTGGGAATTTTCTCTGCAGGAGAAAACCAGCGTTAAACTAACCCACTCTAAACTCCCATTCATCAAGCTCTGACACAGAGATAATTCTCGACTTACTTACAGCTACAACCATAAACCCAAAATTTACGTTGCTAAGCGAGACATCTGTTAAGAGAATTTGGCCACATTTTACGACCTTGCCACAGTTGTTAAGTGAGTCACTGCTATTATTAGTGACCCGGTTGTTAAGTGAATCTGGCTGCCTCATTACTTTGCTTATCAGAAGGCTGCAAAAGGCGATCGCCTGACCCCAGGACACTGTGGCTGTTGTAAAGGTGAAGCAGTTTGTCGAGCGCCCGAATTTTGATCCCGTGTCCGTGGGGAAGCTGCGACGGTCGTAAGTGTGACAATTGGTCACAAGTCACTTTTTTCAGTGCCGTTGTAACTTCGATTGGTCACTAAATGACCTGTTGTGAGTCAAGGACTACGAACAGAATGGAACGGAACTAGAATTAGAAATAGAATAGTGGAAACTCATCCAGGAGAGAAGCAACCTGGAACTCAGGAGAAACTTCCTGACAGTGAGAACAATTAACCAGTGGAACAACCTGCCTCCAGAGGTTGTGGGTACTCCATCACTGAAAGTTTTTAAGAAGAAGCTGGGCAACCATTTGTCTGAAATGGTATAGGGTTTTCTGTCTGAGCAGGGGGTTGGACTAGATGACCTCCAAGGTCCCTTCCAACTTTATTATTATTATTAGGAATGAATAGACTGGACTGGGGTAGAGTACAATAGAATAGAATAGAATAGAATAGAATAGAATAGAATAGAATAGAATAGAATAGAATATAGGAATATAGGAATATAGGAATATAGGAATATAGGAATATAGAATAGAATAGAATAGAATAGAAAAGAAAAGAAAAGAAAAGAAAAGAAAAGAAAAGAAAAGAAAAGAAAAGAAAAGAAAAGAAAAGAAAAAAGGAATAGAATAGAATAGAATAGAAACAGAACGGAACGGAATGGAATATAGAATGAAATATAGAGTGGAGTGAAATGGAATGGAATGGAATAGAATAGAATAGAATAGAATAGAATAGAATAGAATATAGGAATATAGGAATATAGGAATATAGGAATATAGAATAGAATAGAATAGAATAGAATAGAATAGAATAGAATAGAATAGAATAGAATAGAATAGAATAGAATAGAATAGAAAAGAAAAAAGGAATAGAATAGAATAGAATAGAAACAGAACGGAACGGAATGGAATATAGAATGAAATATAGAGTGGAGTGAAATGGAATAGAATAGAATAGAATAGAATAGAATAGAATAGAATAGAAAATATGGAATGGAATGGAATGTACAACAGAATAGAATAGAATAGAATAGAATAGAAAAGAAAAGAAAAGAAAAGAAAAGAAAAAAGGAATAGAATAGAATAGAATAGAAAAGAAAAGAAAAGAAAAAAGGAATAGAATAGAATAGAGTAGAAACAGAACGGAACGGAATGGAATATAGAATGAAATATAGAGTGGAGTGAAATGGAATGGAATAGAATAGAATAGAATAGAATAGAATAGAATAGAATAGAATAGAATAGAATAGAATAGAATAGAATAGAATATAGGAATATAGAATAGAATAGAATAGAATAGAATAGAATAGAATATAGGAATATAGGAATATAGAATAGAATAGAATAGAATAGAATAGAATAGAATAGAATAGAATAGAATAGAATAGAATAGAATAGAATAGAATAGAATAGAATAGAATAGAATAGAATAGAATAGAAAAGAAAAGAAAAGAAAAGAAAAAAGGAATAGAATAGAATAGAATAGAAACAGAACGGAACGGAATGGAATATAGAATGAAATATAGAGTGGAGTGAAATGGAATGGAATGGAATGGAATAGAATAGAATAGAATAGAATAGAATAGAATAGAATAGAATAGAATAGAATAGAATAGAATAGAATAGAATAGAATAGAAAATATGGAATGGAATGGAATGTACAACAGAATAGAATAGAATAGAATAGAATAGAATAGAATAGAAAAGAAAAGAAAAGAAAAAAGGAATAGAATAGAATAGAATAGAAAAGAAAAGAAAAGAAAAAAGGAATAGAATAGAATAGAATAGAAACAGAACGGAACGGAATGGAATATAGAATGAAATATAGAGTGGAGTGGAATGGAATGGAATGGAATAGAATAGAATAGAATAGAATAGAAAAGAAAAGAAAAGAAAAAAGGAATAGAATAGAATAGAATAGAAAAGAAAAGAAAAGAAAAAAGGAATAGAATAGAATAGAATAGAAACAGAACGGAACGGAATGGAATATAGAATGAAATATAGAGTGGAGTGAAATGGAATGGAATGGAATGGAATAGAATAGAATAGAATAGAATAGAATAGAATAGAATAGAATAGAATAGAATAGAATAGAATATAGGAATATAGGAATATAGGAATATAGGAATATAGGAATATAGAATAGAATAGAATAGAATAGAATAGAATAGAATAGAATAGAATAGAATAGAATAGAATAGAATAGAATAGAAAAGAAAAAAGAAAAGAAAAGAAAAGAAAAAAGGAATAGAATAGAATAGAATAGAAACAGAACGGAACGGAATGGAATATAGAATGAAATATATAGTGGAGTGAAATGGAATGGAATGGAATGGAATAGAATAGAATAGAATAGAATAGAATAGAATAGAATAGAATAGAATAGAATAGAATAGAATAGAGGAATATAGGAATATAGGAATATAGGAATATAGGAATATAGGAATATAGAATAGAATAGAATAGAATAGAAAAGAAAAAAGAAAAGAAAAGAAAAGAAAAAAGGAATAGAATAGAATAGAATAGAAACAGAACGGAACGGAATGGAATATAGAATGAAATATATAGTGGAGTGAAATGGAATGGAATGGAATGGAATAGAATAGAATAGAATAGAATAGAATAGAATAGAATAGAATAGAATAGAATAGAATATAGGAATATAGAATAGAATAGAATAGAATAGAATAGAATAGAATAGAATAGAATAGAATAGAATAGAATAGAATAGAAAAGAAAAGAAAAAAGAAAAGAAAAGAAAAGAAAAAAGGAATAGAATAGAATAGAATAGAAACAGAACGGAACGGAATGGAATATAGAATGAAATATATAGTGGAGTGAAATGGAATGGAATAGAATAGAATAGAATAGAATAGAATAGAATAGAATAGAATAGAATAGAATATAGGAATATAGGAATATAGGAATATAGAATAGAATAGAATAGAATAGAATAGAGTAGAATAGAAAAGAAAAAAGAAAAGAAAAGAAAAGAAAAGAAAAAAGGAATAGAATAGAATAGAATAGAAACAGAACGGAACGGAATGGAATATAGAATGAAATATATAGTGGAGTGAAATGGAATGGAATAGAATAGAATAGAATAGAATAGAATAGAATAGAATAGAATAGAATAGAATAGAATAGAATAGAATAGAATAGAATAGAATAGAATAGAATATAGGAATATAGGAATATAGGAATATAGGAATATAGGAATATAGAATAGAATAGAATAGAATAGAATAGAATAGAATAGAATAGAAAAGAAAAGAAAAAAGAAAAGAAAAGAAAAGAAAAGAAAAAAGGAATAGAATAGAATAGAAACAGAACGGAACGGAATGGAATATAGAATGAAATATATAGTGGAGTGAAATGGAATGGAATAGAATAGAATAGAATAGAATAGAATAGAATAGAATAGAATAGAATAGAATAGAATAGAATAGAATAGAATAGAATAGAATATAGGAATATAGGAATATAGGAATATAGAATAGAATAGAATAGAATAGAATAGAATAGAATAGAATAGAATAGAATAGAAAAGAAAAAAGAAAAGAAAAGAAAAGAAAAAAGGAATAGAATAGAATAGAATAGAAACAGAACGGAACGGAATGGAATATAGAATGAAATATAGAGTGGAGTGAAATGGAATGGAATAGAATAGAATAGAATAGAATAGAATAGAATAGAATAGAATAGAATAGAATAGAATAGAATAGAATAGAATAGAATAGAATAGAATATATGGAGTGGAATGGAATGGAATGGAATGGAATGGAATGGAATGGAATGGAATAGAATAGAATAGAATGGAATGGAATAGAATAGAATAGAATAGAATGGAATAGAATAGAATCTGATCTGGAAGGGACCTTGGAGGTCTTCCAGTCCAGCCCCCTGCTCAAGCAGGAGAACCTATATTTTAGAGACTTTGCTGCAGAAAGGGGCTAAGATGCTGTCTCTTCAAGAGGACTGGTCATTAAGTGGCCTACGGTGCTGCCTGCTTGAGCTTAATTAATTTTATCCCTTTTCTGCAATTGGGAATCTGCAACAAAGTCTTCTCACCGAAGCTATGTTGGTTTAAGTTGGCCATGGGGAAAAAAAAAATCCTTTTCTTTGTAGCTCCGTAGAATGCATGCACTAGGTAAGCTTTCGTGGAAAGGTCATAAATTAAAAGGACTAAATTTATTCATTCCTGTGCATGTTTTTTTCTCCCTAATTTAAAGAAGACTTCATTTAAAAAGCAATCTCTTTTTAGCGAGAGGCATTAAAATCCTGCTTCAGCCAGATCCATGAATCTTTTCATAGTCTCCTCTAGAAGGAAGTTTGATTTATCGCCTTCTCCGTCTCTAGATCCAGCACTCGGGAGATGGGTCCCGCAGATTGAATGCCCATGTTGCCTGGGGATGATGGGAGATGGAATCCACCTGGAAGGACCCAGTTATGGCCGTTAAGTCGTGGACTACTTGTATTACTCAGCTTATATTAAATTGCCTATGGACAAAATTGCTTTGACTATTTCAAAGCATTCTCTTTTGTCCAACAGGCAATTTAATATAAGCCAATATATATATAGGCAGTCCTCAGCTGATGGCCATAATAAACCCTGAGTTACAGTCATAAGTCATTGTCATCATAAATTGGGGCGTCACATCACTGGGTTTGAAGTGACAATTGTTTTTTTTTTTACAATGGTTGTTAAATGAATCCATTTTCCCCAATGGGCATTTTTGGTCTGAAACCAGCCAAATATGTTGCAAATTGCAGAATAGAATAGAGCTGGAAGGGACCTTGGAGGTCTTCTAGTCCAGCCCCCTGCTCAAGCAGGAGGACCTAGACCATCTCAGACAACTGACTGTCTAGCCTCTTCTTAAAAGTCTCCAGAGATGGAGCGCCCACGATTTCTGGAGGCAAGCTGTTCCACTGGTTAATTGTCCTCACCGTTCGGAAGTTTCTCCTTAATTCCAGGTTGCTTCTCTCTTTGGTCAGTTTCCAACCGTTGTTTCTCGTCCTTCCCTCTGGGGCTCTGGTGAACAACCTGACCCCCTCTGCCTTGTGGCAGCCCCTCAGATACTGGAAGACTGCTATCCTGTCTCCCCTATTTCTTCTTTTCTTTAGACTAGCCAAACCCAAGTCCTGCAGCTGTTCTTCGTATGTTTTAGCCTCCAGGCCTTGGATCATCTTAGCTGCTCTTCTGTGGACTTTTTCCAAACACTCAACATCTTTTTTGTGATATGGTGACCAAAATTGGCTGCAGTATTCCAGGTGTGGTCTCACTAGGGCAAGGATAGGCAACCTTGGCTCTTTTATGACTCGTGGACTTCAACTTCCAGAATTCCTGAGCCAGCATAGCATAGTCCACGAGTCATAAAAGAGCCAAGGTTGCCTACCTCTGCACTAGGGTTTTATAAAGCGGTACTAATGCTTCACGTGATCTTGATTCTGTGCCTCTGTTTATATGTGACTTATGGGACCGTGCAAATGGACGTAAAAGTGACCCAACTGCACAAATGAGATCAAGTAACCGTGGGGATGTATATATGTGGCTGTCGTAAAGCTGGAAATGGATCATAAGTAGCTCTGGGTAGGTCCATGGTAACTTAATATACTCCCTGTATATTAAGAAAGACACCCTCAAAATAGGAAGCTTGCAACTCTATTGTGTAAGCGAGATTTATTTCTTTATTTTGTTAAAATTTATTTTCATTTAGTTTAAATGAATAAATCTTATTTATTTAGATAGAATATGGTTGGTTTCCTTGTCCCTCTAGCCGATGCTATTCTGCTTTGTGCAAAACTTTGACTATGCTCAGAGGCACTCTTTTCAGAACTAGCTCCTTTGGATCGGTGGAACAAACAAATCTGTCCTCTTTGCTCTGCCTGTGAAATTCATACATGCACGTAAAGACAAACTGCTCCCTGCAACAGAACTTAATTACCTTGTTATGCAAGAGTAACTGGCCACTGAGGTTCAGTTTTCTGCGTTCTGTTTTTCTTTTAAGCTAAAAAATTAAATTAATTAATAAGTGCCAAAAAAAGGAGAAGAGTGATGACCCACCATTAAAATTAATTACGTTTCCTTCCATTTAATTACATTGTTCTTTAAATAGGACCGGCTTTTCAGCCATAAAAGGAGAAACAGTCTGCATGCTTTGGGGGCATCAAAGCTATCGGAGACAATGCTAGGCAAGAAACATGGGCATGAATCAAAAGTATTTGGTGCCACATTAGTTCTGCCTTATGCAGCGGTGATGCCTCTTACAAATGCATGGGTACATTGTGACATGTGTGCTTGAAAATCAGCCCCCAAATACTACTTAGAACAGATTCTGTAGCTTGCATTTTGTCCTTCCCTGTCATAATTTTGACATCTACCTATGAAAAATGGGCTACATTAAGACCAACCCATGCTCTAAACACAGCCTGACAGTTGTGCCCTTCGGCTTTTGCTTAGGTGACAAAACCTCAAGCATAGAAGAGATTAAAAATTAATCTTTCTTCCAGGCCGTGCCCCAAGGCGGTCCCCATAACTATTTTAAATACAAAGTTTGTTAAATGTTTTTATTTATTTAATAGCAGTAAGCCTGTTTAAGCACATTATTTACCAATTAGGGCAACCGAAAAAAAAACAAACGTGCAGAATGTCAACCAACAAAATTGTTAAAAAGGAAAAATGCAAATAGAAAATGTGGTGTAAAGGAAGGATGAATGGAGAAATAAAAGGTCTAAGGCAGGGGTAGGCAGCCTTGGCTCTTTTATGACTCGTAGACTTCAATTCCCAGAATTCCTGAGCCAGCTTGGCTTGGCTGGCTCAGGAATTCTGGGAGTTGAAGTCCACGAGTCACAAAAGAGCCAAGGTTGCCTACCCCTGGTCTAAGTGTATGATAGCTAGGGGAGAAATTTCAGTGCCACTTTGATGCCCTCAACGTCAGTGGTTAATCCATGGCTGCCCATGTTGGGCAGGGCAAGGCCCTTGTTTTTCTTTCTCCCAACCCCCTCACTCAATGGGAGAAGGTATATCAGCTGCCCCGAATACCCAAAATTCGGGAAACCCAGGTCAGAAGCAAGTTCAGACATGCCTCGGAACAAGCCCACGTTCCTTTATTAGGAAAAAAAGCAGGCCTCCGTGCGTAATCCCATCGACTTCCTAACGACCCCGATAGAGTCATTAATGTTGTTTTTGGCTTTTCCAAGGGTGGTGGGGTATTTCAGTGGTCTCTGAGTTTCTGTGGCTGGAGAATCCTGGTTTGTACGATGCCAGGGGCTGAGGAGGAACTCATCTGAGAAGATCTGTAGGCCACGTACCTAGGTGTTTGGTTCAGCCAGGAGGCCCTGTTTTCCAAGATCTGTTTCCAGAAGAACACCCAGAAGTGACAAATTTGGGGGTGTTCCCCCTTATCTCCTCCTCTGTTCTGCAAAACAGACAAGGGAGGGATCTCACCAGGAGCTCCTGGGATTCAAATCCGTGACTACCCATGTTATTGGAAGGGACCTTTCAACCCGCTTCGCTGTAGAACACAGTCAAAGAACCGAGGTTGACACGAACGTCCCTCAAGGACTTTGGATGATTAAAAATTAGGAGAACTGAGATTTAGAGGACCGAAGAACTCAATGCTTTATGGGTGACTTCATTAAAAGAGGGTCACCGGGCGCTTTCAAGTTTCTTGTTTACATGATGGGCTAAGAATCCATCACTTTGATAAGCAGGAACGGCCGCTCCCACCTGGGGATGGCTCAGTCTCCGCAGAAGCTCCCTTTCCACTCTCACGGACCCTCAAGAGCAGGGGTTCTCAACCTTTTTAATGCCGCGACCCCCCCCAACCGGTCGTAAGTCGAAGACTACCCAACCGGTCTTAAGTCGAGGGCTTTCCCTGCCCGGGAGCGCCGTGCATGCGTGGTGCCGCCCCCTGCGCCGGCCGAGGCGTAGCTGACAAGGGGCAGCGATGGCGCAGGGCGACCACCGGCTGGGCCACCAGCTGGCCCAGCCCAAGGGAGGTAAGGCACCCTCCGGGCCCCACGTGCGCCAGCAACCCTTCCTGCGCCTGCCAGTCTCCCACCCCCCACCCCTGGCCCTCTTTTACTTACATTTTTAGTAGTTGCTCAGCAGGGAGGGGTGGAAGCTTCCAGACAGCTCGCCTTCGCTGCAGACAACTTGCAGCCCCGTTTGCAGACTGGGACTTTTGGCGGGCTCAGCAGGGCAGAGACAGCCTGGACAATTCCTGTTGGCTTTTGAAAGCCCATAGAATTAGGCTCTATTCAAGAGAGTCTATTCTATGGGCTTTCAAAAGCCAATAGAATAAGAGGGAGTAGCACAGCGAAGGAAAAGGGGGGGGGGAATGGCGGACTGCGTGGTTTGGCGACCCCCGTGAAAGGGTCGTTCGACCCACAGGTTGAGAACCGCTGTTCAAGAGGATTGAAACAGAGGGGATGTATCAGCCCAGGCTCCCTTCCCTAACCGAGTTAGCAATTTAGGAAAATGACTTAGGAAGGTAAGTGGGTACTTATAGGAGGCTGTGTTCCTCGTCCAGATGTTGAATCAAAGTGCTTGAATTACTCAGCTGCACTGTAGAGGAACAAGGAGGAAAGACTTATTGCAGGGGGGGCTGTCCAATTATGCTATCTCCCTTTCTTCGCCTGGGCCCATAAAGAATTCTATTCTATTTAAATTAGCAGAATGGGGGAGGGGGCAGTGGAGCCCAGCTTCTCCCCCTCCTCTGTTCAGCCTGCTCCCCATCCTTGCTTTTTAACTCCCCCACCTGCCTGCTCTTGGTTTAAGTTACTTCGCCATCCTTGCGATGGGTGCCTAAGCCTGCAGGCTGAGCCTTAAATCTGCCAACGGGCAATAATTAATAATCATTCCAGATAGCAATGAGAGTGAAAACATGAAATGTGCTTGATAATAAATATTCACGAAGAGAAACTGATAGATGGGCAGCGCGGCCTTGTCGGGTTGCCTACCAGGAGAGGATTTTGAAGGGTTTTTTAAAATGACAATTGGATTTGGAAACATGGTTTTTGCGCTACCTCCGAGTCTTTTAGGGATAGGCTTTAGATGTTCTCCTTGCCGTATCGATACCTTGCTATCCTGTGCCCTCCACCTTCTTCGTCCTTTGAATATTCTTCCACGCTGGGCGGGGTGTATTGTCTTCTGCTTTCTGCCTGCATCCCACATTCTCTTTTCATGGGTGGACAATTTCAGAATTATCGTAGAAGGGAGTTTGATATTGGAGATTGTCTGAGGAAATTATGCTGTCTTCAACCATGCAAACGGTGTGAAATTTGGAGGGTTTGGTTCCTCATTTCAAAGCCATTTCCTTGTGCTTCTGGGATCCTAACTCGCTTTTCCCCTGAGGCAAAACTTCTGCAGAACTTTTGAGGGACCAAAGACTTGAATTGGTAGGAGATGTCGTTTTTTGGCTGTGTGGGACTCTCAAATTGAGGCAGCAGCTTCCAAAGCCATCTCCTTGATCTTCTGTGATCTTAACTTACTTTTCCCATGGGGCAAAACTTCTCCAGGACTTTTGATGGACTAAAAACTCAGGAGATGTCATCCGTGGCTGTTTTGGACCCTCAAATTGAGGTAGCTGCTTTCAAAGCCATCTCCTTGTGCTTCTGTGATCCTAACTTGCTTTTCCCGTAAGGCAAAACTTCTGCAGAACTTTTGAGGGACGAGGGACTTGGATGGGTAGGCAATGTCTTCCGTGGTTATGTTGGACTCGGAAATTAAGTCAGTGGCTCAGCAGGGCAGGTTCCCACCTGGAAGCCTTTCCCAGCTCTTCCTGCAGAGGCAATGGGTCACATTTGCACGTGGCTGCACCCAAACTAGAGTCTGCTGATTTGAAAAATAAAATAAAACAGAGGAATTGCATTTCTGGCCACCACAGTGCGGCAGTTATAACTTTGAGGTCATAAGTAGCTTTTTGTTCGTGTGTGTGTGTGTCTGTCGATGGTTAAATGAGGACTACCTGTCCTTAAACCCTATTTTATCCAAAGCTTAAAGGAAGCAGTATGGTTGGAATCCCCCAGCTGTCACAGCACCAAAGAACACTCCCCCCCTCAACTATCCAGGTGAAGAATGGGAAAATGGCTGGAGATGGCTGAGCAGGATGGGAGAGATCTTTCATTTGTAGTGGCTCCACCCTTCATGTCTGGAGATCCCTGCTGGTGAAATGGGTCCTCCTACAGAGCTTGGGCAAGAGACCCATTGGAATCCAGAGAGGGTTGTGAGTTCAGTTCAGTGTGTCCAGTGCATAGGGCCAGCCAGCAACCGAATAATAGAATAATAAAGTTGAAAGGGACCTTGGAGGTCATCTAGTCCAACCCCCTGCTCGGGCAGGAAACCCTATAGTACCATTTCAGACAAATGGCTGTCCAGTCTCTTCTTAAACACTTCCAATGTTGGAGCATTCACTGCTTCTGGAGGCAGGTAGTTCCACTGATTAATTGTTCTAACTGTCAGGAAGTTTCTCCTTAGTTCTAGGTTGCTTCTCTCCTTGCTTAGTTTCCACCTGTTGCTTCTTGTCCTGCCTTCAGGGGTTTTGGAGAATAGCTTGACTCCCTCTTCTTTGGGGCAGCCCCTGAGATACTGGAAGACTGCTATCATGTCCCCCCTCGTCCTTCTCTTCCTTAAACTAGACACAACCAATTCCAGCAACCATTCCTTATATGTTTTAGCCTCCAGTCCCCTGATCATCTTTGTTGCTTTTCTCTGCCCTCTTTCTAGAGTCTCAGCGTCTTTTTTACATCGTGGTAACCAAAACTGGATGCAGTATTCCAAGTGTGGCCTTACCAAGGCCTTGTAAAGTGGTATTAACCCTCTACGTGATCTTGATTCTATCCTTCTGTTGATGCAGCCTAGAATTGTGTTGGCTTTTTTTGGCAGTTGCTGGCTCACATTGAAATGATTGTCTACTAGGACTGTCAGGATCCCTCTCCCAGTTGCTGCTGTTGAGCCAGGTTCCACCTATTTTACACCTGTACATTTGGTTCTTCTTGCCTAAGTGTAAAAACCTTACTTTTTCTCACCACTGAAGCAGGCAGCTAAATGTTGGCTGGATGGCTTCCATCTCAGCAGGCAGAACTGGGCCAGAGGCAAATTAAGTGTACATGTCACGCTCTTTAGGAAACAGATTCTCCAAGAGGTAAACCAGCCGTCTGGAAATCATTGCGTTGCTCACACTCGGAGCCCTTGTGACCCACCCCAAAGGCATCTGTGCATCGCATTTGTTTATGCAGGCATCTCCTTTTGGGGCCAAAGACATCTGCGAGGGGGGGGACCCCCGAATCCAGCCTTGAAGGGGGAAGCCGATCTTTAAATCGCCACGGAGTGGAATGGTGCCTGTCTCTTAGCGATAATTCAGATTAAAGGAGAAAAGGGGCAGATTCCTTTCGGAGCAGATGGCGCCGAGCCTGAAGAATCCAACGGATGAGTCAAAGGAGAAATAGCCTGGGTGCAACTCAACAGAACTTAAAGCTGCTTTTTGATTAAAGAGGGGAAAAAAAGGGGGAAGAAAGGAACACCCCTTATTTCATTTCTTTCACCTCTTTCTTTGAGTTTGTCCTACGGTGTTTTTCCGGTGAACTCCTGTATACGGTGTCACAAAACCATTAATCAAATCTGAAAGCAACCTGTGCTTTCTCTCTTTCTGCAATTCTGCTTTTTAATCACGCTTGGCAATTTTCAGGAATAAAAGCTGGCCAGCCTCGCCAAACGGATTTTACCGCCAAGGATGTGAAGGACTCTTGACCTTCGCCTCATGGTGGACATTAACTGTTGGATTCTTTTTTTAAATTTTCCTAATGCAGGGTTTCTATTCCCACCTGCTGGATGTGAAAAAAAGCACACAAAGAGTAATTTCTCAGTGGTTTAACTCCACCAACGTTTAAATGATACCCTGGAAAATTAAAGCTCTCCATTAACCTTGAAGAGGCAACCTCAAAATAAGAGGACAGTGTTAAGTGATGGGCTTAAATACACACTGTGCGTGCAGAGCTGTTGGGAAGCGAAAACGGAGGGGGGGAAAAACCTCTTTTTACTTACACCACGGGCCTTAAGGTTGAAACGTAGAATACTTTCATGAATCAATAGCAAAAACACTTGGACTTATATCCCGCTTCACAGTGCTTTTACCGCCCTCTCTAAGCGGTTTACAGAGTTAACGTATTGCGCTCAACAATCTGGGTGCTCATTTTACTGACCTCAGAAGGATGGAAGGCTGAGTCAACCTTGAGCCGGTCAGGATCGAACTCCCAGCAGTGGGCAGAGTCAGCCTGCAATTCTGCATTCTAAGCACTGCGGCACCACAGCTCTTAATGCAACATCGGATCAGCTACAGCAATAGCAATAGCATTTAGACTTATATACCGCTTCACAGTGCTTTGCAGTCCCCTCTAAGCGGTTTACAGTATCAGCCTGTTGTCCCCCCAAAATCTGGGCCTTCATTTTACTGAAGGCCGAGTCAACTTTGAGCCGGTCAGGATCGAACTCATGGCTGTGGGCAAAGTCAGCCTGCAATGCTGCATTTTAGCCATTGCATATCATGGATGGATGGATGGATGGATGGATGGATGGATGGAAGGAAGGATGGAAGGAAGGAAGGAAGGAAGGAAGGAAGGAAGGAAGGAAGGAAGGAAGGAAGGAAGGAAGGGGAAAAGAAAGAACAATAGCAATAGCACTTAGACTTATATACCGCTTCACCATGCTTTACAGCCCCCTCCAAGCAGTTTACAGAGTCAGCATATTTCCCCCCAATCTGAGTCCTCATTTTACTCTCCCTGTTTCCTCAGCATGGTTGGCTCAGGAATTCTGGGAGTTGAAGTGCACAAGTCATAAAAGAGCCAAGGTTGCCTACCCCTGTCCTAGGTGGCTGTAGGGGACAATTTCTGCTCCATTTTCTCTGTCTTCTCCATGGATGGCAGGAGGTTGGCTTTGAAGAACATCATTGATCGGGGCTTTCCTTCTTCCCTTTCTCCTCCTCCTCCCCCTCCCCTCCTCCTCCTCCTCTTCTTCTCCATATACCCCACTCCGTCCTAGCACTGATGCTGTTCCTTAGTTGGGTCATGAAACGTCTGCAAGAAAGCCACCAAGTTCAGAGAGCACCAAGGACCCCACAGTCGTCGTCCTCCTCCTCCTCCTCCTCCTCCTCCTCCTCCTCCTCCTCCTCCCTTCTCTTAACTTTCACTTTTAATGAAGTTATTCAGCACTTTGAGGCTCTTCAAAGCGGAGAGGAGAGATGTACAAGCAGGGGAGGGGGCTGTTTCCATGTGCCTTTATGGCTCCCCGGGCTTTTATCTTACGTTCTCTCCACAAAGCCCTCCGTGCATGTCCCCAGCTGTAGCCGCTGCTCTTGAACTTGCAAAATTCCGGGATGTAATTTCTTAAAAGGCAGTTCTGTATGTCTCTGAGATGATTAGATCAGAGATTTTTCTCTTTTTACTCTCTCCTTTTTGACCGGTTCCTTCGGGGAAGGAGATGGCGGCCGCCGTACTCTTCCAAAATGCTCTTCGTTATCCTTGACTGTTTCCCTCTTCCTGCGAAAGAGACGGGAAACTCTGCTTCGTGCTCTGCATGGGAACCATTAGCATGCGGATCACTTTACGACAATACAACCAGTCCTCGGCTTAACGGCCACGATTCAGCCCCAAATCTCTGTTGGCTGACACATTCCCCCCCTTTGTGACTTTTCCTTGCCACAGTTGTTAACTCTGTCGCTACCGTTGTGAATTTAGTAACACGATTGTAAAGTGAATCTGACTGGAACAGGGGTAGGCAACCTTGGCTCTTTTATGACTGGTGGACTTCAACTCCCAGAATCCCTCAGCCAGCCATGCTGATGGGAAAGGGAGAGGTTTCCAAGCTGAGCCATGCTGGCTCAGGAATTCTGGGAGTTGAAGTCCACCAGTCATAAAGCGGCCTAGGCCTAGGCCAGAGGTAGGCAACCTTGGCTCTTTTATGACTGGTGGACTTCAACTCCCAGAATTCCTCAGCCAGCATGCTGAGGGGAAAGGGAGAGGTTTCCATGCTTAGCCATGCCGACTCAGGAATGGTTGAAGTCCACCAGTCATGAAGGGGGCCATAGTTCCCCCATACTGGCTCAGGAATTCTGGGAGTTGAAGTCCACCAGTCATAAAGCGGCCTAGGCCAGAGGTAGGCAACCTTGGCTCTTTTATGACTGGTGGACTTCAACTCCCAGAATTCCTGAGCCAGCATGGGGGAACTATGGCCCCCTTCATGACTGGTGGACTTCAACTCCCAGAATTCCTGAGCCAGCCATGCTGAGGGGAAAGGGAGAGGTTTCCAAGCTGAGCCATGCTGGCTCAGGAATTCTGGGAGTTGAAGTCCACGAGTCATCAGAGGCAAGATTGCCCACCCCTGGGCTAGATAGTCACTTGTCTGAGATGGTATAGGCCAGGGGTAGGCAACCTTGGCTCTTTTATGACTTGTGGACTTCAACTCCCAGAATTCCTGAGCCAGCCATGTGGAGGGGGAAGGGAGAGGTTTCCATGCTGAGCCATGCCGACTCAGGAATTCTGGGAGTTGAAGTCCACGAGTCATAAAGCGGCCTAGGCCAGAAATAGGCAACCTTGGCTCTTTTATGACTGGTGGACTTCAACTCCCAGAATTCCTCAGCCAGCCATGCTGAGGGGAAAGGGAGAGGTTTCCAAGCTGAGCCACGCTGGCTCAGGAATTCTGGGAGTTAAAAGTTCACAAGTCATAAAAGAGCCGAGGTTGCCTACCCCCCCTGGCTCTTTTATGACTGGTGGACTTCAACTCCCAGAATTCCTGAGCCAGCCATGCTGAGGGGAAAGGGAGATTGCCAAGCTGAGCCGTGCTGGCTCAGGAATTCTGGGAGTTGAAGTCCACCAGTCATAAAAGAACCAAGGTTGCCTACCCCTGGACTGGAAGATTGCAAAAGGGGATCACATGACCCCGGGATACTGCAATTTACACATATGAGTCTGTTACCAAATGTCTGAATTTTGTTCCCTTGACCATGAAGATGCTGCAGTGTGTGTGAAAAACAATCATAAATCACGTTTTTCTGGGCCATTGTAACTTTGTACAGTTACTAAGTGGACCGTTTTAAGTCAAGGACTACCTGTATATGGTAAAATTAGGTCAGTTTCCCTGGGGGGGGTTCCTAGCTGAGCTGCCTAGAATTAACCTGCGTTTCCCCCCCCCCCAGGTTTGAATAATAATGGGTGCTGGAGATGCTAGTTTCAGTTTTTTACATTCCCTGGAGATATTTCTTACTTGCTTGAGGTCAGGAGTAGGATGCTAAACCAGCTGATAAGCTTCCTGTAAGCGTTTGAGTGTCATTTGGGTATAATAATAGTGATGTCAGGTAAAGAATAGTATTTTCTTCTGCTAAATCTTAATGACGTTCTCTCCTCCCCTTTGAGTTTGAAATAAATCCTGTTCTCTCTATTCGTAGCAAATGTTTGAATCCCACGAGTCTGCCTGGATTATTTCTGTTCCTGGTTGGAGTTGGAAAGTGATTAAGGTCTCAAAAAAATAACAACGCACGCTCGGTTGTTCTACCAGCGAGCCTGATGTGCTGTGCTGAAATCCAGCAGGGCAACTGGGGGGAGAAATGACCCCTTCCTGGAACTGGGTGCCCTTCAGTTGGGTGAATTTCAGCTCCCAGAGTTGCCAGCCACAGCCTCGACCACTGGAGGTTGGGAGATGTTGGTTGAACTTCATGGAATCCACTTGAAAGATGAAGGAGGATCCTTCATTTCAACCCTGAGCTACCAATATTCTCCTTTATTAGAACCAGCCATCTTCTCCTTACTCAAGGTTTGTATGAATTAAGGAGAAACTTCCTAGGGAGACATGATAGCAGTATTCCAGTATTTGAGAGGTTACCACAAAGAGGAGGGGGTCAATTTATTTTCCAAAGCACCAGAGGGAAGGACAAGAAACAATGGATGGAAACTCATCAAGGAGAGAAGCAACCTGGAACTAAGGAGAAACTTCCAGACAGTGAGGACAATTAACCAGTGGAACAGCTTGCCTCCAGATGTTGTGGGCGCTTCATCAATTGAGGTTTTTAAGAAGAGAGTGGACAACCACTTGTGTGAAATGATCTAGGGTCTCCTACTTGAGCAGGGGGTTGGATTAGAAGACCCCCAAGGTCCCTTTCAGTTCTATTCTGATTCTGATTCAGCTCTTCCCTTCCATTCACACAACCTTGGCTTTCATTTCCATTTTGGATCAAGCATGATCCGTATCTTCCTGCTGATTCCATGTCTTGCCTTTGTAGTAAGATGTCCCATGATGACCCGGTAAGAATATTTTTCATAACAGAATGATGACTTCTCAGAACGGTGACTGAGTCTTCTCTCAGGCCAAGAAGCATGCAATATTTTGTATGTATCTGGAGAAAAGACAGGAGGGCAATTGAGGTGTGAGACACAACCTCAGGACCATCACAGGATGAGCAATAGGACACCCTGGGCGTTGAACAACACAAAACAGGAAATTGCAGCCTGGAGAATCCATCTTCTTGATTTGCAACCTGTTATTGATGCCGCTGGCAAGATAGTTCAAGAGGGATCTGGGGAGGGTATTTGTGGGTGAGACAAAGAGAGCAGCCTTCACATGGCAGCTTGTTTCCCGAAGAAGGAAGATGGACCCGTTGCCAGAATCAATGGCTTTTAGAGATAATGCCCCTCATTTCCTTGTCAGAGCAACAAAGGTTGGGTTGGGAAAAGATCTGGCAGCTGTACAACCCAGCGGGGTACCGTCTTTGGGTGGCCACCAAGCTGCTTTTCAGGAGAGGAGCAAGACCCCCCTCCATCAGAGTAATAGAAGCCCTGGCAGATCAGAAGATCAAAGAATTAGGAAGAAGAAGAAAGAGGAGGAAGAGGAGGAGGAGGAGGAGGAGGAGGAGGAAGAAGAAGAAGAAGAAGAAGAAGAAGAAGAAGAAGAAGAAGAAGAAGAAGAAGAAGAAGAAGAAAAGGAAGAAGAAGAAGAAGAAAGGGGGATGAGCAGGAGAAGGAGAAGAAGGAGAAGACAACAGCGGTACTACTACTACTGCTATTAACAGACAAGAACTGGAGAACCTTCAGGACTGTTTCCAGTGATCTCAACAGGACAGTTCATTTTGCCGTCTCAAGAGATGGACATCTACCAAGCATGGTGGTCCTTCAAGAGCAGATCTGGAGTGGAGGGTCCTCTTTTTCTGGGGACTTAAAGAGAGTGTCTGAAAGAGAGAAGATTTTATCTCCTTTTAAGATCAAGAGTGATCTGTACCTTCTTGCTGATTCCATGTCTCTCCTTTCTGGAGACTTTCTGTCAAGATGTACCTCTAGGACAGCGGTTCCCAACCTTTTCTGTACCCCACACCCCTAGAATGCTTCTGATTTATTCTCGCACTCCTTACAAGTGTTCGAAATAACGGCAACAAATTATGCATATAGACTATAATTTTGAAATTTCTAAATCCAAGTTTCCCCTTAATGGATTACTGCCTTGTCATGGCAGAATTGAGGCCTTTGAACTCTGGTGCTGGAGAAGACTCCTGCGAGTCCCTGGACTGCAAGGCGGTCAGTCCTAGAGGAGATCAACCCCAACTGCTCTTTAGAAGGCCAGATCCTGAAGTCGAAACTCAAGGACTTTGGCCACCTAATGAGAAGGAAGGACTCACTGGAGAAGAGCCCAGTGCTGGGAAAGATTGAGGGCAATAGAAGAAGAATGGGACGACAGAGAAGGAGGTGGCTGGATGGAGTCCCTGAAGCAGTAGGCGTGAGCTTCAATGGACTCCAGAAGATGGTAGAGGACAGGAAGGCCTGGAGGAACGTTGTCCATGGGGTCGCAATGGGTCGGACACAACTTTGCAACTAACAACAACAAACCCAAATTTTCGCACCTCCTGGAATATCATCTCACACCCCCAAGGGGTGCAAGCACCCCTGGTTGGGATCCCCTGCTCTAGGATGTGATAACCTCAGTAAGGATGTTCTTCCTAACTGGATGAAGGCTCCTGACAACCAGTGAGTCTTCTTCTTCTTGAGCCAAGATGTGTGCAATATTTTGTATGTATCTATAGAAGAGAAGGAGGGGATTTGAGGTGTAGAGCACAACCCCAAAACCATCACAGAAGGAGCAAAATGTTGGGGGAGCTAAATCTGATCCATCTGGGAAAGAGACCTTGCAAAATTCCTGTGCTTTCCTTGCAACGAAGGGCCTGTGAAAGTGGGGCTCCCTTCTCACATTCAGATGGGGAGTGCTGAATGAAGATTTGGGGTGTCCTCTCTCCATCAAGGACTCCTTGGGGTGTCCTCTCTCCATCAAGGACTCTTCAACGATTGTTTTCCTCCCCACCATATTTTGAAGCAGAACCAACCGCCGAAGGAAGTTTAGGCTTCAAGTCTGAAGGATAGATCTGCTCTGTTGTTGTTGTTTTTTTAAAAAAATAAATGAATGGGTCTGATCATAGGCAGCTTAATAAATATTTATGCCACGGTGAGAATTCATGACGAAAATAAATAGCAGTTATTTTCTACGCTTAGGACAGAAAATGTTTCTGAAGTAGAATTAAATGCGTGATTTATACATCCAAGAAGGATGTAATTGGATTTATAATAAACAGGTGTTTACATCGTTATCGTCGCTGTAATGATGTCATAACAAGGGAATGGAGGCAGCAAAGATGTCTAAGATTGCTGTAGTAATGGCGACCTGGTGGAACGTATAGCACGACTGTAATTCCATCAAAACCCGGGGAAGCAGCTGCGTAAACTTTGACGGAAAGCGCCAAGATGCGGAAAGGATGGCTCTCTGCTAGCGCCTCGGGGTTCAACGCTACAGTTCCCCCCCTGTTTTTGCTGCGGGCAAGGATTTACAGTGCAGTGTGTTGGTCGCTTGGGAGCCTCCCTGAAGCAAAAAAAAAGGAATCCTTGCAATAATGTGATGGGATGCAGGCGTTCATTTCTGGAGCTGTGGATAAAAGTGACACAGGCACCATCCCAACCCAGGCATACGACAGATGTGCATTTATGCCTGGGAGTTTGCAGCGTGCAGCTGTGCTTTATAGGACTTAATCCTAAATTGGCGACGGGCTGCACGGTTTGAAAGCAGTTGAGATTCCCGTGCTCAGTTCTTCCTCGTTGCTAAGACTGGGGGTCCCCATCCACAGGCCCATATTAAAAGATGAGCGTTGAGTTTGGCCAATTTCTCAAGTTTCATATTCTCCCCCCCCTGCAGGAAAAGAGCATTCAGATACAATTGCAGTTTGATTTATCAGTGGATTTTCCTACAACGCCGCCTTTTTAAGTTTACCCGTTTCCTTTGAGCGGTTTTCAACTTCGTTTTTCCTACCAACTGTTTGAAAATTGCTCAGAGGCCCAGCAGGCCAGCAAATAAACGGTTTTGGGGCTGTTCTGCAAATCAAAGCAGCAATTCTGTTTAAATAATCGCACTTCTGCTTC
This sequence comes from Bothrops alternatus, assembly GCA_034064705.1. Classification (NCBI taxonomy): domain Eukaryota; kingdom Metazoa; phylum Chordata; class Lepidosauria; order Squamata; family Viperidae; genus Bothrops; species Bothrops alternatus. Next base: position 452,609 of record JARGCV010000564.1, read on the forward strand.
TCCGATGCAAGCAATGAAGACCTAATCTGCAAAATCAAGTTGAGTTTTTGTCAGACCCAACTTCTGCAAAGGTTTCTCATTCGCAGAGCTGTGAAAATTAAATTGGAGAAGGGGGAGGGGGACAACCACATTGAAAATATTGTTTGGCAAGCAGGCCTTTACAAAAAAAAAAAAAGAGTTCTGATTTCTGTTAAAAACAAAGAAACAGTTGGCAAGCCAGAGGAAAGAAAGTCTTTCCGTGGAACACCTCAACCTGGTTTGGAGGTGCCTGGTATGACAAAATTTCTCAGGAAAGCTGGTTTCGGTTGCCTTTTGAACAGAGATCCTAATAATCCAGGTTGCACCCAGCAGTCTCTTCCGGAAACCCTTGGATTCAAACTGGATTCTATAAAAGACGGGTTGCAAGGAAGGTGAAGGAGACCGTGGAGATCATCTCTCTTCAGCCTGATGTAAACTGGTGTGTTTGGAGCTCTCCAAGGTTTGAGCTAAGAAATTCTCCATGGTACTAATATTTTTATTGGTCAAAGCTGGAGGGAAGTCCCAAACAGCTGCATCTTACCTGGTAGCTCATAACACTTCTAATGTCTTTTCCCCTGCCTCTAATGCTGGTACCAGATTTTATTTTCCTGGGCTCCAAGATCACCGCAGATGGGGACTGCAGCCAAGAAATTAAAAGACGCTTGCTCCTGGGGAGGAAAGCTATGGCAAATCTAGACAGCTTACTAAAAAGCAGAGACATCACCCTGCCAACAAAAGTGCGTATAGTCAAGGCCATGGTTTTCCCAGTTGCAATATATGGCTGTGAAAGATGGACCGTAAGAGACAAAGAATGGAGGCCTTTGAACTATGGGGCTGGAGAAGACTCCTGCGAGTTCCCTGGACTGCAAGGCGATCAAACTGGTCAGTTCTGGAGGAGATCAACCCCGACTGCTCTTTAGAAGGCCAGATCCTGAAGTGGAAACTCAAGGACTTTGGCCACCTAATGAGAAGGAAGGACTCCCTGGAGATGAGCCTGATGCTGGGAAAGATGGAGGGCAAGAGAAGAAGAAGGGGATGACAGAGGATGAGGGGACTGGATGGAGTCACTGAAGCAGGAGGTGTGAGCTTAAATGGACTCCAGAAGATGGTAGAGGACAGGAAGGCCTGGAGGAACGTTGTCCATGGGGTCACAATGGGTCGGACACGACTTTGCAACAACAACAAAGATACAGTGCTAATTCCAGTGCAGTTGATACGGGAATCCTTTTGGGAAGCAGTGATGGACACCTTTCCTGATGTTCATTTTTAATTTGGGGTCCTTGTGCACTTGAGCATGGACATTCCCAGGAGTTGGGTGAGTTTTAGAAGACCTTCCTACCCACAGTTTCCTAAGGAAAAAAAAAAAAAAGAAATGATGGATAATCTTGGCCGTGGTGGTACACCAGCTGAGTCATAACACAGCATGTTGACATGTGGACTTGTCTCAGCACAGGCAAGGATTATCTCGGATTTCTTAATATCTCTATTGCTTTGTCCCAGATACCTGAGGATGCTGCCTTTGAAGTGTTCAGCCACAAGACAAGTTTGGTTTGGGCTCAGCGCAGGAAATCTTGAAGACCACCATCTTGGTTTTCGAAGGAGCAAAGCACCAGAAGAAGATCTCGTAAGCTGTGTGATGGAGCTGAAGAAAGAAATATCACAATGTATTGCTCTGCATGGCGAACAGACCACATCCTTCTTTACAATTCACTCGGTATTCTTGCTTCTTGAAATAAACTTTATTTGCCAACCCATTTGTGAGCTTTATCCGCAGTAGCTTATCCCAACACAGGCCTTTCTGTCTCAGACATCCATGTTTACGTGGAGCCAAAGAGATGTCTGGGTTGCCCTAACCCTTCTTGGGTTTTTTCGTCCCCCACCCCCGGAACGTGCCATCCTCCCCAAAGCAACGTTAGGAATAGGGACTTTAAAATTCTACGTTTTTTTTTTCTCCCTCAGCTAAAAGGGAGAATTCATGTTGAAACAGGGTTAATGACTTGCAAATCAGGTCAGCAGGAGCTTCCAATAACCCTTCTCTAATTCTCTGTACTGTGTCTTTTCAAGCTGGCAAGACCTCTGCGCAGGTCGTTTAGAGCTTAATTGCTGTTTAAGTGGCTTCATTTGTTCTCTCCATCGCCAGCACCCCCATCAGAGCCAGCACCCCCCACCCACCCCAATCAGTGCGAGGAACAGGAGCAGAGAGGGCAAAACGTTGGATCCGGCCAAAGTCTCTTTTCTCCGTGCCTCGAAAGAGAACCACCACAGGTCAACGTGGCTCTTCCACCGAAGCCTGTCCTGTTATCCTTTCTCTGTGCTTCTGATTGATGGGGACGCTGTCTTTCTCCCCCCCTCCCACCCGCTTAGCATGCAAGCAGATATCCCGGGTTTGCGCGCGAGCGAGATGGCTGTTCTGCTGGAGAAGCAAGATACCAGCGCAGTCATGGGAACGCGCCAAGACCGAAGCAAGATAACCGCTGGGCTGAAAGAGAAGGCGGCTTGATAAATTATTCATGGGGTATAATTCTTCCTGGGCTAGAAGTGATAGAACCGTCATGGCGTGCATCGGCAACTGGGTTACTAGAGCCCCACCCTCGGAGTAAGTCCTTAGCTTTTAGGGGCTTGTAGGCAAGGGCCAGCGCACGGGGACTGTGTTCTCGCAGCTCGTAAAGCCACAAGTGAGTCCGTCGCCTTGTCGTTGTGCACAGTACCGTTTTGGTTCGTGGAAGGCATCAAGTGAAACCAAGGATTTGGAGTCGTAGGGCATAGAGCAGGGGTCTTCAAACTTGGCCCTCTTATGACTCGTGGACTTCAACTCCCAGAGTTCCTCAGCCAGGCATGCTGGCTGTGGAATTCTGGGAGTTGAAGTCCACTCCTCTTAAAGTCTGTCAGGGATCTTCAAACTTGGCCCTTTTATGACTGGGGGACTTCAACTCCCAGAATTCCTCAGCCATGATCGCATGACTCTGGGACACTGCGACCGTCATAAATGCGAGTCGGTTGTCAAGCGTCTGAATGCAAATCACGTGACCATGGGGGATGGTCGTAAGTGAAAAATGGTCACCTGTCACTTTTTTCAGTGTCATTGTAACGTCGAATGGTCACTAAATGAACTGTCTTAAGTTGTTGACCCCCTGCAGTCCAGTCCTCCGTTTATGTAGGAGACCTTCCAAGGAGGACATGAAGATCATCTTGGTTTAGTGGCCAACTCTTGGCTTCCTAGGTAGATGTTTCAATTCTGGGATTGTGTAACACCGAACTGGATCTTTGGAGAAAATTACAGACAGCAACAACCCCTGCAGTAAGAAAATGGACAGGCTGCTTTGTAACCCCCCCTCCAGTAGCTGCTTTGCAAATCCTGTGTTTCCTCCTGAAGAACAAAACCATCTTCTTGTCCAGATTCTTCTCGTTAGTTTTGGTGGCTTCCTCAGGTGTTTCTCCTGAGCAAGAATCGCCCTGTCTTAATGTCTACAGAGACCAGTCATTGTGGAATGTGATTTTTGACAAAAGCCATGCCTTCTGAGTGTGATCTGACCCAACCAAGGTCACTTTCCTTGGCTGCTGAAGACAACGGTGGAGAACCTCAACAATCAGATACTTGTAGATGTTTCCATAGTTTGCAGAAGGAAGACTCCACATTTATGCACGTTCTTCACGTTTCTTGGTGAAGAGACCCCCAAATTTCTCCCAGATGCTGGGGCTCAGGAGTGCCTTCCTCACCATTGACTCCCACCCACAACTATTTAATCAGACCAACATCATACGATGGAAGGTATTTCCACAGTTCACACAAGAGAGACTCCCCATTTAGGGATGTTCTTCGTCTCTTGGTGAAGGCAGAACTTCAGATTTCCCCCACCTGCTGCGGCTCAGGAGTGCCCATCTAACAGGGCCTTCTTCACCATTGAACCAGAATTATTTAATCAGACCAACTTATTTTCAAGCCCTGTTTTCTGTCTGTAGGTAAACCAGGAAGGGTGGCAGCTTGTAATGAATAATCTCCCAATTGTAGGAGGAAAGATTAGTCTTGGGTGGTTGAAATACAGGGTTCCCCCCCCCTGATTTTTCCTTCTGTAGCGTGCGAGTCGGTGAGTGTGCGCCCCTGCACGCCGACATAAATGCATTTTGTCACTCCTTGGACAGCATGATGAAAAGCCATCAGGAGGAGAGGCACTGAAGATATATTTCTGCAGACGGAAGGAAGGAAGGAGAAAAAACCCACAAAAGAGAGATTGATGCTTTTTTGGCATCGTGGTGTGAAGCACCAGATTCCTTCTTCCGTGGGAGGAGGGTGGATTTGCAAACTGAATTAAGAACGAGATGGAAAAAAATGAGAAGATCCAACATTAATACAGGCAGTCCTCGACGTGAAAACAGTTTGTTTAGTGACTTAATGACCAAGTAGAATTTATCCTTTATCCTAATCAACAGAAAGGTAATTCCTGGGGCCGCCTTTTTGGAAAAGAAGAAAAAAACCCCCAAAATTGAACCCATTCTCAAATTTCAGACTGTCAAAAGTGGTCCCCACCTATCTGAAACCGTACTAGTCAAGGATTGTATGGTAAAGTGGGAACAAAATTTTGGGCAACCTATCACGATGGAAACGTGGGAGAGAATTTGGGTGAAAAATGTAAAATTTACGCAAGCGCAACATTTAAGAGAGAACTTTTATAAAATGTTTTATAGGTGGCATCTAGATCCGAAAAAACTATCATATATCTACCCTGACATCCAACCTAAATGTTGGAGATGTGATAGTACATATTTTCATGTATGGTAGACATGTAGAAAAATTAAAGCCTTCTGGAGAAAAATATGGTGGACACTCCAAACCATTTTGAAAAAGCGTATTGAATTTCTACCTCAGTTGTTTTTGTTAGGGATCATAAAAGACTGTACCACCACAGAGATGAACTTAATTCTGAACCTGATCACAGCAGCGAGACTGTTGGTGGGACAATACTGGAAGAAGCCAGAATTACCATCTATGGAAGAATGGACTTTGAAAGTTATAAATTTGGCAGAAATGGCTAAAATATCGGCATATTTGAAGGATCGCTCAAATGAAAAATATATGTCGGACTGGAAACATTGGATAGACTACATACAAGAGAAACGCCAATCAAAGAAAATGTATCTGGCCTATAGTTAAATCTTGATATACGGAGTGAAGAATGTTTACAAATTTAAATTGATTGTACTAAGTTGAATAGCAGTTAACTTGAATTTTTTTCCTGGTTTACATGTACAAATATATATCTATTAATAAAAAATGTTTTAAAAAAAAGTGGTCCCCACCTGGCAGATCTTCGCCTCCTCACTTCTCTCTCTATCTGTGGAACTCCTGCCAGTGATTGACATACAGATAGTCCTTGACTTGTTTAGTGACCGTGCAAAGTTACAGTGGCACTGAAAGCAGTGAGATCACGTGATCCCTTTTCGCAGCTTTCTGGCAAGCCAAATCAACGGGGGAGCCAGGCCCACTTAACAACCATGTGAGGAACTTAACAGCTGCAGTCGTGACGAGGGAGGTCGTAAAATGGGGCAAAACTCAAACTTAACCAATGTCTTGCTTAGCAATATAAATCTGGGGCTCAATTGATGCTGTGAGCAGAGGGCTGCCTGCGTACGGGATTGGGCACCCCGGTCCTTAAAAAGTCAAGGCTGTTTTGACTTTTTATTTCAGTACAGAGGGTCCTCGACTTACGACTTTGGTTCAGCAGCCATTTGAAGTTACAGCGTCACAGGGAAAATTGACTTACGCGTGTAGCAGCATCTTCACGGTCACGTGATGGGCCAGGATACTTGCGGGACCGTCTTCTGCCTCATGAATCCCAGCGACCGGTTAGGGCACATAGGGTTGGCCTCCTACGGGTCCTGTCTATTAGGCAATGCCATCTGGCGGGGCCTAGGGCAAGGGCCTTCTCCGTTGCTGCCCCAGCCCTCTGGAACCAGCTTCCCTCAGAGGTTCGTACTGCTTCTTCCCTCCTACGTAGCTTTCCGGAAACTCTTAAAAACACATCTATGCAGACAGGCTTGGGGCTTGTGAGCTGCGCTCTGCCCCTGGGCCTTTGATTGGGAGTGTATGTTGTATGAGTGGGTATAGTTTTATAGTTTTTTATATTGTATATTATTATTTTAACTAATTTATATTTTGTACTTGTATTATTTGCTGTGAGCCGCCCTGAGTCTGAGGAGAAGGGCGGCATATAAGTCAAAGTAAAGTAAAGTAAAGTAAAGTAAAGTAAAGTAAAGTAAAGTAAAGTAAAGTAAAGTGATCAAAATCAGCAGGTGCGTACGTCGTGCGATCACCATTTGTGACCTACCCAGATGGTTTCCGACAAGCCAACTCAATGTGGAAAACCGGGTAAAAAGCTTGCAAAGTTGAGCACAACTCACCCTGCGCTTAGTAAGGACAACCAGCCCCCCTCTTCTCCCACCCCGCGTGGGGTGGGCTTGGCGTTGAGTCCTCCCCACCCAAGGCAGAGGCGTCTCTGGTGGAATTTTTGTGCTGTCTGTCTTTTGATGTTCCTCTCTTTTCAGAAGCTCCGGCTATAAATAACTGCCTAGACAACAGACTCATTCACAAATATTCTCTGCCTCCCCCTGGCTATATTTCAAAAAATCCTCCTTCTGTCGCTGGATTTCTTTTTTTTGTCTTCAAGCAGGCCAGGAGTTTCTCTTTGGGGTGCTCACCCCACAAAAATACATGCTAAAAAAGTTTGCATTTTATTTGGGGTCCCTTTTTTTTTTAAGCTGGGAGAAGAATTAGTCCTTAAGAAGAAGGCAGCAAGGGGTGCTTTGCGCCCGCTTCTTTCCTAACCTTTGTCGAGCTGGTGCCCTCAGATATGTTGTACAGCCTTCCCATCATCCCCAGCAAGGCACAGGCATTCTCCGCACCTACACAATTCAGTAGGAGCACCTGGGTGGTTCTGCAAGATTCTACTTTCCCCGTATTGTTACTCCCCAATTAGAAGTAAGATTTGGAATCTAAAACATCACAAGATTCTCCAGTTCTTATGGTTTCTTCAACCAGCCTGGTGCAAAGTTGTAGAGTTGGTGGGTCTCCCTGAGGCTGTCTAGTCCAACCCTCTGTCAGGTATAGGAATCCTAGCAAACAGAAGGGCGTCTCTGTGGCCTTTGCTTGAAGGCATCCTCCCATCCATGGAAAATTGGTTGCTATATTACTGTTCTAAAATCTTAAAAACTTCACTTGGAATATGTCCTGGTTTTAGAAAATGGCAACACATCCTGTCAGATTGGCTGTTTGAGAATGATCTTTTGTCTCCTCGATCTTCTTCTTCTTCTTCTTCTTCTTCTTCTTCTTCTTCTTCTTCTTCTTCTTCTTCTTCTTCTTCTTCTTCTTCTTCTTCTTCTTCTTCTTCTTCTTCTTCTTCTCCTCCTCCTCCTCCTCCTCCTCCTCCTCCTCCTCCTCCTCCTCCTCCTCCTCCTTCTCCTCCTCCTCCTCCTCCTCCTCCTCCATCATCATCAGTGTCTCCTTGCATGGTCTTCCAGACCCCACTTCTTCCTGGTGGCCCTTCTCTGCAGAGAAGATGGGTCTTCTGGGGTTCTCCTGCTGATGGAACCCAAAAGTTGCTTCTTGTTGAATTATCAGATTATAAAGTCACAGTCCACAATGGTTGAAGGCATAAGAGGAGGCAGTTTCTTGCAAGACTTCGGTGAGAAGATTGAACCGACTCTTCTCTTGGCTTGGCTTTTGTCAGATGCGGAACCAGCCATCTTTCACTTCTCTTGAGCCGCCAGCCTCTTGGTCACAAGACGGACGAACCTGTAGGTCAAGAGCCCATCTACTCTCCATGGCAAAGGCTGAGGGGTCACCACCAAGGAAGATCTTTCCCTGGGTTCTGGCATGTTGCCATCTCAGGATCCTCACCTGGCTGGCCATGAGCACAAGTCTTGGGATCCATGCCATAAATCGCAGGAAGAAGTGTGAACGTCTAAACAACCTGCAACATCTCTAGATGGTTCTTTAAGGGCTCCCTCTTCCCATGACCGGGTCCCTCTTTGGCTGCAGCCTACAGGAAGGACGTCAGCCTTCCTCTCCGTTCAAGACCTATAAACCAGATTTACACGGTTCAAGCTGATAAGTGATGTATCACCTGAGCCCGCTTGTGATTGCCAGCTCTGTAAAATATCCTGATTTCTAGCTGGGGAGACCGCTCACTCTTTCTTCCAGATGGCAGAAATGTGGACTGCCTTTACACACACAAAAAAGGCAGCTTCTCTCCGCTCTCTCTGAGGTTGGGGAATTGCTTGGCTGCTTGAGGCCTGATCCGGCGCCTCGCTTGCGACGTTGGCTCTCCATGCCGTCTGTTGTGTTCCCTCAAGGGCTTTCGGTCCTGCCGCCCAAGGGGATCTGAAGGTGGGATATCTTTGCAAAGCTTTTTTTTTTCCTTTCTTTTTTTTTTCTCCAGCTGGCTGGAGAAGTTGGGTAATGAAATGCAAGTCACTTCCCGTAATGAACTGCTGGGAGAACTCACTTTTTCTATCGCTCCTAGCAAATTAGATTTGGATTATTGGAGCAATGAGAATTGAATGATCGGCGATGTTATCAACAGAGAGTCGGGACTCGTTCCCGCGCCGACGGCCCAAAGCTGCTTGTGTTTAATTACCTGGCATTAAACGACCCCTCCCTGGCAGAAGAAGCAAGGGAACCCAAGAACAAGGGCACCGCCGGGAAGACCAGATGTCTCTCGTCTCCTGGGTGGGCGCAGAGGCAGGGAGGCGGCGGAAACCTGGGGGAAAGGATGAGCAGTGCCAGCAGCTGACAAGGAGGGGATTTTTTTTTGCATCCTACTGGACAATTTCATCTCTCCAGGAGTTTCCAAGCGGACATCCGTTGGGCTGGGGGAGCCACAAACCAGGTTACATTGTGGTTCGCCGTTAATTTGAGGGAGGGGGTCCTTGGCTCACTTTGCAACGATCAAAGGCATATGAGAAGCCGCAGGAAATCTGAACTCCCCTTCCTCTCCTGAGAGTCTGTCCTGCCCCCCACCCAGCCTATAAAACAGGCCAATCATGTCACCCCAACAGCACAAATATAGGCAGTCCTCATTTAGCAACCCCCAACTCGATGGTTAAGTGAAACCAAGACTGCCCAAATGGTCTTGCTCCAGCTCTCCTTTGCTTTCCAGTCCGGCGAAGGTGGGAAAGGCAAGGATGGATCGTAAGTCGCTTTTTTCAGTCACCGTCGTGTGAACAGCCGCTAAAGGAGGCAGTCACTAAATGAGGATGACCTGATTAACATTGAAGGGGAATATTAGGGACAGCGCAGTGGTGAATAGAATGTGAAGGATGGGTGTATATAACGTATGTTTTACTTCTGGTTTTTACTTGTGTGTAGTGTGCACTGTGGGCAGCACTTAATTTCGTTGTGAGGTACACAATGACAATAAATCTATTCTATTCTATTCTACTCTTATTTCTATTCTATTCTGTTCTTATTCTATTCTATTCTATTCTATTCCTTATTCTATTATTCTATTCTATTCTGTTCCAGTCCAGTCCAGTCCAGTCCATTCTATTCCATATTCTGTTCTGTTCTGTTCTGTTCTAGTCCAGTCCAGTCTATTCCATATTCTATTCTATTCCATATTCTATTCCATATTCCAGTCCAGTCCAGTCCAGTCCAGTCCAGTCCAGTCTAGTCTAGTCTAGTCTAGTCTAGTCTAGTCTAGTCTATTCCAGTCTATTCCATATTCTATTCTATTCCATATTCCATATTCCATATTCCATATTCCATATTCCATATTCCATATTCCATATTCCATTCTGTTCTGTTCTAGTCCAGTCCAGTCCAGTCATCCAGTCCAGTCCAATCTATTCCATATTCTATTCCTATTCCATATTCCATATTTCAGTCCAGTCCAGTCGAGTCCAGTCTAGTCTAGTCTAGTCTAGTCTAGTCCAGTCTATTCCATATTCTATTCTATTCCATATTCTATTCCATGTTCTATTCCTATTCCTTATTCTATTCCTATTCCATATTCTATTCTGCTCTGCTCTGCTCTGCTCTACTCTACTCTACTCTACTCTACACTACTCTACTCTACTCTACTCTACTCTACTCTACTCTACTCTACTCTACTCTACTCTACTCTACTCTACTCTACTCTACTCTACTCTACTCTACTCTAGTCCAGTCCAGTCCAGTCCAGTCCAGTCCATTCTATTCCATTCCACATTCCGGGAACTTTGCACCTGTTTGTAATATTTAAACGTAACTTTTTCATATTCAATTTTATTTTATTTTCCATCTTAACCACCTCTTCAATATTGTCCTTGAGCTTTCACGCTTCTCTTTGAACGCCTGATACTCCTCTCTCCTCCTTTCTTCTTCTTCCTTCGTCCCCTCCCCAGTCCCCCCTTATGATTGCATATATTTTGCTAATTATGCCGAGCACTTTCTTTTCAAGTGAATGTCACCGCTGAGAGGTGAGTTAATTTTTTTCACTCTGTCCCTCTCTTCTCCCGAACTGATGTATTCCTAAGTGGTCACGAAAAGTTAAGACAAACAATGTATTTATTTACAGGTTCAATTTTTTTCTCTCTTTCTTTTCTTCTTTCCAATTTGGGAAGGGTTTTAATCAATTCTGCACGGGGCGTACTCTGATTAAGCCCTGTGGATGCGGCTCACGCTGTGAACCGAGATGAATTCCTGGAGAGACAACGGTGTGCGTGTTTGTGTGTTTGTGTGCCTTGTAATCATCCCCCCACAGTTCTGCCTGGTTTCTTTTAGCTCCCTTGCCCAATATGTGCTGAAAACACCACCTCTGACCAAATTCAGGAGAAATGCTTTTGGAGATACCCTCACATTTTGGAAAAAAATTAAAGCCGGGAAACTTAACCGGATTAACATCAGTGAAGATATAGTCAAAAAATAACATCATTTGCACAATGCAGAATTAATACCAAGAATTTGTACGTGGCAGTTTGGCAGCTTAGATTCTGTGTGAGAAAGGAGAAGAAAGTCCACGGAAGGCTGTGGGATTGCTGCATCCATGGCCACAGGGGAATGGAGCCTCCATATTCAAGAGACGTTGTCTTTTGAGTGCTCGTTGTAGCGAGACCTTTCCCGTTGATGCGTTCCTTTGTTTTGCATTTTTAAATTCTTCCCTCCCTCCCTTCCATTTTTTTTTTTATACTTTTCTCTCTTCAGACAATCCTTGGGAGTTTCCTCCGGTGCAGATGAAGTGGGCATAAGTTGGATGCATGACAGGAAATTCTTGGAAGTTATAGTCTAAATCTGTCTGTTCGTTGGCCTTTTGGGGAAGGCGAGCGGAAAGATTTATGCAGGACACGGCCTTAAGATGACAACAAGGATCCATGTGCTGCAGCCAAAACTGGGTTTTCTAGGACGGGAACAGCAAGGGCTGGCTCCTGGCTCAGGTTAAGGATTAGAAGGGAGACCACCAGGAGATATCGGGGTTTAGGCTAGCTGGGAAATTTCAGTGGAATCCCAGAAAGGCACAAGGGGTATTCTGCGTTATTGCAAATTTTTTCTTTTTACTTTATTCAGCACCGGTCTTGCTAAATTTAGGTCCATGCGGAGTCACACGCGAGATGAGCGGACGAAAAATTGGATAACTAATTCATTAAGAACAAATGCGATTCCTAGAACCATGTCTGTGTGGGGAAACCTTTGGGGTTCGGCGCCCTCCCTTTCCGAGATTTGGGACTGAAAAATCAGAAGCTCTGGAGAGGACCCCACAGTTTTGAGGCCAGGTGAGATGGTTTCCCTCTGCTCTTAATTGCAGCTGCAAATTGAATTCTGCAGCCAGTTGTGGCTTTCGCTCCTGCAGGGAGGTTTTATCTCCCAGCCCCTCCTCTGAGCTTGTCAACAGGGCCTGGAAACTGATTTAAAATCCTGCCGTATCGGCAAAAGAACAAACAGGTTTAATTAAACATAATCTTCCCCTTAGCAACAAAAATAAAACACGCCTTCCTGATAGAACAATTAGTATTTATCTCCCAGGCCCCTGACTCTGTCCCTAGGTCTCTTGTCTTCTGCCCTTTCCCTTCAACGCAACTTCCTGTCTCTGAATGGTACACAGATCGTGCTCAATTTATGGCCACAGCTGAGCCCAAAAATTTATATTGCTAAGCGAGACATTTGTTAAGTTGCGCTTTGCCCCATTTTACGACCTTTCTCGCCACGATTGTTAACCGAATCCCTGCAGCGGTTAAGTTAGTAATAATGATCATAATAAATAAAGTTGGAAGGGAGCTCGGAGGTCATCCAGTCCAACCCCCTGCTCAGGCAGTGAAACCAGGGTTGCCAAGTGGATCTGGCTTCCCCATCAGTTTGGCTTGCCAGAAGTTCGCGAAAGGAGATCACGTGATCTCCGGACGCTGCGGCCGTCATAAATACGAGGGGTCTGAATTTTGAGGATGCTGTAATGGTCAGAAGTGTAAAAAAAAAAAGACAGTCACAAGTCACCGTTTTCAGTGCTGCTGTAACGTTGAACGGTTACTAAACGAGTTCCAGAACTACCTGTAGGTAAATCACTGGCAGGAGTTCCACAGGTAGAGAGAGAAGCGAGGAGGCAGAGATCTGCCAGGTGGGGAGAACTGTTGACAGTCTGAAATTTGAAGATGGGCTCAATTTTGGGTTTTTTCTTCTTTTCCAAAAAAAGGCGGCCCCAGGAAGAAGCTTTCCGTTGATTAAGATGAGGGATCAATTAATTCTACACGGTGCATTTTATTTTATAGAACATACTAAAACGTGCAGATTCATTCAACTTGAGCAGAGAGAGGGACAGCGAAAAGGAGCTGCCCACCCAGGCAAAGAGGGTGGCTTTGCTTTGTGCCCAACCCGACTTATTTCGCGCCGTTCAGATTGCATTTTGCGTCTGCTCGTTTCTTTTTAACGTGTGATTTTTCTCCCAGCTGCTCCTGTTTATTAATAGAACGGCGCGGCTCTTGATGTGTTCCACTTTGGGAATAGCTGGTGCCTTTTGCAGCGTTTCTCAACCTCCTCAACTTTAAGATGTGTGGACTTCAGTGCCCACAAACCCCCCCCCCCAGCCAGCAGGATTATTCTGCGAGTTGAAATCCACTCCTGCTGGCTGAAGATGTCCGGTCTTCTTAAAGGATTGGCGAGGTTACGAAATATTGACTTCACTGCCTTTAGCTGGTACTCTTGTGTGAGACGTTCACGGTTCATGCAGATTCTCCAACGTTCAGCTGCTCCTCTCTGTGAAGGAGGAAAAGGAATCGAGTTTTATAAATTTGGGGGGTGGGGGATCCCACAGGGCAGTAAAACAGACTTGGGGGTGACTTGAAGCAATTCAGGGATCCAGGAGCTGTGGCACGCCAAGAATTGCTGCCCCTGTGAATCCCCAACCAGCAGGCATCTTGAAAATGGAAGGCAGCAATGGCGGGCGAGGAAAGGAAAGACTTTTTTCCTCCACAAGACATAAAACAGGGAAGGAGGAGGAGAAAGGTTGAGGGGGGAATTATGCCTTTTGAAGTTCAGCAGGACCCCCACGAGGCGTAACAGAAGCAGTTGTGCCAGGCTGGGCAGAGGGCCAATCATCGCCATTTGCTGGAACGTGATCTAAAGTACAGCTTGCGAAGGAGCTGTTCTCAAGTCTTCCTTTGTGGTCCAGCCTGGATAAAAGGCTACCCCTGAGCGTGAAAGGGCGTAGGAATTGTGGTTTTGCACGCTGGCCGGCCTACCTTTTATGTGTTGATGTGCCAGTTTGGCCCTTTCACCAAAGTGGTCAGAGATTGTCCGGAATTGGATGACCTCTGCCCCAGCAGGGACTTGGCAAGCTTGTCGAAGGCCACCAGGATCTCTTTTTCCAGAGGCTAAGTCACCTCTACAAAAACCTGAGATGCTTCTTCCCAGCTGCAGTCAAAGGAACAAAGCTTCCCCATCGCTTCCTTGATTTTCCTTTTCAAAGGTGGAAATAAGATCTCCTCACCAGTCTCAAGCATCACCTTTAAGGGAAAAAAAAACCCCAGTCCTTCTGAATTTCCTCAAAGTCCCAGGAAATGGCTAGAGGATTTTAAAAATGGAGTGCTTGCTGCATTGGCCTTCGTCTGGAAGCACAACTTTCCAAAAAAGCTAACGAAGCTCAATTGTTCTTAATGTGTCCTTCTTTCAAGGCCAGCCTTCTTGAAATTGACTGTTTTTTAAGTGCCTTTTTCCTGTTCATTAACAAGCAGAGAATTCCAGACATGGCTAAACTCAGCTCTTTGGTGCAAAGAGACTGTTTTGGAAGCTCTCGCCTTTGAAATCAAGATGGCTTGAAAATCAAGGCCTCTCCTTGCCGTTCTTTTTTTTTTTTTTCGTTCATGATGTATTTTTATAGGTCTCCATAAATTAAAATTTTTTTTTAAAAAAGGAGTTTAATAAATTCTCAAATCAATATAGAAAAAAAAATATAGGCAACAGGAAAGGCATCCGAGTGTAAGGCTGGAGAAGCGGGGAGACGCTTTGGGCCTTCTCCTTCACCTCCTCCTAGTCCGGGGGGTGTGTTTTCCGCAGGACCACGGAGAGGAAACGAGAACGGGCGAGAAGGGAAAGATGGAGGGATGGGGGGGGGATAAAGGACTTTTGTTTTTTTTTTAAATTAGCGCGCCGGCGTGCGGGACATTTCATTTCAAGCGTTCGATGAGTCCCTGCGTCAGTCCGAGGTGCAGAAGCTGAGATCGGCTGAGATTGGCTAAATGGGGGTAAAAGACCAGCAGCTTCTCCCAAGAGAGTTCCAGCAGGCTGGGCACCACCAGCCACATCTTAAAGAGAGAGCCAGTCCTTCTGTTCCAGTGAATGTCCACTACGCCTCCGTGGACGTACATGCAGCCGGCCGGAGTGACAGCAGCACAGTGGAAATAAACGGGCTCGGGCATCAAGGCGGGCAGTTTCACCCACTGGAAGGTCTGCAGGCTCAGTCTCCAGATGTCGCCCAGGATCACCTCTCCATTGTATCCCCCGCAGACAAAGACATCATTTTTTATCTGTACACAACTATGACATCTTCGGGCTGCAGGATAATCTTTCTTCTTGTGAGGCTTGGTGACGATTTCTTCCCACGTGTTGGTTTCCAGATTGTATGCGTGAATCTTCTCCAAAGAGTAGGCCGTCCAAGAGGTCCCACCTCCCAAGATGTAAATTCTCTGCCCATCGTGGGCGATTTCATGTCGGTATCTTTCCTCTGGCATATCACAGTTCAGGTTGTTTGGCTTCAGCTGTGTCCACTCCTTGGTGTTGAGGTCCAGCTTATGCAGGTCTGTGCTGTAGATATAGCCGGTCGTTCCTCCAAACACATACAAAGAGCCGCTGATGATGGCCATCGCCTGTCCGTAGATGCGATTCGGCTTCTTCCCTCGGCAGTTAAACAGGGCCCACCGCTTGTATTTCACGTTGCAGACGTGAACGTCGTTGCCGTTGCTCTCCCCAAAGGGGATTCCGGTGCCACCAAAGACCAAGAGGTTATTGCCATGTAACACAAGCGACATGGACGCCAACTCCCGGGGCATGTAGCCCTCCGTGCCCATCTGATGCCAGGTGCCGGTAGCAAAGTTGTATCGCCAGAGTTCCCGGAAGAGCAGGTAGTCCTCGTTCTCTGGCCCTCCGGATTCGTCGTAGTCAGGATTGTATCCTCCGAACACGTAGAGATTGGCGTTGTCCGCTACGCAGCGGTGGCAGCTCCTGGCCGGTGGCACCCTGTGGCCGCCGCGTCCAGGGCCGGGTGGGAGGCGGACAAAGCGGTTGAGGAGCCCCCCGGGCGGGGCCTGGGTGGCCGGCCCGTCGCCGCTGCCCCCTCCGCACTGCCCGTTGCCGTCCCAGGCCTCTCCGTCGGCCGCAGACATGCTCCCCGCCGGGCCGGGCCGGGCCTCGCCCCGTGTCCCTCAACGGCCGACCGGCGGAGCCCACCTCAGCCGCCTCAAGGGAGCGCGTCAAGGCGGCAGCGGCGAGGGCCTCTCCTTGCCGTTCTTAATTCTGCCCTTGGTGCAACATATTCCGTAGCTGCGACGCCACAACCCAAGAGGGAAAACACAACAACAGAGTAAGAGTTGGAAGGGACCTTGGAGGTCTTCTAGTCCAACCCCCTGCTCAGGCAGGAAACCCTACACCATTTCAGACAAAGGGCTGTGCAGTCTCTTCTTAAAAACCTCCAGTGTTGGAGCATTCACCGCTTCTGGAGGCAGGTGGTTCCACTGGTTATTTGTCCTCACTGTTAATTCCGGGTTGCTTCTCTCCTTGATACGTTTCTATCTGTTGCTTCTTGTCCTGCCTTCAGGCTCTTTGGAGAATAGCTTGACTCCCTCTTCTTTGGGGCAGCCCCTGAGATACTGGAACATGGCTATCATGTCCCCCCTCGTCCTTCTCTTCATTAAACTAGACATGCCCAATTCCAGCAACCGTTCTTCATATGTTTTAGCCTCCAGTCCCCTGATCATCTTTGTTTCTCTTCTCTGTACTCTTTCTAGAGTCTCAGCATCTTGTACCATTTCACACAAATTGCTGTCCAGTCTCTTCGTAAAAACTACCAGTGATGGATCACCCACGACCTCTGGAGGCAAATAGGTCCACGGATTAATTGTTCTCTCTATCAGGAATTCCTCCTTAGCTGCAGGTTGCTTCTCTCTTTGGTTAGTTTCCATCCGTTGCTTCTTGTCCTTCCTTCAGGTTTCTCTCGATAATAGCTTGACTCCCTCTTCTTTGTGGCATTCCCTGAGATATTGGGAGACTACTATCATGTCCGCTCTGGTCCTTCTTTTCATTAGACTAGAGATGCCTCAGATGCTTCCTTAGAAGGTGGATTTGGACACCTAAACTGTCCCAAAGCCAACCAATATTACGCTGGAAGCCCAAGTGAAGTTGTGAAGCCCCTGAGATACTGGAACGCTGCTCTCATGTCCCCCCTCGTCCTTCTCTTCATTAAACTAGACATACCCAATTCCAGCAACTGTTTCTTATATGTTTTAGCCTCCAGTCCCCTGATCATCTGGGATGTTCTTCTCTGTAGTGTAGACTGTAGACTCTCTCTAGAGTCTCAACATTGTTTTTACATCGTGGAGACTAAAACTGGATGCAGTATTCCAAGTGTGGCCTTCCCAAGGCTTGGCTTACCAATGCTTTGGCTTACATTTCTGTACTGTTTTGGCTTTTCAAGTCATTTAACAGGAAGAATAACTAACATCTTCCAATTCCTGTTCTTGAGAGACAACTCTATTGAGGAATCTCATCTGCTCCTCTAACCTACGCCAGTGTGATAGGCAGCTGAACAACACACTCCAAGCTTTTCAGCATCCCCGTCTTTCAGATCCGTGGCTCCCCATTTTCCCCAGCACAAAAAAAACCCCATAATCATGTTATAATTATAACTTAATTAAAGCCGAGGAGATCAAAGCCACTTTAGACAGATTAATGATATGCCCAATGTCATGGATTTTACCGGCGTGCGCATTAGCGTCAACGCCGGCTCGTTTGTTTTTATTTTATATTTCATTTTCAAAAGATTGCCAGTGCCTTTTTGCCTTTCATTCCCTTCTCTTTTTCTTCGCTTCTCTTGACGGATGAAGGATTTTTGAAGCTCTAACAGCTGTAGGGATTTATGCGCAGAGGAAAAGAAACATTTGGAGGGATTATCAGGCGGAGGGGGGGGGAAAGAAAGAGAAATCAACATATATTTTTTTTTAAAAAAGGAGAAGATTGGATGTGAAAAGCCGAGACTCACGCAAGAGTCGGAGCTGCAAATTATAGCCACAAAGAAGCCCACAGAAATCTATTGGAGGGGTGGGGGTTATATATTTTATTTTGGCTGGGGGGGGAGGAAAACAGAAGATGATATGTTGAGTTAGGCGGCTGCAAATTCCGACTATTAATATTTTAAAATCAGTAGTAGGGCTTGCATTAGTAGAACACCTGAAGGCGTGTTCTTCCATCAGTCATCTCCATGATTGGGACGTTATGGGAAAAAGAGAGAGAAAATATCTCTCCCTCCACAAGGGTTGTGTGTGCGCAGTTCTTTGTGTGTGTGTGTGTGTGTGTGTGTGTGGTGTGTGTGTGTGTAAGAGAGAGAGAGAAAGAGAGAGAATGTGTGCTGCTTTGTTCGGATTCTGTTTCCTCAACTTCAGGCAGCCTCATCTGCATATTATGCAAAAATGTTTGATAATTAAGTACACGTTAGTCTTGCTCGGCATGAAAAAAAATGTATTTTATTTTCCCTAGAAGTGTCTGGAAACGCTTGTCCAAGTTCTTAAGTAATTGATTTAGTTGAGGAACAAATTGGGAGGAAATTCCTCCGTTCCCTCAATTTGGCTTTCCATGTTTTTGGACCCATTTACTGCGAGATCTGTCTTCCTTTAAGAGTGGGAGCAGGGCAATTGCGCTGCAGATAAATTCAGGGGTGCCTTCAGCATCCTTCACCCCATCCCTTAAACCACGAGAAAGGGCCTGAACAGCCTCTGCAAGACATAATGAGAAAATCGTCGGAGGAAATTTTTGCAAACCCGAGTTACTCTTTTTTTCCTAGTTGGGGAGAAAAAAAAAAACAAAAGACACCAACCAACCAGCTCAGCAGTTTTCAAGAGAAAGGAAAAAGGACTCTTGGTTTAAAAAAAAAAAAAAAAGCCCTGAGTTAAAGCTTTGCAAAGCTGTTTGAAGCAGTTTTATTAAGGGCAAGTGGGAATAATGAACAAATACACACAGACACACACATCAGATGTCTGTGCAGTAGGTGGGAAGTGAGAAAATTGTATGAAATTGGGAAGGAGGGCTTATTAGAGTGTGATGGGTACAGGTACCAAGATTCCCCCTTTGCTAGGAAGTCAGGGATGTCAAAAGTGCTCCTTTGCATAGCACAACCTTAGGACACGCACACAAAACTATTTGCGGGGTGTGTGTGTTGTTTCCCCTCCTGATGATCTCACTTCTCAGCTTTGGAAGCACAAGCTGCTGTAATTTAGCAGGTTCTGGGGAAGGTGGAACACCTAATGAATAGAATAGAGTAACAGAGTCGGAAGGGAGCTTGGAGGTCATCTAGTCCAGCCCCCTGCTCAGGCAGGAAGCCCTATACCATTTCAGACAGATGGCTGGCCAATCTCTTCCTAAAAGCCTCCAACATTAGAGCGCTCACAACTTCTGGAGGCAGATTGTTCCACTGCTTAATTGTCAGGAAGTTTCTCCTTAGCTGTAGG
Source organism: Bothrops alternatus (assembly GCA_034064705.1). Lineage (NCBI taxonomy): Eukaryota > Metazoa > Chordata > Lepidosauria > Squamata > Viperidae > Bothrops > Bothrops alternatus. The sequence continues at coordinate 471,797 of JARGCV010000564.1, forward strand.
TTGCTTCTCTCCTTGCTTAGTTTCCATCTCTTGCTTCTTGTCCTGCCTTCAGGCGCCTTGGAGAACAGCTTGACTCCCTCTACTTTGTGGCAGCCTCTGAGATACTGGAAGGCTGCTATCGTATCACCCCTGGTCCTTCTCTTCATTAAACTAGACATACCCAATCCCAGCAACTGTTCCTTATATGTTTTAGCCTCCAGTCCCTTGATCATCTTTGTTGCTCTTCTCTGCACAATGAAGGTAGAACAAAAGCAGAAGGAGAATCTGGTTGATGCTCAAAAATCTCCTGGCAGTCCAAGAGGATTGCAAAAGCTCCTTAAGAAGGCCTTCTCCAAGCTTCACTTGTGCTTCCAACTTAATATTGGTTGGCTTTGGGACAGTTTAGGTGTCCAAATCCATCTTCTAAGGAAGCATCTGAGGCATATCTGGTCTAATGAAGAGAAGGACCAGGGGAGACATGATAGCAGTCTTCCAATATCTCAGGGGCTGCCCCAAAGAAGAGGGAGTCAAGCTATTCTCCAGAGCTCCTGAAGGTAGGATAAGAAGCAACGGATGGAAACTAACCAAAGAGAGAAGCAACCTGCAGCTAAGGAGGAATTCCTGACAGGGAGAACAATTAATCCGTGGAACTACTTGCCTCCAGAAGTTTGGGTGATCCATCACTGGTAGTTTTTATGAAGAGACTGGACAGCAATTTGTGTGAAATGGTACAAGATGTTGAGACTCTAGAAAGAGTACAGAGAAGAACAACAACGATGATTAGGGGCCTGGAGGCTAAAAGATACAAGGAACGGTTGCTGGAATTGGGCATGTCTAGTTTAATGAAGAGAAGGACGAGGGGGGGGGACATGATAGCCGTATTCCAGTATCTCAGGGGCTGCCCCAAAGAAGAGGGAGTCAAGCTATTCTCCAGAGCTCCTGAAGGTAGGATAAGAAGCAACGGATGGAAACTAACCAAAGAGAGAAGCAACCTGCAGCTAAGGAGGAATTCCTGACAGGGAGAACAATTAATCCGTGGAACTACTTGCCTCCAGAAGTTTGGGTGATCCATCACTGGTAGTTTTTATGAAGAGACTGGACAGCAATTTGTGTGAAATGGTACAAGATGTTGAGACTCTAGAAAGAGTACAGAGAAGAACAACAACGATGATTAGGGGCCTGGAGGCTAAAAGATACAAGGAACGGTTGCTGGAATTGGGCATGTCTAGTTTAATGAAGAGAAGGACGAGGGGGGGGGGACATGATAGCCGTATTCCAGTATCTCAGGGGCTGCCCCAAAGAACAGGGAGTCAAGCTATTCTGCAAAGCGCCTGAAGGCAGGACAAGAAGCAACGGATGGAAACTAATCAAGGAGAGAAGCAACCTAGAACTAAGGAGAAACTTCCTGACAGTGAGAACAATTAACCAGTGGAACAACCTGCCTCCAGAAGCGGTGAATGCTCCAACACTGGAAGTTTTTAAGAAGAGACTGGCCAGCCATTTGTCCGAAATGGTACTATAGGGTTTCCTGCCTGAGCAGGGGGTTGGACTAGATGACCTCCTACGTCCCTTCCGACTTTATTATTATTATTAACAACCTGCCTCCAGAAGTTTTGAATGCTCCAACACCTGGAAGTTTTTAAGAAGAGACTGGAACAGCCATTTGTCCGAAATGGTACTATAGGGTTTCCTGCCTGAGCAGGGGGTTGGACTAGATGACCTCCTAGGTCCCTTCCGACTTTATTATTATTATTAACAACCTGCCTCCAGAAGTTGTGAATGCTCCAACACCTGGAAGTTTTTAAGAAGAGACTGGAACAGCCATTTGTCCGAAATGGTACTATAGGGTTTCCTGCCTGAGCAGGGGGTTGGACTAGATGACCTCCAAGGCCCCTTCCCACTTTTGTTATTCTTGTTAAGGATTGCCCGGAGTCCTTAGTGAGAAATTCCAGGGAGTCCTCGACTTAATTGAGTCCCAACATTTCTGTTAAGCGAGACATTCGTTAAGGTCGGAGATCCATTTATTTATCAAATATACGGTGCTTCCCATTTCACCAGAAAGGAATCATACAAACTTGAAGAGAGAAAACTTTTTTTTTTTTTTTAAATATTTGAGAGGGACACCCTTCATTTCCCCAGCTCCTTAGAAGCTGTTTTCCAGCCCTTCGTAGAGATACGAAGAACTGACATTTGGGCTGTGCAAACTCTTCTGCTGAAGACTGATAACGTCCAGAGGATCCAGTTATTGTCCCCCCTCTCTTAACATCGAGGGGGTGCTTTCATCTCCCGCGGGCACTAAAGCAGGCGCCTCGTCCGGCATCCCGCGGACCCGGCGGAAGGACGGCTGGGAATGGACCCCTCTCTTTTGTTTTTTCCCTACCTGCCTCCAATCGGCCACCGCTTAATCAATACATCAGCGTGAATTATGGAGCACAATCATCCATTGACTTATGACAAGGTGCCAGATAATGAGTCGGTGCACCCTGCGGCAGCATTGATGTGAGGAGAACAATGGAGCTGGAGGGAAGAACGGAAGAAAACTTCTTGATGCTCAGATGCTCAGCTGGATTTGTGCAAGTGTTCACCTGGTTCGATTCAGCTTGCTACTAAGTCCTCCTTCTCGGAGCCACCTACAGCATTACAGAATAACAGAGTGGGAAGGGACCTCGGAGGTCATCTAGTCCAACCCCCTGCTCAGGCAGGAAACTCTATCCCATTTCAGACAAATGGCTGTCCAGTCTCTTCTTTAAAATTTCCAGCATTGGAGCATTCACTGTTTCTAGAGGCAGGTTGTTCCGCTGGTTAATTGTTCTCACTGTCAGGAAGTTTCTCCTTAGTTCCAGGTTGCTTCTCTCCTTGGTTAGTTTCCATCCGTTGCTTCTTGTCCTGCCTTCAGGCACCTTGGAAAATAGCTTGACTCCCTCTTCTTTGTGGCAGCCCCTGAGAGATTGGAAGAAGCTACCATGAATTGTGTAACGTGAAGTATGCTGGTACTACAAGCCATCATCCCAAGCCATCTCTTCCATGCAAGGATGAAGTTTGAACTCCCACGTCCCATCATCCCTGCCCAGTAGGCTGGGATTAGAGGGAATTGCAATCTGAAACCCTTGTTAGAGGAACAGAACAGGAAAACCAACACTGTAAGGCTTGTGGGTACATTTGTGTGGATTTTCCATGTGCAGGATGCGGCTTGTTGTTTCTTGAAGTCTGCGAGAATTGCATCTTTTTTTTTTTTTTGACTTCCTCAAGACACACAAGGATGCGAAGTTTGGGGGACGAAGCAGTGTCTGGTTGTGTTGTTGAATCCTAGACAGTGTGTTAGTGGTTGACTTGCTTGATTTTCTGTGATGGAAATTATATTTCATCATAAACGTCTTTTTTGGCAAGAGTTTGCTTGCCAGAGTGGGGCATGTTCTGAATTCTCAAACTGTTATAATGTTTTATTACTTCTTCAAGAGCAGGAGGTCTTCAACCTCGGCTCTTTTAGGACTCGTGGACTTCAACTCCCAGAATTCCTCAGCCAGCTGAGTTGCCAAGGTTAAGAAACACTTGGACCAGGGGTAGGCAACCTCGGCTCTTTTAGGACTCGTGGACTTCAACTCCCAGAATTCCTGAGCCAGCTGAGTTGCCAAGGTTAAGAAACGCTTGGACCAGGGGTAGGCAACCTCGGCTCTTTTAGGACTCGTGGACTTCAACTCCCAGAATTCCTGAGCCAGCTGAGTTGCCAAGGTTAAGAAACGCTTGGACCAGGGGTAGGCAACCTCGGCTCTTTTAGGACTCGTGGACTTCAACTCCCAGAATTCCTGAGCCAGCTGAGTTGCCAAGGTTAAGAAACGCTTGGACCAGGGGTAGGCAACCTCGGCTCTTTTAGGACTCGTGGACTTCAACTCCCAGAATTCCTGAGTCAGCTATGCTGACTCAGGAATTCTGGGAGTTGAAGTCCACGAGTCCTAAAAGAGCCGAGGTTGCCTACCCCTGGCCTGGACTAACTGATTGTCTTTCCAGGCCATTAATCTCCATGGTCAACTCGGATGCCTTCCTTGGTTAAAAGAAACCAAGATTGTGTAAGACTGAACATTAACCTCCGGCCGCGTTACCTTCAACATCCCGTAACCAGGTTTCGTTGAGTGTTGGAAATCTCTTCAACAAACTTCTCTTCTCCCTGTCGGTTTTAGCTGCCTGGCAATAGGACGGACGTTGGCCCATTTCAGAGCACTGGGATCCAAGGGCCCCTCCCAGTCACGGTCAAGGCACTGCCACCCCCCTGGCTCTGCCCACCGTCACTTCCCATCCATGCCCACGTCTCCCTGGTGTTGCTGCAGTGCGCTGTGGCCATTTCCCCCCACCCACCCTTTGCAACGCGCCAGGAATGAATGAGCAAAGCTTAAAATACCTGACCTAATTTTCTGGGATCTGCTTCCCACCTAAACCCACTTTGTGTGTGTGTGTGTGTGTGTTTCACATCTCTGCAGGCCTGGCAGGCACTTGGGTCTCAAAGTAGAGGGTGAGGCAGGGCGGTGTCGTTCAGGCTCAGGTGGAAAAGGAGGAGAGGCGCAGAGGTGCCAGGCTGGGCGAGGCTGAGACCCCCTTTGGGGAATGCTTGCAAGGAGCCCCCTCCCCTTGTGTGGGGGGGACGGGTGTTGGAGCTCAGCCCTCTATTGAGAGTAGCCAAAAGGTCACTTCTGGCCTGTCTCTGGCAGGAGGGGGGGGGGAAGTGTGCAGAGCGCAGGGCCCTCAATTTGGGGAGGGGGCAATAGCCATTATCCAAATAGCAGCTTTTGGGTAGCCCCTTTGGGCTGAAAGCTTTGGCATTCCCGACTTAGAATAGGATCGGATAGGACAGGACAGAATAGAGATGGGATGGAATGGAATATAGAATATAGAATACAGTACAGTACAGTACAGAATAGAAATTAGACAAGAATGCAATGCAATACAAAATAAAACAGAAATTAGACCAGACCAGAATAGACTAGAGTAGAATACAATACAATGTAGAATAGAATAGAAATTGGACTGGACTGCACTGGACTGGACTGGACTGGAATGGACTGGACTGGAATGGAATGGAATGGAATGGAATGGAATAGAATAGAATACAATAGAGAAAGAATAGAATAGAATAGAGAAAGAATAGAATAGAGAAAGAATAGAATAGAACAGAATAGAGAAAGAATAGAATAGAATAGAATAGAATAGAGAAAGAATAGAATAGAATAGAATAGAGAAAGAATAGAATAGAATAATGAATAGAATAGAATAGAATAGAGAAAGAATAGAATAGAACAGAACAGAACAGAATAGAATAGAATATGGGATGGGATGGGATAGACTAGATTAGACTAGACTAGACTAGACTAGACTAGACTAGAATAGAATAGAATAGAATAGAGTAGAGTAGAATAGAAATTGTATTCTAGTCTACAATAGAATAAAATGAAATAGGGAACAGGGATCAGAACAGAATAGAATAGAGCTGGAAGGGATCTTGGGGGTCTTCTAGTCCAGCCCCCTGCTCAAGCGGAGAACCTATACCATTTCAGACAAGTGACTGTCTAGCCAGCTATGGAGCGCCCACGATTTCTGGAGGCCAGCTGTTCCGCTGGTTAATTGTCCTCACTGTCAGGAGATTAAGCTTCTCCTTAGTTCCAGGTTGCTTCTCTCCTTGATCAGTTTCCAACCGTTGTTTCTCGTCCTTCCCTCTGGTGCTCTGGTGAACAACGTGACCCCCTCTTCCTTGTGGCAGCCCCTCAGATACTGGAACGCTGCTATCCTGTCTCCCCTGTTTCTTCTTTTCTTTAGACTAGCTTGTCAAACCCAAGTCCCGCAGCCGTTCTTCGTATGTTTTAGTCTCCAGTCTCCTTTGATCATCTTAGTTGCTGTTCTCTGAATTTTTTCCAAACTCTCAGCATCTTTTTTGTGATACGGTGACCAAACTTGGCTGCAGTATTCCAGGTGTGGCCTCACTAGGGTTTTATAAAGCGGTACTAATACCTCGCGTGATCTTGATCCTATGACTGTAATTCCAGGCTAAATTATAGTTGAAAACCAAAGGCTACCTGCATCTGTCGTAAATCGAGGACCATGTTTTCCTCTCTTGACTTCTGTCATAAGTCGAGAATGGCCTGTACCTGTCCGACATCTGTGGCAGGTGCCAGCAAGCTGCTTCGCTGCCTTGTCAGTGACCATCGGCTAGTCCAACAGGTGAAGCCATCGCTTGCATCCTACCAAGAAGTCTGTAGGGCTGTTCCTCCCCCTCCCCTCCCCTCCCCTCCTGAATTGGGGGCAGGCACCGTGGGCTGAAAAAGTCAAGGCAAGGTAGGCCGTCCCAGCAGGATTTGGCTAGGATTGCTAGGACAGGTGGGGAGTTGAAAATGAAGCCTCCATGATCTGAAGTAGTATACCCCTGCATAACAGATGCAGAGACACACCCCCCCCCCGCCTCCCAGGGAAGGCTGCCTTTGTTTCTCGATGGAGGGTGAAATCGGGTGCAAGGAGGCTCATTTTGCTCATGTCCTTATGCCTCTTTGTTGTTGTCTCCTCCTCTTCCTCCTCCTCCTCCTCCTCCTCCTCCTCCTCCTCCTCCTCCTCCTCCTCCTCCTCCTCCTCCTCCTCCTCCTCCCGCCTGGCTGTTGTCACTGAGACAAAAATAGTCTGTGCTTCTGAATTTCATATTGGGAAGAAGCAGATGGCTTTATGCATGTTTGCTAATGCTCCTTCCTTCCCTCCCTCCCTCCCTCCCTTAATCTCTGTCTTTCTTCCTCCCTCCCTTAATCTGTCTTCCTTCCTTCCTCCCTCCCTCCCTTAATCTGTCTTCCTTTCTTCCTTCCTCCCTCCTCCCTCCCTCCCTTAGTCTTCCTTCCTTTCTTCCTCCCTCCCTCCCTTAATCTGTCTTCCTTCCTTCCTTCTTTCCTTAATCTCTTTTTGTCTGCTTCCTTCCTTCCTTCCTTCCTTCTTCCTTCCTTCCTTACTCTCTTTGTCTTCCTCCCTCCTTCTCTCCCTCCCTCCCTTCCTTCTCTCCTTCCTTAATCTCTCTGTCTTCCTTCCTCCCTCCCTCCCTCCTTCCTTCCTTAATCTCTCTTTTTCTCCCTCCCTCCCTCCCTCCCTCCCTCCCTCCTTCCTTCCTTCCTTCCTTCCTTCCTTCCTTCCTTCCTTCCTTCCTTCCTCTCTCTTTTTCTTCCTTCCTCCCTCCCTTTGCAAAGTCTCCCTCTTTGGATGGGTGGCAACCTACCAACGTCACCCACTCCTCCTCCTCCTCCTCCTCCTCCTCCTCCTCCTCCTCCTCCTCCGGGAGACCAACACCAAGTGGACAGATGTGCATTGAATCCGCGCACAGCTGCTTTTCTGGCGCCTCCACCTGTTTCCTGCGCCAGGCAGCCGGTGGGCGCTGCGTTCCTGAAAGCCAGCAGGGCAGGTTTCCATGTGGGCCGGGAGGGCTGTGAGGTGCCGGCGGCTTGGCGAGGGTGGCGTCCCCTCACAGGCCGAGAGGAACCAAGAGGCAGCATATGGTCACCAGGTTGTTAAACACCCCGATGAGCCCTGGAAGCAGTGAGCTTGCCATGTCCCCAACACACTGGTGCGGCTGTCTCTGCGTTAGGAGATAAAAATGAAAAGGACATTTTTTTTTCCTTTCTCCTCCAGGGATATTTTACGGCCGGCCGAGGTGCAGAAAGAATGGGCAGAAGGCAGGAAGGGTATAAGAAAGAAAAGTCTTTGGCATGCCTTTATAACATTGCATGTCTTTTTTTTAAAAGAGAGAGAGAGAGAGAGAGAGAGAGAGAGAGAGAGAGAGAGAGAGAGAGAGAGAGAGAGAGAGAGAGAGAGAGAGAGAGAGGTTGAACTGGAAGAAATGGGAATTCCGTCCACAGTTTGAACAGGAGCCAGTTTGCAAAAAAAAAAAAAAAAAAAACAACTTTGCAGATGCATTTGGGCTATATCCCCATTTGATCTCTGTAATTATAAACTTTTTCTCATTTTCCTTCAGAAAGTGCTGAAATAAGATGCTGAAATTCTATCCAGGGGTGGGCAAGGGTTGGTTTCGACCCGGCGTTGGGGAGAGATTTAATTTGGAATTAGCTGAGCAGACGGCATTCGGAAAGGCACAGGAAAGGCAGAAAAAGGGAGAAGGGGGAGCTGAGAAATAAACTCATGAAAAAGAAGAAATCTTTGCTATAGGAGGCACCCTTTGCTTTTAAGGCCGGCCCCAGAATTGATCTGAAAGGAGGGACATCCATTTAGAGGGGGGGTCTTCCAACTTGGCCCTTGGATGACTCGTGGACTTCAACTCCCAGAATTCCTCAGCCAGGCACAGCGTGCCTGGCTGAGGAATTCTGGGAGTTGAAGTCCACGAGTCATCCAAGGGCCAAGTTGGAAGACCCCTGATTTAGAAAGAACACTTGCAAATTCCTCTCCACATGCTGGTCCTTGTGGCCTCTCATGACCCACCTAAGGGTGGTGTCCACATAAGATGCTTAACCACATCCGTTGCCCTGACCCAGCATCCTAACTTGGCTTGTCTTAGTTTGTTGATCGATAGGCGGTAGAATATTTTAGCAAGCCAAGCAAGGGGATTATTCAGTAACCAGATGCATAATCTCATCTGTATGCAAACGTGTATTGCTTGGAATTCTCCTCCGCCGCCTCTTCCTTCTGCTTCCCCTCCTCTCCTCTTCCTCTCCTCTTTCTCCTTCTTCCTTCTCTTCCTCTCTTTCTCCTCCTCGCCCTCCCCTTTTCTTCCTCTCCTCTTCCTCCTTTCTCTTCCATCACAACTCTTCTTTCTCCTCATTCATTACACCTCCTCCTCTTCCTGCTCCTCCTCCCTCTCCCCTTCCTCTTCCTCCCTCCTCCTCCTCTTCTCCATCATGCTGTTTCCTCTTCCTCCACCTTCTCATCTTTCTCCTCCTCCTCCTGCCTTTCCCTCCCTCCCTCCATCTTCTCCTCCTCCTCTTCCTCCTCCTCCTCCTCCTTCTCCTCTTCCTCCTCCTCTTCCTCTTCCTCTTCCTCCTCCTCCATGTCCTCCTCCTCCTCCTATCTTTCCCTCTTGCACCCATCCTCTTCCTCCTCCTCTTCCCCCTCTGCCTCCTCTTCCTCCTCCTCCTCCTACCTTTCCCTCCCTCCCTCCATCCTCTCCTCTTCTTCCTCCTCCTCCTCCTACCTTTCCCTCCTGCATCCATCCTCCATTTCCTCCTCCTCCTCCTCCTCCATCTCCTCCTCCTCCTCCTCCTCACCCCAACCATTGCACTGAGTCAGAGACTCAGGAAAATGATGCCCCGGGAGAGATTACGTGTCACGACAGCCCAAAAGGTAGGTTTTCCTGGCTGATGATGCTTCTCAGCCCGCAACTGCTGTGTCACATCCTGCCTCAGCAGTGTAGAGAAATCTTCCCCGACAAAGTTGCAGGGATCAACAATATTTCTATCCGCTCTGCTTCCCTTGCCCGGTGATAGAACCATCCTTCACCAAATCCTATTATATGATGTTTGGGGACGTGTAAATCAACTGAGCTGAAAACCCGGCCGGCTGATTCCCACGTCGCCGGTGTTGGGGCGGAAGTTTACAGCTTTCAGTGGCTGTGTGTTGCTCGCTCGGCGGCGTTGCACACCCATCCCGCTCACAATTACGCTTCACACATCCTCCGTATCTCCCCAAAGAGGAGTGACCTGAAAAAGCATGTTTTCCTGTAAATCTTTCCCCTCTTCTGGGACCATGCTGTGATCCTAGACCCACAGGGCTGGAGGGAACCTGGAGGTCTTCTAGTCCAACCCACTGATGTTCGTTTGCTGGACTGAAAGAGCTTCACTTCACAGCACCTTCTTCAGCCCACAGCTGAGGTGCACCTTCAAGGATTTTCTCGGTGTCTTCCCATTACTTGAGTGGCTGCAGGATTTAGTATCCTGCAGGGAAGACTTACTGTTTGGCCTTCCTGCGGTGGCCTGCCACAGAAGCTGGCTGGGTGGGTGGGTGGGTGGGGGGCGTTGAGGTTGGCATGGGGAGTGGGCTGGGCATTGCAACCATCCTCTGAGCCGTCTCTTGGTGGAGTTGAAGGTGGAGGTGAAAGAGGGGTTTGGTTTAGCCAGGACAAGAAGGGGTGTGTCGAGCCGGAAGGGGGTGTATACACTGGAAGATGGTGCAAGAAAGGTCAATAAAACAAGGAAGGCCAAAGGGTGGCCTGCCCCCTCCCCAATTCAATGGAATGGGGGGGGGAAGGAGTCCAGCATTCAACTCCCTGTTAGGGAGAGACTTCGTTCTTTTCCAAGGCTGGGGATGATGGGACCTGCGAAAGGGCCACTGAATTCAAACTTCATCGCTGGAGGTTTTTAAGGAGAAGCCGGACAGTCACTTGTCTGAAATGGTATAGGGTCTCCCGACTGAGCAGGGGGTTGGACTAGATGACCTCCAAGGTCCCTTCCAGCTCTAGTCTATTCCGATAGGGCTCGGCTCAGTTGATCTTCAGGGGCCCCCTTTGCTCCAACACTGGAGGTTTTCAAGAAGAGACTGGACAGCACTCTGTCTGAAATGGTGTAGGGTTTCCTGCCTGAGCAGGGGTTTGGACTAGATGACCTCCAAGGTCCCTTCCAACTTTATTATTATTATTATTATTACTACTATTATTACTATTACTATTATTATTATTATAGATGACCTCCAAGGTCCCTTCCAACTTTACTACTACTACTACTACTACTATTACTATTATTACTATTACTACTACTACTACTACTACTATTATTATTATTATTATTATTATTACTATTATTATTACCTCTGCTGCGTCTCAGTTAAAACCCGGATGACTGCATTTAATTAACCTGCTTTGTGTGGGGAGAGGATGACTTAATGTGCTGAGTTAACCCCCCCCAAATTGTCCCATTCCTGAGGGGCTTAACTCCCCTAGCTAGAAACCGGCTGAATTCCAAAACCAGGCCAAGAAGAGCATTGCGTTAGGTACAACAAGGATCTTTATTTTACTAGACTTCTTTTTCCTAATTCAAAAAAAAAAAAAAAAGGCAAACTATTAAATTCCCTCTCGCCATGAGCCCCCTTAATGGGGGCTTCCAATGCACGGGGGGGGGGGGAAGGGAACAGCATTTGGGGTCCGGCCGAGGAGGGAGGAGGAGGAGATGGTTCTCGAGAGGCGGGCCCTTTATGCAAATGCTGGGCTCTGTTATGACCAATGGGAAGAGGCGCAGCAGGGTCAGTCCGTGGCTCTGACTGGCCAGTGAAGGGCAGCCCCAGGTGGGCAGCACTGCTCATAAGCCGCGTTTTGGCGGGAAAAGGAAGGGAGGCTGCTGAGGGGAGCTTGCTGGGGGGGGGTCACCTGAGGCATACAGTGGGCACCCCTGGCCTCGCCCTCTGGATTAGGGACCCTGCAGGTGCCAGCCTACCAACCTGCCATGCCAACCTGTGGCAGGTCCTTCATGCAGCGCTGTCTCCCCTCAGATTGGCACCCCGGCCCTGCCTCGGCCTGAGCCCCGTGGGCAGCGCCTCAGAGAGGCTTCAGCGCCACTTTTCCGCCAAGGTGGCGAGGCTGCCTGGCCTGAGGGGGGAGGATTCTGCCCTATCCTTTCCTCCCAAGCTGGACTTTGAGCACCGGCCTCTTCTCCAAAGGAGCCCGCTTAGGGGTAGGCAACCTGGGCTCTTTTATGACTCGTGGACTTCAACTCCCAGAATTCCTGAGCCAGCCACGCTGAGGGGAAAGGAAGATGTTTCCAAGCTGAGCCATGCTGGCTCAGGAATTCTGGGAGTTGAAGTCCACAAGTGATGAGGGAGCCATAGTTCCCCCATGCTGGCTCAGGAATTCTGGGAGTTGAAGTCCACGAGTGATGAGGGAGCCATAGTTCCCCCATGCTGGCTCAGGAATTCTGGGAGTTGAAGTCCACGAGTCATGAAGGGGCCATAGTTCCCCTCATGCTGGCTCAGGAATTCTGGGAGTTGAAGTCCACGAGTGATGAGGGAGCCATAGTTCCCCCATGCTGGCTCAGGAATTCTGGGAGTTGAAGTCCACGAGTCATGAAGGGGCCATAGTTCCCCCATGCTGGCTCAGGAATTCTGGGAGTTGAAGTCCATGAGTCATAAAAGAGCCAAGGTTAGAGATAGAGATATGTGACAATAAACAAGAGCCGGGAGGGTTAATAACTCATCAGTGTGTGCCTTCAGAGGCATTCTTAACCAATGCTTCTAAAATGAGCGATCGCCCAGCCCATTAGCCCCACACGGGGATCTATTGATTGCAGTGGGGCCTCCGGCAAAGTTATTTAAACATTGCCACTGAGGCAGGGAGGGAGACGGGCAGCCAGCCCTGGTTTTGTCTTGCAAACAGCTCCGAGCCAGCTCGCTTGTGTCCTCCTTGGCTACAGCGGAGGGGAAGGTGAGCTGTGGAAAAGCAAAAAAGGCAGCCCGTTTCTCCATCTCCTTTATGACTTTCATGGGTGGGTTGAGGCTGGAGGGCGTTTCTGAGCAAACCCCTGGGTGATTTGGTGGGAAAATGCACCACAAAACCCCACTCCTCCAAGGGGAGAGAAGTGCTGAAAATTTAGAGCCACCCATTGCCCTCGCTCTGAATTGGCTTGGTGGCTTTGTCACGTAGTCAAGGTGGATCGCCAAAGCCTTATGTGACGCCACTATGCAGGATCCTTCAGGATTCCTGGTTAGCTGGACTGCCCAGTTGGCATTCATAAGAAAGGTCACCCCAAAAGTGGTCAAACAACTTGGAGAATTTGGAAAGCAGTGAGCCGCTGAGGCTTTGGGAGAAATCTAACTTTGTGGTAGACCTCTGTCTTTAAGGCAGAAGTCCTGAGTTCATAGACTGATGTTAAACGGTTGGGTTGAGGAAGACTCAATCAGAATAGAGCTGGAAGGGACCTAGGAGGTCATCTAGTCCAACCCCCTGCTCAGATAGGAAACCCTATAGTACCATTTCGGACAAATGTCTGTCCAGTCTCTTCTTAAAAACTTCCAGTGTTGGAGCGTTCACCGCTTCTGGAGGCAAGGAGTTCCACCGGTTAATTGTTCTAACACTCAGGAAGTTTCTCCTTAGTTCCAGATTGTTTCTCTCTTTGATTAGTTTCTTGTCTTGCCTTCTGGTACTTTGGAAAATAAGTTGACCCCCTCTTCTTTGTGGCAGCCCCTCAAATACTAGAATACTGTCCCACCTAATCTTTCTTTTCTCTAAACAACCAGACCCAAATCCTGCAGCCGTTCTTCATATGTTTTTGTCTCCAGGCCTTTAACCCCTGGCATAGAGTGTCAACATCTTTTTTGTAAGGTGTTGACCAAGACTGGATGCAGTATCCCAGGTGTGGCCTTACTAAGGCTTTATAAAGTGGTACTAACACTTCACGTGATTTTGATTCTATGCTTCTGTTTATACAACCAAGGATTGTATTAGCTTTTTTAGCTGCTGCTGCACACGGCTGGCTCATATTTAAGTGATCATCCACTAGGACTCCAAGGTCCCCCTCTGTTTTTGACCCAGGTTTCGCCTACTCTAGTCCCTTTGGTTTTTCTTGCCCAGGTGCAAAATCTTGCTTTTTCCAACCTTACATTTAATTTTGTTGGATAGGGCCCATTGTTCAAGTCTGTCCAGATCTTTTTGGATCCGGAGTTTGTCTTCTGGGCTGTTGGCCATTCCTGCCAGCTTAGTGTCATTTGCAAATTTGATGAGTTCCCCTTCAGTTCCCTCCTCTTTAAGTTGTTTATGAAGATATGGAAGAGTACCGGTCCAGAGACAGAACCTTGTGGTCCCTCCATGTAAATCAATCCCCCGTCAAGATCAATTCTGCAAGATGGGATCCATGGTGTGGTAGCACCATGCAGCAGCTTCCTGTAAGGTAGGGTCCATGCTACGTAGGAGATATAGAAATTCCTTGATCTTCGGGATCTCGTCGTTTTGTTGTCTTAGACCAGCGGTTCTCAACCTGTGGGTCGCGACCCCATTTGGGGTCGAACGACCGTTTCACGGGGGTCGCCAAACACCGCAGTCCGCCATTTTTTCCCCATTTTTCCTCAGCCGTTGCGCGCGCGCCGCGTATGCGCAATTCGGGCCGTCGTGCCGTGCATGCGTGGTTCGGGCCGTCGCGCACCATGTATGCACGGTTTGGGCCGTCGCGCTGTGCCTGCGCGGTTTGGGCCGTCGCGCGTGCTGCGTATGCGCGGTTTGGGCCATCATGCATGCGCGGTTTGGGACATCTCGCGCGCTGCGCATGCGGTTTGGGCTATCGCATGCACTGCACGTGCGCGGTTTGGGCCATCGCGTGCGCTGCGCATGCACAGTTTGGGCCGTTGTGCTGCGCATGCGCGGTTTGGGCTGTCGCGCTGCTCATGCGCAGTTTGGGCCGTCGTGCGCGCTGCGCATGCGCGGTTTGGGCCGTTGTGCTGCGCATGTGTGGTTTGGGCCGCCGCATGCGCTGCACGTGCGCGGTTTGGGCCGTTGCGCGCGCTGCACATGTACAGTTTGGGCCGTTGTGCTGTGCATGCACGGTTTGGGCTGTCGCGCTGCGCATGCGCGGTTTGGGCCGTCGCGCTGCGCATGCGCGGTTTGGGCCGTCGCGCGCGCTGCGCATGCACAGCGGTTTGGGCCGTTGTGCTGCGCATGTGTGGTTTGGGCCGTCGCGCTGTGCATGTGTGGTTTGGGCCGTCACACGGGCTGCGTATGCGCGGTTTTGGGCGTTGTGCATGCGCGGTTTGGGATGTCGCGTGTGCGCATGCGGTTTGGGCTGTTGCGTGCGCTGCACGTGCGCGGTTTGGGCCGTTGCGTGCACTGCGCATGCACAGTTTGGGCCGTTGTGCTGCGCATGCGTGGTTTGGGCCGTCGCGCTGCGCATGCGCGGTTTGGGCCGTCGCGCGCGCTGCGTATGCGCGGTTTGGGCCGTCGCGCATGCACGGTTTGGGACGTCGCGCGCGCTACACATGCGCGGTTTGGGCTGTCGCATGCGCTGCACATGCGTGGTTTGGGACGTCGCGTGCGCTGCGCATGCACGGTTTGAGCGCAGGTCGGGGTCGCGCTGCGCATGGGCGGCGCAGGTCGGGGTCTCGGCCTGAAAAAGGTTGAGAACCGCTGTCTTGGACATTTGTCAGATGCTTCAACTTGGAAGGGTGCCCCGCCCCACCGTCCCAAAAATATTTTAAAAAATATTTGAAATAAAGTTTGATGACCTCTTCCTTATACACCAGAACGTTCGCTCGTTTTAATCCAGAGGAAGGTTGATGGCTAAATAAAGTGAGATGCCAGTGAGCCGGTCTCTCTGTTCTCATGTTCCCTGTTCTGCACTTTTTAATTCTTCCATCTCACAAGCACATTTGTGGCTGCTAAACAAGAATTGATGAATGTGCAACATCCCTGAATTTATTGCTTTATCTACCGGGTGTGTTCAATGAACTGAGATATCTATCTTGCAGTGCCAGGATTGCTACTGGTAACAATCAAACCGAGGTAGTCTGATCTCCCTCTGGCTCCAATTCAAACCCAGCTCCCCAATACAGTAAATCAGGAATAAATCAGGGTGGGTTTTTTTCCCCCTCTTCCTTTCCCCCTAGGACCAACATTCTGCTAGCAAGGCTTTTGTAAATTCCACTTTTTAGAGCCTGGTTAAATCCAGTATTCATTCGGTCATTGTAAGTCTTGCTCATTTGAAAATTCTCCCCTGAAATGCAAACACACACATACACCCAGTCTTTCTTCCCTAACACACACATTTCTGCACGTCTTGATATTGTACTGCAAGTTTTAAAAAAGGGAGATTGATTCTGGATCCCCTCCTGCTGCGGAACAAAGAGACCCCCCCTCTTTGCTCTGATGGTAAAGAGAGCTGTAGTTTCACAAATAAAGTATTCCACCTCCTTTCTCTTGTCTAATCTTCCCTTTTTTGGTAGAGTCTCCTCCTGTCCTGTGGTCAACCTTCTCTATTCTTCCTCCAAGTGATTGTAAATCTCCCTGAAAACCATTTAGGGGGATCGTGCAGCCCTAAGACAAATTAAGAGAAGGCCAAGAAAAGAAACTCAGAAGATCAATGCTGGGGGGTTTTTTTTTTTTGGTTCCCCTAAGTCACATTCATATTTCCCCCCCCCCTTCATTTAATGGCAAAATCAATGCAAATCTTTGTAAGTAAAATGGGGGTAGGGATGTATTATGGGATGCATCTATCAAGGGGAGGAATGCACTTGTTTTTAAGGTTGGGTAGCAGGTCTAAATGGTGAGGGACCGCACTATTTATATTTCATTTTCGTAGCGCTTGTGGCTGTGTTCCGCCGCTTGGTGCAATCAATCGTTTTGTGGTTTCAGTAAGCTTTTTCAAACTTGCTTGTTCTTTGGCTGGTGTTCTTGGTTTGTATTTATAGACCACTCATGTAGCATATAACTTTTGTTTGCCAACCGCCTGGAAATGAAAGTTCTCAGAGATAAGAACGTAAAGACCTTTAAGAAAGTTCTCAGAGATAAGCATGTAAAACTCAGGTAAGGTCAGGTCAGTTTTCTCCTGGTTTTTCCTGATCTTCCTTGACAGGTGATATAATCTCATTCTCTCCCTGCATTTCATTTTTGACTTCTGGTTTGTTCCCTTGAGTCAGGCCTCTAACGTCTTAAGTCTGAACTGAAATTTCCTGTTTTAATCTGTCATGCGATTATGATATTTACACAGTTTTTGTGTCTAATTTGTGCCCAGAGTCGGTGCAGTGTCTAAACGTGATAAATACATTATTGAATTGATGTTATTGAATTGAGAGTCCCAGCCATGCAAATGCACAGGCTTGTAGGGGTCCTGCACGGTTCAAATCTCCGACTCTCTGTAGTTAGAGGTGGGTCGATGAGGGTTATAACCTATTAATTAATTTCCTTCCTTTTATTTTTAATTAGATATTGATAATGGATGCCGGAGGGAGAACCCTTTGAGTGGTCAGGGGTCTGCAAATTGGCCGGGAAAGAAAGAAAGACATTGTTAAGATAGGGTGTGTAAAAAGTATTGTCCATACAGAACAAGTGGAGGGGCGGACAGCCTAGGGAACGATTAACCATGGAAGACAAGCCCCTGAGATACTGGAACGCTGCTATCATGTCTCCCTTGGTCCTTCTCTTCATTAGACTAGACATAGCCAATTCCAGCAACTGTTCCTTATATGTTTTAGCTTCCAGTCCCCTGATCATCTTTGTTGCTCTTCTCTGCACTCTTTCCAGAGTCTCAACATCTTTTTTACATTGTGGTGACCAAAATTGGATGCCGTGTTCCAAGCGTGGCCTTACCAAGGCCTCGTAAAGTGGTATTAACCCTTCACGTGATCTTGATTCTATCCCTCTGTTCATGCAGCCTACGACTGTGTTGGCTTTTTTGGCAGCTGCAGCACACGGCTGGCTCATATTTAAATGATTGCCCACTAGGACCTCTTGGGTTAGAATTCCTGTTTTTGGGAGTGTTTGAGGAGCTAAAGGTTTTATAGTATTTATTTATGTCTGTCCCATTTGAGCAGAGAAATAATGTTTTTGACCAGTCTGGGGTTCTCCAGGTTTGAAGCTGTCCTGAGGAAAAATTTGGAAACAACATAGCTTGTGCACGGTGGTGGTCTTCCAAAACACTTCTTCTTTCAAAGCTAAAAGAGTCCTCCTAAATTGGGGGGGGGCAGGAGAGGGTCTTGGCTTGGAGGTTGATGGGATTGTTTTGCCTCCTTGACTTTCATGCACTGATGATGTTACCTAGTTGGGTCATGAAACGTCTGCAAGAAAACAAGCAAGCTCAGAGAGCACCAAGGACCCCTCATGTCAACTCTGGGCTACAGATATTCTCCTTCATTGTTACTTTCATCCCTGTGAACCCACTTTTCATCATCACCCTTCTTCCCTTGTACATAACTGCTCCTGAGCTATTCAGCCCAAGAATTTGCACCTTCTTCTTCCTGGTTTGAGCTTGTGTGGGTTTCACTGTGTGTTTGCCTTAAAAGGAATGGATCTAGGCCACCGTCAAAAAGGGAATCCATAAATCTCATTTGAGAATCAGGGAAGGGGAAAATAAAAGGCGTGAAAAGTATTTTTATGTACTCCACCTATGCACACACACACACCACTTTTACTTTTCTCTTTGAGGTTGTGTTTTTCCCCCCCTCCCATCCTCTTTTCCCTAAGCAAATTTCCCAAAACAAATTTAAAAGAAAACTCGCCTAGCAAAAAAAACACAGTTCGGTGGTTCTCACCAAAGACAGATGACATTAAATTCGTTCTCAGCAGAATGAGTTTCATTTCAGCTCTGAATTGGCACAAAATCAAGTTTTGAAGTGGAACCGGTTTCCTCCGCCATCCTCCATCCTCCGTCTCGCTTACAACTCCATTCGGACAACCAGCGTGAAAGTTTAATTTTCCTTGGTTGTATCAACAGTGACTGCTGCAACCTGGTGAAATCTTTATTTTCAAAGGAAGGGGTGGCAGCTCTGGGCATCAAACCTTTCCTTGCCAGCCTCTTTGTGAGCCAAACCCCATAGTCAACATTAATCCATTTTTTTTAGGGGGGAAAAATTAAACATGCTCCATTCCTGCTTTTTTTGCAATGAAAACCATATTCAGGGTTAGAAACGCTTTCTTTTCACATCCAGAGAAAGAGGCACATATATACAAAAGATCCTAACCGGAAAAAGTGCAAAACTCTTTGTTAAAATGACCAACTATCTGCCAGGATTATTTTATTGTGTGTTTAAAGAAACAAAAGGAAGAAAAACATGTAATTTCTGGATTCAGGAGTGAGTTGAGTGGACAGATAATAGGGTTTGATATATATACTATTTTTTAAGGCGAACGAGAAGGAATATGAGCAAATGTGTTCCTTTGCATTCTGGAACCTTACAGAGGAATTAAACTACATATCCCATTGTCCCTGGTCAGCATCATTGTCAATGGAGTTGTAGCTGAACGTATCTGGAAAGCATCTTTTTAGGGAAAGCTGCTTTTCAAGCATTAGTTCGTGAAAACAGGCCACGCTACCTCAGAAACAGTACTCTCTCCACTATTTTTATTTTATTTATTTATTTTATTTTATTCGGATTTGTATGCCGCTCCTCTCCGAGGACTCGGAGCGGCTCACAGCATATATATATAAAAAATAAAAACATATATTTTATTCATTAGTTATTTATTAAGCAGATTTACAGGTTTTTATGCATTTATTTGCACCGTTCGTTGACCCAGCCAGGCCTCTCTTGTCTATGTAGATTATTTTATCCCTCTTTTTTTGAGTATGCAATGCATCCTTTGAATGGTGGTGTTTTGTTTTTTTTTAAGATAGGAGTTTAAACAATGAGGTTGCATTTCAGATTTTCTGGGCAAAATACAATCAAACTATGCTTGTTCAATTTTGCAGAATAAGAGAGTCGGAAGGGACCTTGGCAGTCTTCTAGTCCAAGTAGGGGACTCAACCATTTCAGACAAGTAGGATTAAAAATGGGGGTCTCGCTTCTTGTCCATTGGCCCACGTCCTGTCAGGGATCCCCCACCTCTGAAATAAGGGGGGGGCGGTTCCTCCCAGGGGTTTTACTTAGGTGGCCATCTCTGTGTGATGGAGCCATGGTGGGAGAGCAGGGGAGGAAAAAAAAAAAACGAGAGGTTTGCAGCTGCTTCCAAGAAATGACATTGGCAGGCTGTGCAGTGTGTGTGTGTGTGTGTGTGTGTGTTAGTGATACAGATGAAAGATGCATGGGGCTTAGCCTCTAAGTGGTGCCTTAATGCATTAGCAGCAACTGCTCTGCAGAAAGCCAGCGCAAAATGACATCGGCTTAATGTAATCTTGTGATGTGGCGGCACTGTGCCAGCAGCTGCAAAATTATTGGCTGTCGTTTTGGGGGTGACCTCCTCTTCCTAGCGGCTCTGGTCTCCTCATTTTGATTTTTAAAAAAAGGGCCTTAAGAAGGATCATTTCACATCTTCTTTAGGGTCTTTGCAGCCAGCAGGGTTTCTCTTATCACACACACCAAGGTTCTAGTCCTCAAGGTTTAGCAATTTTCCCCACCTCTATCCTTGCATTTCTCTCCCTGATAGGTGGATAAAAATACCAAATCCAGTCGAAACATCTGGCTGACTGCAAATAATAATAATAATAATCAGGGCTTTTTTTTGTGTGTCATAGAACACCCAGAACGGAGTTACAGCACGTTTTTTGGGTGGAGCCTTGTAGGGTAGGCAAGGTGGGTTGTACCGGTATGACGTGTGTGAGTTCTGGCACCTTTTTTTTTTTTTAGAAAAAAAGCACATAATAATAGTAGTAGTAGTAGTAGTAGTAGTAGTAGTAGTCGTAGTAGTAGTAGTAGTAGTAGTAGTAGTAGGAGGAGGAGGAGGAGGAGGAGGAACAGCTTACATCCTGTGATGATATCTTTAACACCATCAAACAATATCTGCCTCTCCCAGGTCCTTGGGAAGGACTAGATTGGTGTTTAAAAATACCAAATCCAGTCAAAACATCTGGCTGACTATGTAGCGAGCCGTAATAATAACTTATTAAATTTACATGCTGCCCGACTCTCAGCTACTCGGGGCATGAAAAGGTTGGGCCTCAGCAGAATAATAAAACCATCGGCATTTTCGTTTTTGTACTTTTTCTCTCAGCTTTAGGAGACCTGAAAATGGAAGATTTTAACCTTATTCTTTTTCCCTTGGACTCTGGGCTTGCATAATTCAATAGCTATGAGTATATATAAAAAAAATACAAATAGTTTCCAAGAAGTCTGAGTGATTAAAAACGGATCTGTTTTTATTTTGCTTGTTTATTTGTAAATGAAATTTAGAGACGGCCCCTGTTATTCAAAGAATATTGATATACGCTTGGGTATTAACACTGGAATTTCTAAAATTAAGGTTTAGGGTTTTTTTCCTTCTTAAAAAGGAATTTGTGCCATTTGGTTTAGTTTTAAGGAACATTGGCACATCCAATCTGTGAAAGTTGTCTATGACAGAATATCATTTCCTTCCATTTTTGGCTTCTGGACTATTAAAAAATAATAATCACATTTTGGAATTCTCCTGTCTAGGTAAAAAGAGAGCATGGAGATTATGAACAAAGAGACGTCCACGCTGCAGAGGACCACAAGCATCCGGTGAGGATACACCAGGTGTGAAGACGATGAGGTAAGTGAGCAACACACAATCACGCAAACACAGCTGCTGAGTTTCTAATGGAGAAATAATTTGTGACCATTACTACTATCACCATTCAAATAGCACACCCCTTTTTATGTGACATTATCACTACATGCTTGCTTGCAATGAGGAAAATAAAAGTCCTTTGTAGATTTGCAATGAGTATCACCGTATTACACCTTTTAGGTGGTGCTAAAGACTGGAGGCTAAAACATAGAAGAAACGGTTGCTGGAACTGGGTATGTCTAGTCTAATGAAGAGAAGGACGAGAGGGGACATGATAGCAATGTTCCAATATCTCAGGGGCTGCCCCAAAGAAGAGGAAGTCAAGCTATTCTCCAAGGCGCCTGAAGGCAGGACAAGAAGCAACGGATGGAAACTCATCAAGGAGAGAAGCAACCTGGAACTAAGGAGAAACTTCCTGACAGTGAGAACAATTAACCAGTGGAACAACCTGCCTCCCAAAATTGTGAATGCTCCAACACTGGAAGTTTTTAAGAAGAGACTGGACAGCCATTTGTCCGAAATGGTGTAGGGTTTCCTGCCTGAGCAGGCGGTTGGACTAGATGACCTCCAAGGTCCCTTCAACTTTATTATTATTGTTATTATTATTATTATTATTATTATTATTATTATTATTATTATTATTATTATTATTATTATTATTATTATTATTAAAAACAAGATATAAGTTTCATCATCTCTTAGTGCCCTTTTCTTCCCATGCGGACTAAGCTGGCCAAACTGAGGCGAGGTGAATTTGGTTTGTATTCCCACACATCTTGAGTGCTGTGAACCAGCTCTGTTGAATCTGGTTCTTTCTGAAAGTAGGAGGGCTAAACCAGAGTGAATTCAAATAAACATGTTTGCAGTAATCTTAATAGTAGTAGTAGTAATAAAGTTCAAAGGGACCTTGGAGGTCATCTAGTCCAACCCCCTGCTCAGGCAGGAAACCCTATACCATTTCAGAGAAATGGCTGTCCAGTCTCTTCTTATAAACTTTCAGTGATGGAGCATGCATAACTTCTGGAGGCAGGTTGTTCTACTATTTAATTGTCCTCACTGTGGGGAAATTTCTCCTTATTTCCAGTTTGCTTCTCTCCTTGGTTAGTTTCCATCCGTTGCTTCTTGTCTTGCCTAAATCATTGTTAGCTTTTTTTTTTGCAATAATTGCTTTCACTTAAGAAGGAATTGTAAGATGTCTTACAACACAACAGAAGAAAACATCCTACGTTTGTATTCTCCATTTTCTAGAAAAAGACATTTCTTTTAATAAAAATAGGGCATTCATTATTCCAAAAGGTTTGTGTTAATTTCCAGGGGAAAAAACTTTCATGGTTACAGCTAATGCAACATGAACCCCACAATTAATGCGCTGATGTATTGCATCATTATTATTTTTTTTACAAAACGCACCCATTGCCGCGACATCGGAAAAGGTGTCTTGTAAGAGAATTAATTTGTCGGAAGCTTAACGCAGGTACTGTATTTCTCCTGGCACACTCAGACATACCAAAGGTGAGGAGAGGGGCTGCAAGTAATTTTGCATTAATCAATCTCTTTCTTAACGAACACGAGCCAAAAGGACATCCCAAGGCCACAGATGGGATGGGCCACCTTCTCCTCTGACAGCATTTTTTTTTTTTTGCAAAGAGAGGTGGGTTCCAAAATTCAGGATGAAATATTTTAAGATATATAGTTATTATGATTAATGTATGGCTGTTTAGAAATAGGCCCCTTTGCATTCCATGGGGCTTAACTGCCAGGTAAGCAAGAATTGGTGTGTAGCCTACGAAAGCTTCTTTATCATTAGAATTTAAGGCTGTATGATTGTCTCTATTCAACTGAACCCCAAAGTGACCAAACACACTGGCTAAAATAGCTGTCCCATGGGAGATGCTGCTTATTTATCTGAAATAGAGAATCCTAGAGATTTCTATTTATTCATTAAGAAAATATATATGGCATCCCAACTCATTCGCGGTGACTACAGGTTGGGCTCACAGAAAGAACACCCCAGATATAAAACCTAATAAACCCTCAGCCCCTTGGTGACATCAATCAAATCAATCATTTGATGGATGCCCATCATCCTGGGGTCTCCAGGCCCACTGGCCAAATCAGGTCTTCCCGGCCTTCTCTTGAGTCTTGTGATAAAGTTCTCAGCACAGGGTTGAAAAACTGGAGGTAGGGACCCCTCTAAGCCCAGGTGGAAATACCCCCTTCCTCAATCATCTGTTCTATGGATCTGTATTTGACAGCTAGATTGGCACCAACGGTGGAGATTTAAAAAAAGGCGGGGCTGGAATGAATAGATGGGCTCGGCGTTCATTTGAAACAGGATTTATACTGGGGAAAAATGTATTTCTGCATTGCTTGTAAGAAAGAAGCCCACATATGTTTGAAAGGACAGATCTCAAATCAAATATTTATTATAGTCATACACCGGCATAAAAGAGATTTCAGAAATATATTGGTGCTCCAAAGATAAATAGTCTGCTTCTTCTTCTGTTTTGACCACTTCTCCATAGCCTTGGGAAGTAGCTGAGGTATCTTTTATATTAACCTGGGAGCCTCTGGTTGCCTTATCAGATTTATCACTTAAATCCACCATCCTGTCTCCTTTTACGCATTCGGTATCTTCCTAATCCATTCTTGGTTATTTCCAAGAGCTAATTACAAATAGTCAGTTTCTGAAGTTGATGAGTTTTTTAAAGGCAAACCAAAGCTATCACTGAGTTTGCTTTTAAAAATCTCCTTTGTTGCTGTGAATTCAGAATCCAGCTTGTATTGTTACCAGCTATGTCTTGGTCTTTCAACCAACGTACAGCCATTTTAATTGTGTTTTAGTATGTCAAGCTTTGCATCAGATCAACATATTATAGGAAAGCAGTTGTGTTAAGAGCATGAGTCAGCCATGTTCTCTTGGTATTTTTTTCGTTCCCTGGCATCGTTAATTAACAGGATGGAGCTTGAATATTCTCCTTGGAGAACTTTAAAATCTGGGAAGGTAGGAGGGACAGAAGGGGTGAAGCCAACTTCAGCTATTGTCTCCTTCTTTGATGATCTCTCCGTCATTTCACATTTCCAGCTGGATTTGCAGTGGGGAAGGAAGGGTGAAAATCGCATTTGTGCCCCAGTGAAAAGATGAACCCCTTAGGACAGGGGTCTTCAAACTTGGCCCTTTTATGACTTGTGGATGCTGGCTGAGGAATTCTGGGAGTTGAAGTCCACAAGTCATAAAAGGGCCATGTTTGAAAGACCCCTGCCTTAGGAGTTGTGATTTAAGACCTTACTTAAGATCAAGGAGCCAGGAGATGGTCTTGAAAGGACCTCTGTAAGGTCTGTGTGCTGGGACGTCCACATAGCTCTTGGTAGAAGAGGCAGACAATGGGACATCTTTTCAGTCTTCCTGTGAACACAACAGAGGTGGTGATCTGTCTTATTTGCAATCTTTTCTCCTCTATTCCTTGGTATATGGAAGGAATGTACCAATATCTCAGGGGCTACCACAAAGAAGAGGGAGTCAAGGTATTCTCCAAAGAAACCTGAAGGCAGGACAAGAAGCAATGGATGGAAACTAATCAAGGAGAGAAACAACCTAGAACTAAGGAGAAATTTCCTGGCAATGAGAACAATTAATCAGTGGAACAGCTTTCCTTCAGAAGCTGTTGGTGTTCCATCATTTGGAGGGTTTCAGGAAGAGATTAGATAGTCATTTGTTTGGAATGGTATAGGGTTTCCTGCCTGAGCAGGGGGTTGGACTAGAAGACCTCCATGGTCCCTTCCAACTCTGTTGTTCCATTATATCTGTTATGTGGTGAATGAAAAGTGATTTCTGAAAAAGACCCGGGGTTGGTGGGGCAGAGAAAGAATGAAAGAGTCCTCTTTTTTTCCCCTGTGTTCCTGAATATTTCTCTCCCTTTAGGCTGCCAACTAGATTTGCCAATTAAATAGCTGTTTAGAAATCTTTGGAGCCACTAATCAAATCTGCCAAAAACCTTAATGAGGACTTTTTATTTCCCTTTTCCATTTTTTAAAAGCACACTTAAAGGTTCATTAAAGAGCCACGGAAGGATACAGAAAGAACCACGTAAACTTCTTCTAAATCAGTGAAGGGTTGCTGGCTTGCTTTGGGCTGATAAATGTCCACGTTCTATTTCTGCTCTTCCAAGTTAGAAGTGTGTCCACTCTGGCCATCTTCCCTTGACCAGCTGTGGTTGACCTCTTTCCCCCTCAGTTGTTCCCAATTCTGGATAAACCTTGTGTTTCTGAGGGACAGACAAGAGACAAGAGATAAGTTGAAGTTTGGGAGATGAAGATTTGAGATTGTTTCAGGGATCCTCTTACTCAGGGATTCTGGAAATGGCAGTGAATAAGGAAAGGAAAACAGTCCAAGAATTGTGGAAATTTGGAACCCCCAACCAGCACAGGAGCAGTTCTGTGGGACAAGGAGATGGTGGCAAGGAAGGACAAGGTAAGAACAGATTCTAGGCAGCTGATCCTGCGAGCAAGAAAAAAGAAATGGAGCAAAACAGATGCCAGTCTTGAGTTTCTGGCTCAGATGCCCTTGAGAAGGGAGACTAATTTGGAAGACTTCTTAAAACTTCTCAAGATGATAGAAAATTCCCTCTTGGGTTGAACTCAAACAGCACACCACCTTTTCAAAGGTCTCTTTGGGTTTGAAGAAGCAACAGGTTGTAGACTGGAATGAGGTGCCAGGTGGCCTCTGAAGTCCTTGATGTTCTGGTCTTCATCATCTATCACCCGCCCAGGGATGTGAAGTATCCTGAAAGGTACCCCATGGATCTTCAGCCACTTTTAATGCAATCCATGGAGATGGACACCTTTCCCCTCATCGGGCTTCCATTCTCCCTCACTATAAAAGTCTGAAGATGCTCAGCCTTGGGTGTTAATCCATCATAGTCCTGAAGATGCTTTTCATGTCCAATCCTTCATTGGACCCCATTTGGGGTCGAACGACCATTTCACGGAGGTCGCCAACCACTGCAGTCCGCCATTTTCCCCCCCATTTCCCCTCGGCCATCGCGCGCGCGCCGCACATGCGCAATTTGGCCTGTCGTGCCATGCATGTGCGATTCAGCCCGTCGCGCCGAGCATGCGCAGCGCAGGTCGGGGTCGCGCCACGCATGGGCGGCGCAGGTGGGGTCTCGGCCTGAAAAAGGTTGAGAACTGCTGATCTAGGGGATTGTCATTTCCCTATCAGAACAGAAGAACCAAGGAAAATTCCAATTTTTCATCCAGTTTTGGTCACCACGATATATTGTGACTCTAGAGAAAAGGCAGAGAATAGCAAGAATGGGAGCTGTGTGCTAAAACATACGATGAACCGTTGCAGGAACTGGATAGGTCTAATCTAGTGAAAAGAAGGACTAGGGGTGACACGACAGCAGCGTTCCAATATTTGAGGGGGGCAATTTATAAGACAAGAAGCAAGAACAGCTTTTCTCCAGAGGTTGTGGTGCTCCATCACCGGAGGTGTTCAAGAAGAGGTTTATCTGAAATGGTATAGCGTCTTCTGCTTGAGCAGGGGGCTGGACTAGAAGACCTCCGGGGCCCCTTCCAACTGTGTATTGTGAGATCCATACTCAAATGAAGGAGGAATTTCCCGACAGTGAGAACAATTAATTACTGGAACAGATTGCCTCCAGAATTTATGGGTGCTCCATCCCTGTAGGTTTTCAAGAAGAGATTGGAGAGTCATTTGTCCGGAATCATATAGGGTTTCCTGCTTGAACGGGGGGGTTGGACTAGAAGACCTCCAAAGTGCCCTTCCAACTCTGTTATTCTGAAAGAAATTGAATTGCATCCACTTCTACTGTACTGTCTTCGCCTGCGGGTTGGTTTTAACAGTTCCTTAGATCTTTTTTCCATTGGCTGAAAACTAATTTCTGAATTCAAACCCCCGGGAGTAAAACATGCCCTGCCTGACTACAAAAACCATGAGGGTGTCGGTATGGAACCCAAAACGCCAAGAGACCAACCAGCGTCTTTAGAAGTACTAATCCGTGATGCGACGGGATGTAAAACCAGCCCATTAGGGTTCTGGCGGTGCACCGCCAGTGCAAAAAAAAATAAAATAAAAAATAAAATAAGCTAAGATGTCGGGGAACACCGACATGAAGCCCCCTCCTCAGGATTTTAAGTAAGCGAAATCAATTGGTTGCGTTTAAGAACCGGCAGTTACACACGAGCGAATTAGAATAGTCAAGCAGATTGCAAATCACTGCTCAGGGATGGAAGCGGGCAGCAAATGGAAGTTCTTTCTTCCAGCCTGCGGCAACGGTTGTGTGTCCTTCCGTTGTAACTCAGGCGCCTGGTCTGCAAGTGTCTGCATGCCGTGTGTTTTTGTCAGCAGATCTGGAGCTTCAAATAAAAGGCATACTGCTCAGCCAAGAATAACGGCTCCCGAGCATTTTTGTAGAAATGGAGAAGACAAACACGTGGGTCGTGAAATTAGTTTCCGTCTGTATCTTTCTCTGAATCTTCTCCTTGGGCCTTGCTGTTTACAGCCGCTGCAAGCAAATAAACGTTGCAACTTAAGACGTTTGCAAAAAGGCAGAGAACCAAGGCTGCTGCGTGGGATGCTGCAAAATGTCTGGGGTTCTTTTTTGTCACCCGCGATGGCTAGATTTGCAAATATAACCTCCCGTTCTTTTTTCATTTTTTCTTTTTTTAAAACCAAGGCTTTAAAAGTGAGTTTCCTTGGCTTCCTCATCTGGTCTTTCTGTGTAAATGTTTCCTATCTATAAATAAATGCACCCACATTGTAAGCCACCCACAGTTACTCTGCGGCAAGGTGGACAGCAAAGAAATGTAATAAAATGAAAATAAATAAATGTCAACCTCTTCCCTTGTTGGCTAAAGGAAAAAGAATGGTCACTGCTAAGTTGGGATGGTAAACAGCCATCTAGCTTGCGAAAGGCTTGTGTAAAATTAATGAACTCACCTGATATTTTGTCCCTGTACATCATCAGTCAGTGACAATTGTATGTCATAAATCTCAATTCTTGACTCCTGGAGAACTATGAATTAAGATCCGGAAATATTTGCTAGGATATTGTTGGATGAAATATCCAAATTGGACAATGCAGTGATTTTGAG